>CM070616.1:13161510-13743336 GCA_036346395.1 Hsuehochloa calcarea | reverse complement strand
ACAAAAGACTCAAAATGACGAATTAACTAATTAGCCCAATTTCAGCCCTTCTGATCAGCAGTACGAGAAAAATCGTAATTAAATATATGTGAATCATAATGACTTGAAACAGTGGTCAAATACTCTTAACGTATTAGGCTACGAAACTCTAGTTGGTGGGGTTCTTTGATTCGGCCAAATCAGTGGCCTAAACAACAGTTGAAAGCAACTGACAGACATCTGTCCATATTGCAGAACAGTAGCAAAGAAAATGATGTAACTTTTAATCTACTGATCCAATTGAGGTGATCTTTATCAACTTGGAAATATAATTTAAAGGGCTACAATAACCTATTTGGGTGGAGGTTCTAAATCTGACTCTAACTAGATCAAAACCGAGGAACAAACCGACAGTCCCCAGATCCAAGACATGCAGAGTAGCGCGCGGTTAAAATTTCATATCTCCCTAACCATAAGGCGGAATCTCGTGATCTTGGTACCAAAAGAAAGCTAACGACCCGAGGAACAAAACTGTAGCAGACGAAAACCCGAGATTCGGCCTCTAAAGGGTCGAAACTGGCCGCGCAAGGTGATAGATGTGTTCTAGAATTTCCAAAACAGAAACCGATTTAAATCTAATCAACCATTAAGCAATCAAATCGAACCAAACTACGACTTGGATCATTCGTTACCCTTGAAGACCTCCAGGGAGATATTGATCCACCTCCCGAAGATCTTCCCCCTTTCTCCTCCCTTCCTTCTCCAATGGCCGGCCACCACGGGGACGACGGATGACCGGAGACGCCGGCGGAAGGAGGTGACTTCGGGGATCACCGGGGGTAGCAACCAGGGGAGGAGGAGACACCGGGGAGGGGAGGAGGCACCAGATTTGGGAGAGGAGAGGATGAGGGTGGCGGCTTGGGGAAGGGAGTGGGGGAAGAGAGGGGAGAGGCTAGGGTTTGGGGGGAGGAAACTGTAACACCTTGACTATAAGGAAGTCAAGATGTCACCTACAACCACTACTCTTTAGAAGAATAACATCAAATCACATGACCAGGTTAATCAAGTAGAAAGATTATACGGAAACAAGAATTCATCATCAGGTTTAATCAATGGAATAGAAATAAACAATTCTGAGAGATAAGGTAGTTATGACCAAACTGGCTTATTACAATTTAACACAAGTCATAATTAACGACAGTAAAAGTCCTCAAAATGTTTGGTTTATGGAAGTGAGTGCATCGTGATGAACTAACCTCCACAAGATCATTCTTCCTTGTCATTTACCTAAATAAAACAACAAAGCAAGAATGAGCCAAAGACTCAGCAAGTAACTGTAAGAACAATCAAACATTCCATGAGCAATATATCACAATCATCATTTGAACATTTACTGGAAACGAATTTATGAATGGATGAAGTGGAATGATGCATTGAAGGAAATGGACATATTGCTGCATATACCGGTATAGCGAGTGAAACACCCGTCGGTGTTCACTTAAAGTAATCGTATGAAGAACGTTTCATACGACCGTCCAACGTGGCCCACATTGGAATGGTGGACTCACGTAACATGGCCCACATTGGAATGGTGGACTCATGTACCCATTCTGGAATTGATGGGATTTTCAAGTGCCCATACTGGAATTGATGGGTCTTACAAATGTAATTTATGCATGTCATGATGTGATCCCATGGCAATATTGAATAGTACTCATAATTGAAAAGAAACACATGGCATTCATCTACAAGTACGAACAAATATAATCATTCACTCACACATCACATTTTTGTATCAAACATTGTATACAAGGTACTTGCGAGATATCAACATCATGAACAAGGCACAAAACATTAATGTAAACAACATATCATTATGCATACAGTACTTGCCTTTTGCGTAGTGACTCGTTAGCAGGCAACGGAGGTGTTCCCACACGGGATGTCTCACCGCCTACACAAGCATGTTCCTAAAATAAGAACAACGATATAACACTGCTACCGATGTTCTACAATAACCCCTGACTATTCAATATACCGCATAGACCCAAATTAAAATTAAACTATTCTGCCAGATTTCAGCCCTTATGAGCAGCGGTACGAGAAAAAGCATATTTAATTATCTGGAACTCGAAACGACACGAAACCAGTGCCCAGATTTTCTTAACTTAACTGGCTACAAAACTCTAGTTGATGATAAACTCTAATTCGGCCAATACAGAGGTCTAATCATCCAATGAAAACTATAATTGCAGTCTGCCCAGAATTCAGAACAGCCCGAAAGAAAAGGCTCTAACTTTTAAACCACTGATCCAAATAAAGTGATTTTTATCAGCCTGGAAACATGGTGAAATTATCTTCATAAACCTAGTTGGGTGGCCGACCTGATTCTGACTCTAACTAGATCAACACCTAGGTGCAACCGACTATACCCAGCAATTCTGGCAGACAGACCAGCACGTAGTAAAACAGTCATAACTTGTAATCTACTGGGTGAAAATTCGTGATCCAGGTGCCAAAAGAAAGCTAATGAAACCAGAAACATATCTCTAGGAGAGGTCAACCCGAGATTCGGCCTCTAAAGGGTCGAAACTGGCCGCGCAAGAAGACAGATGCGTTCTGGAATCTCCAGGACAGAACGCGATTTAGATCTAATCCACCATTAATCAATAAAACCGAATCAAACTACCACTAAAACACCTTCGTTACCCTTGAAGACCCGTAGAACGACGATGATCTGGTTCCCTAAGGCCTTCCTCCCTTCTCCTCTCCTCCCTCTCCAAAGGGCCGGCCACAAGGACGCGAAGGATGGCCGGTGACGACGGCGGGGAAAGGAGATGTCGGAGGGGATCTTGGGGAGAAGCACCGGGGATCACCGGAGACAACACCACAGCAGCGAGGGGGCACCAAGGGGCAGCAAGGAGTAGGGAGAGGGCAATGGAGGTGGCGGCCACAAGGGGGAGGGAGAGGGGAAGTGGGGGAGGCGGCTACGGTTGGGAGTGCCTCCCCTCCCTGGCCGACCCTCTTGGGCTGGTCTCCCCTCTTGGGCCTCTCGGTGGCAGCCCAAGGCCCAAAGTTGGCAAGAAAAGCAGAAAACCCCCCCGTGAACTGAAAATTCAGAGTTTGCATTTGTCTTTTACCCCTCCAGCTTCATTCTAATTACCAAATTCTATTCCGGGGTATTACATTCTACCCCCCTTAACAGGATTCGACCTCGAATCTAAACACAGATCTTACTCGAAAGAAAACTGCGACTGGAATTTATTAACGAAAAACACGTACCAAAAACGAACAGGTCTGGATACTTATCGCGCACGAGGGTCTCTAGCTCTCAAGCGGCCTCTATTTCGGACTAGAGAAAACCACCACCCAAAGACCCAAAACGATGCCTAACCTAACACTCAACCAGAACTTTCTAGGTACCCTCATCAGAAGAGGATCGAAGGTAAGACCATACTCAATGGTCAACGTCTTAAACTATAACTCGAATCTTGAATGGTTCAGCTGCCCACTCAGCACCAGAACACACCCGACGTTGCGTACTTCGCGCGCGTACCCGAGACGGTTAAAACGAAATACCAAATTTCTAATTTCTGCAACTTTCGAAAACGAAGAGAATCCAATTGAAAATAGAGAGTCCTCATCGCGTCCGCTCAATGCTAATTCTCCACCAAAAGATTAAATTCCAAATTTGTGATTCATTTCAAAACAAATCCATTTTCTAAATAGGCGGTTTACAAATGAACACCAATACAACCAAAGGAGAAATTCTCGCACGCCCTAAACCAAACACTTGCGGTTTATGCGAATTGGAAAGAATCTACATGCCAACATAACCTCAACTCAAATTGCGAAAACACGGTCAACAACACCAAACTCAAACGAGAATCAAGAAAACACCTCATTATCCGATGAACATTCCTTTCCACAGTTTCTTTCTTCTAGGAATAAAATTTCTCTCGAATCCTTGAAATTTGAATTCATCGCAAACCTCACGAGCTTAAACCTTTTAGTTAAATATCCTCAAATCATGCTCAAACTGAATTAAATCATCCACACCATTGTGAAGAGACTCTATGAAATCTACTGGATACTCTAGGTAATACAGAATCGATTTGATTGAAAGCATCCAAAACACCACAATAGTAGGCACCACGCAATCACATTATCTTCAATTTCCAATAACAACAATTCAAGATCCTTAGCATGCACGGACATGAACTACATCAGAAGAGTTCTATCAATGACCATTCATTGCTCAGGAAACTCTATTAACCCACTTCCTCTACGCACAATCATCGTGTAACCAATGGTCTAGCATAACAATGCAAACCCAAATTTAATCTCCAAGATCTCTACCACAAATTTCAAATATAACATATAGGGAAATCAACGGATTGACTCTCCAACATTTTCCCCAATTCTAACATACTCACTCATTTGCATACTTAGAAATTTCTCACCTAATCTCGCATCATTATTCAATTGCGTTGCTCTATAGAAGTAATCAAGGTTTCCATACCTTCGATAATCACCGACCATTCAATCATGAACTGAAGTTCTGAAGTTTCACTATACCATAGGTTCTACTCAGTCGTAACACTTTTCAGACTTAGTTCGAAACCAAACATTCCATGTGAATCAATTTCCCTCCAAGGGATACAGATCAAAACTATTTCACATTCTACTACTCCTCCGATAACTTGGTAGCAATATATCGTCGCTACGATTACTCATCCACCACCAAACAGTTGCCAAACTTTCACCTTGCAAACACTTCGCAACACAAAGCGTGATCCTTTCTCAAAAGGAAGAGGCGAACAAAAACAAATTCATTCATACGAGGAAGCGTTGCTCCACACGGCCATGAAACCAAAAGAAATATTCGATAAAGGTGATCTTGGAAAACAAAAGCGAGCTCATAAATGGGAGGCACACATCCTCAAAAGAGAATAGCAAATAACGGTAAATGACACGAAAGAAAGATATTACGTTTGAAATTCGCCATCTCTTGAGCGGAAAGAGCAACAAATTTAGGGACGCTTCAAATAATCACAAGATTTAATTAAGAATCGATAAGATCCTTCAACAGGACAACTTGCTCGAAACAGTTCATCTACTTGGGAAACACGAGATCCAAATGTTCTCAGCCACAAAACTCGAAACATTTCCCTTTACAGGATTTCACGGAAAGCAAACGGATTAACTTCGTCTCGAAGAGATCAACGAAAATATTCTTTTATTGCAACCTCACTTAGCGAACTCAAACCAAGGAGCCTTTGGACTAAATCACACGAAATCTTTAAGAAACAATAGGTTAATCCAATTCCTCTAGTTACCCAAAATAATTTCAGTTATCAGTTGATTCACGAGCTCCAAGGTACCGTGAAAGCTAAACTTGAAATATTCTTATTTGAACGATGCCACTAAAGGCGATCAATTTACTGTGTATTAACATCAAACCCATAACAACACTTAGAAAACTTTTGGAAGACCCACGTGGAATGAATGGGTTGATTCCTTCTCAAAGAAGAGGCAAATAGAAACGATCTTCACCAACTGAAAAATCACTTACCACTGCAAGGAACACGAACTCGGGGAAAACCAATTAGGCAACGAACTCGAGAAAACATATGGGAAGTCCACGATTGACAACATAGGCCTCACAAAAATAGAATATCCGACCTTAACCGTTAGGAACAAACGGGTATTCAAGATCAAAACACCCGCATCATGGAAGAACTATTATAATTTTTTTTTCAACATATTGCTTTACTCGACAAACTATGTTTACTACAAAGAACTTGAATTCCCAAAAGAGCATGAACACCAAAGCTGGAAATTTGGTCGTTTTAGAAATGTTACGAAAGGCGGACAACTCTCTTTCTTTATAAAGGAAACAACATTGCCATCACATTACTGATCATGTCAATAAACCTTCTAAAGGAACATGGCAAATTGTGTTATAGAAATTTTTTAGCATCAAATGGAATTGTAATAACAACTTATTCTAGAAAGGAAACTTAGTACGAAAACCACAAAGCTGAAACAAACCTCTCACACAACTCCACCATAACATTAGAAAAGGGTTCGACATTTTTTTAAGAGAGGTTCTAAACTCCAACATTCCAACTACTCCAAAAGAAACGAGTAGAGTCAAGACTTTCTTTGACAAACTTTGTAAATGCTAATTCCCGTTCCCCAAAATACCAAACGGTTAACCAGGTCCCCTTAATCAACAAGTGAGATAGGACCCCTTACAAAAAGAATGATCTTGTCAATAATATCGTGTACAAGTAGCAAAGAGAGCTCAAAGAATCGAAAGACAAGAATTGTTTTGAAAAACATCTAGGGACCAATAGGAACCCGTAGCCAACCAATTTGTTTGATTACCATCTCCGACTTAATCACCACAAGGCACCCCAAAAAGGGTTTTAACACGAATCCTCAGAAAAGAGATGCGTTAAACTTCAAGACGCGGAATGATCCAAATAAATACATGGAGCCAATGCTTCCTCGTGTTTACAAACTTACAACAGAAAACTCTCATTATACAAACTGTCAAATGAGTAAACGAGTCGCTATTTTCCCATGAGAAGGAAGGAACAAACATGGAAATATCCATATTGCCAACTGTCGAAGATCATTTAAAATAAAAGAAATTCAACAACGGAAAAACCATAATATTTTCAGAGAACCATTAAAGACCTATTGGATCTCATCAACTACCATGAATCATGAACCTAAGAGAAATTCATCAATTACCACCGGACAAGAATTTGTCAAAATCAGAAATCAAAGTAGAGAACCACTGTCTAAAGCACCCCAAAAAGAAATATGCAAGATCATTGTACACTTGATAAAAAACTTGCAAAAGAAATCTGCCAATGCCCGAAACTCCAAACGAACACACGGGTTGAATTTTCCAATAGGGGTAAAACAGAACTTCAGTGAAAAGATAAATCTTGCAATTTAACTACGCTCACGTGGAGCAGAAATATCACAATAGTAGAAAGAACAATAATTATCTCAAAGAACGATCAGAAATCTACTAGAGATTGCCCACTTCATTATAACCCTCCATTCAAAAGAAATTCACGATCTATCAGAAACTACAACGTAAAACCGGATACAAACTTGAGAAGGACAACAACTTCATCAATGAGCTCAGCTCAACACGTAACTATGGAACAGGTAAGAACTTCTCTACTATTACAACACGAGCGATGGTGTAGCACAGCAAAACCGGTGGCGACAACCACGATCTCAACTGCTCGACGTCCGCTACCGATACGCATAACTAATGCAATCAATTATGAATATATAGGATCATCTCATGACAATCATAGAATAATTCATAGATATATAGGATATCACATCATATCATAGTTTAACACATCATAGCACAAAACAACTCAACAACGACTCATTAATCGAGTCACAACAATTGGAATGCGGAAGCAACAGTTTACCCAACCCCTCCTAATGTGCACAGTGTGTCAATTTAATATGTTTGAATGAACCATGGACCTAAATCCCGCTCTGATACCAACTGTAACACCCTGACTATAAGGAAGTCAAGATGTCACCTACAACCACTACTCTTTAGAAGAATAACATCAAATCATATGACCAGGTTAATCAAGTAGAAAGATTATACGGAAACAAGAATTCATCATCAGGTTTAATCAATGGAATAGAAATAAACAATTCTGAGAGATAAGGTAGTTATGACCAAACTGGCTTATTACAATTTAACACAAGTCATAATTAACGACAGTAAAAGTCCTCAAAATGTTTGGTTTATGGAAGTGAGTGCATCGTGATGAACTACCCTCCACAAGATCATTCTTCCTTGTCATTTACCTAAATAAAACAACAAAGCAAGAATGAGCCAAAGACTCAGCAAGTAACTGTAAGAACAATCAAACATTCCATGAGCAATATATCACAATCATCATTTGAACATTTACTGGAAACGAATTTATGAATGGATGAAGTGGAATGATGCATTGAAGGAAATGGACATATTGCTGCATATACCGGTATAGCGAGTGAAACACCCGTCGGTGTTCACTTAAAGTAATCGTATGAAGAACGTTTCATACGACCGTCCAACGTGGCCCACATTGGAATGGTGGACTCACGTAACATGGCCCACATTGGAATGGTGGACTCATGTACCCATTCTGGAATTGATGGGATTTTCAAGTGCCCATACTGGAATTGATGGGTCTTACAAATGTAATTTATGCATGTCATGATGTGATCCCAAGGCAATATTGAATAGTACTCATAATTGAAAAGAAACACATGGCATTCATCTACAAGTACGAACAAATATAATCATTCACTCACACATCACATTTTTGTATCAAACATTGTATACAAGGTACTTGCAGTATATCAACATCATGAACAAGGCACAAAACATTCATGTAAACAACATATCATTATGCATACAGTACTTGCCTTTTGCGTAGTGACTCGTTAGCAGGCAACGGAGGTGTTCCCACACGGGATGTCTCACCGCCTACACAAGCATGTTCCCAAAATAAGAACAACGATATAACACTGCTACCGATGTTCTACAATAACCCCTGACTATTCAATATACCGCATAGACCCAAATTGAAATTAAACTATTCTGCCAGATTTCAGCCCTTATGAGCAGCGGTACGAGAAAAAGCATATTTAATTATCTGGAACTCGAAACGACACGAAACCAGTGCCCAGATTTTCTTAACTTAACTGGCTACAAAACTCTAGTTGATGGTAAACTCTAATTCGGCCAATACAGAGGTCTAATCATCCAATGAAAACTATAATTGCAGTCTGCCCAGAATTCAGAACAGCCCGAAAGAAAAGGCTCTAACTTTTAAACCACTGATCCAAATAAAGTGATTTTTATCAGCCTGGAAACATGGTGAAATTATATTCATAAACCTAGTTGGGTGGCCGACCTGATTCTGACTCTAACTAGATCAAAACCTAGGTGCAACCGACTATACCCAGCAATTCTGGCAGACAGACCAGCACGTAGTAAAACAGTCATAACTTTTAATCTACTGGGTGAAAATTCGTGATCCAGGTGCCAAAAGAAAGCTAATGAAACCAGGAACATATCTCTAGGAGAGGTCAACCCGAGATTCGGCATATAAAGGGTTGAAACTAGCCGCGCAAGAAGACAGATGCGTTCTGGAATCTCCAGGACAGAACGCGATTTAGATCTAATCCACCATTAATCAATAAAACCGAATCAAACTACCACTAAAACACCTTCGTTACCCTTGAAGACCCGTAGAACGACGATGATCTGGTTCCCTAAGGCCTTCCTCCCTTCTCCTCTCCTCCTCTCCAAAGGGCCGCCACAGGACGCGAAGGATGGCCGGTGACGACGGGCGGGAAAGGAGATGTCGGAGGGGATCTTGGGAGAAGCACCGGGGATCACCGGAGACAACACCACAGCAGCGAGGGGGCACCAAGGGGCAGCAAGGAGTAGGGAGAGGGCAATGGAGGTGGCGGCCACAAGGGGGAGGGAGAGGGGAAGTGGGGGAGGCGGCTACGGTTGGGGGTGCCTCCCCCCTCCCCTTGGCCGGCCCCTCTTGGGCTGGTCTCCCCCTCTTGGGCCTCCTGGGTGGCAGCCCAAGGCCCAGGTTGGCGAAGAAAAGCAGAAACCCCATTGAATGGAAATTCAGAGTTTGCATTTGTCTTTTACCCCTCCAGCTTCATTCTAATTACCAAATTCTATTCCGGGGTATTACAAGAATGGTGCTTTCGCCCCACCAACCAACGCAAGTGCCGTCCGGGAGCACGTCCTGCTCCGCTGCGTGCTTCTAGTCCCAAGCCACCGGCGGGTACAGCCGCATGGTCTCGCAGAGCGCATCTTCTGGGATCAATTCTGGATCCTTTGTGTATTCTACACTATCGAGGATCACGCTAGTGCACACAGTGTCAACATATATGAATGACCCACACAAGATGGATAATAGCATAAACGATTAATTTGAATACGAAAATAAGGGTTTTGACCTTATAGTTGAGTTTAAATTTATTAAGTCGTGCAGGGCTAACAATAATTAAATAAGCAGCAGAACAAATAAACCTCATTGGAATCCCATTAATTCACCAAAAGTAACTGACTGGGATCAAGACCTAACGATTAGCGCCTTCGAAGAACTCTTCCTCAAAGATATGCCAAGATTCCTCTACTATGGTCACAAATCATACCACAGAATGCAATGTATAGATGACGTCTTATTCTAAAGGAATGGCTTCTATGGTTATTTTGCATAAAGCGACATTTGCAATTGAATACAAATAATAGATTGAAAAACATATTTAAAACAAATAAACAGTAGTAGTTTAACAGTTGTTTTCACAACGACACAAAGCCTAATCAAATTATTTCATATAGCCATAAGACTTAGATCACACAGCTCTGTTCCCAAATGTTTTATGAAAATCTAACCCTCGTGTAAAATCCCCGAGTATGTCCATGACCGCAGACGCGACTATTCGAATAGATTGTTTAACACTCTGCAGAGATTGTACACTTTACTAGCACTATTTATAACAAAACCTTTCGAAAACTTCATCTCAACAATTAACACTCCTGATGTGATTTACCGTCATCCGACCCATATATAGTGCTTTGGTACGGCACACACCGTTGGACCTGAAGATGGTGAACCGCTCATAAATGTGATCTACCTGGTAGTTCACACCTCCGCCCATCACTGAGCTCTTAACCTACAACCTGAGTAGTCAATGTCGAGAAGCCATGACTTACAAAGTTAGGTCTGTCCCATCAGGAATGTGGTTGTACGGAAGACTCAGTTCAATGACGCACAAAGTTAAGTTCTTAATTGACTAAGGCAAGACTTTCAATTTCTAACTATGCCACAAAGATTATCATTCTCATTCACAAAGTTCCACCATGTCAATTAGTATCCATCACTTTTCTCAGTCCAAATTCTTTCCCACCCTGTTGGTTAAGTGCAATAGATACTATCACTAAGTAATAACACATAGCACATAATTTTACACAAAGTTTCATATTCACTTAGTCAAATTTATAATTCCAACTCAAATAATATGTGTGACTCGTAGCATGGCCAAGTAATACTATTCGTCTAACCAACCTATGTTGGTGCTATGATAATCCAAACTAAATAATGAACCAACCAAGGGTGACAGAATATCATGATGTTACAATAGGCAAAGTGGATATAAACAATTAGGATTAATAACTATATCCAAAAGCATTGAAATAAATACTTAAAGTAGAATGCAATACTTTGATTCAAAATAGTTTTAAAAACTAGTTTCAACATGTTCAAAGGTATAACTTGCCTTGAAATAAATTCCGATACCGGTCTCAGTCTTGGTGAACTCCTTCTTCTTCAAAATTCCCTTAAGTATCAACATCTACTCATAAACGAAAACAAATAAAAAAAATAAAAATAGAGAGAAAACTAACTCCAAAAATTAAATAAAAATATTAGAAAGATAGATCTCAAATTTAGATGAATTTAGGAATTTGAATAGGCTCAAACGTAGTTCGGATGAAGAAGATATGGCTTCTGTAAGTTTTAAATCTAAAGAAAATACTCAAACAAGAATTCGAGTATTGTTTATCGAGCACTGTATATTGAGCAATGTACATCGAGTACGGTTCATCGCTTTCGACTACGTGTGCTCGGAAGGAGTTTCAATCACATGGTCGGAAGGTTTCGACTCCATGGTCGGAGAACGCTTCGACTACCTGGTGATAGAAAGTTACGACTACCTTGTCGTGGAAGGTTACGACTATCTGGTCGTAGAAGGTTATGACTACCTTGTCGTGGAAGGACCTACGGTTCATGGAATAGTGATCTGGCTGGTGGACTCCACATGGCATAGACACATTGTGTGGTGGGCTGGGTTTACACCAAATCGGATCTGGGTTTGGGTTCGGACGGAACACTCAAGCACTGACGAGGCCGACCGAGCAGACACGTGGGTGGTACGAGTATACGTGGTAGGTGAGGTAGCAAACAAGTGTGCCCACAAGTATATGTGGCACGACACGTCGACAAGATGACAGTGTGGCTCGGGTTAAACCGGCAACGGTGAACGGCGGTGCTTCACCGGTAGCAGATGCGCTCACTGGGTAGAATAGGATATTGCACAGATACCGATACTGATATTGGCACAGAAGGCCGTCAGAGTTGATCGGAATTGGCAACAAAGCGGCGGAGCAAGTGCGGCTGTTGTTGGCGATGAACACGAGTGGCGTCTCGTGGTCATGAAGGGGTGTTGGAGATAGCTCTGGTGATGGCGCAATCTGAAGGAAACAAGTGGCGACGGTGGAAACAATAAAACTTCCAATGCGGCAGCGCTAAGGCTTGAGGGGTGCGGTGGCTTGGGTTTCAGGATCAGGGCGAGAAGGCGAACCCAGGGGTCCTACTTATAGGCCTCGGGCCTACAAGATTTGGAAATCCCCAAATCGAGTTCGTTTCGGTCACGTGATTGATTCCGGGTTTTGAAGGGGATACGAGATACGATTTGGTTGGATTCGGGTGCGAGAAGGTACGATGATTAAAAGGATAAGGTCGACGCAAGATTTCCTTGTTGGAGATTCCGTTGTCGGACAAAGCTTCCAAGCGCGGCCATGGCGAACGCGGTCGAGATGCGGCGCGAGCAAGACAATGGGAAGGGCGACAACGACCACCTAACGGGCGGGGCCCACCTGGCAGAGAGACGAAGGCACGGCGCGCGGCACGTGTTGGTCCGGGGAGATGGGCCGGGAAGGAATAGGAATGGGTTTCGGCCCGACACAGTTTCTGAGATTTTAAATAGATTTTCTATTTTTAGAAAATACAGAAAATGGAAATAGCAAATGAACTCAGAAAAATTCTAGAAAATATATCCAAACACATAGAACCCAGATAAAATAGTTTTGACCATTGTTGATGTTGTCATTAATCATATTAAATTATTTTGATACTGAAAGTCCATGTTAAGCTTTATTAAAATTCAAATATAATCTAAAGGGTGACTTTTCCAACTACTATCTATTTAAAACATTTTTAAAGATAAGAAAATTGGGATGTTACAAACCTCCCCCTTAAAGAAATCTTGACCCTGATATTTAGGCTAGCTAGAGAAAAGGCTACGAACTTGGCTTTCAGGTCTTCTTCATGCTCCCATGTTGTTTTTCCTTCTAAGTGGCTGCTCCACTGAACTTTGCAAAAACGAGCGATCTTGCTTTTGGTCTAACGCTCCACGACATCCAAAATCCTATATGGTTGCTCTTTATAAGTGAGATCTTCTTTCAGCTCAATTGAATCCAAGGGAGTTTGTTCTGACGGCACACGAAGACACTTCTTCAACTGAGAGACATGGAACACACCATGTGCTCCGGCTAACGACTGCAGCAGTTCAAGCTGATAGGCAACTTCTCCACAACGATCAAAAATTCTAAATGGACCAACATACCTAGGGACAAGGTTCCCTTTGGCATGAAACCTTCTAACACCTCTAAGCGGGGTAACTCGAAGATAAAAGAAATCTTCTGGTTCGAAGCTGAGGTCACGACAACGATTATCAACATAGCTCTTCTTCCTAGACTGAGCTCTCTTTAATCTTTCTCGGATCATAAACACTTGGTCTTCTGCCTCTTGAATAATATCTGGTCCAAATACTAGACATTCAGTTGTTTCTGACCAATTCAAAGGGGTTCTGCATGCAAAACGTATAAGGCTTCAAATGGTGACATTTGCAGACTGGCTTGGTAACTATTGTTGTACGAAAATTCTGCATACGGTAAACTCTTATCCCAATTAATAGCATTAGCTAGAGCACAAGCTCTTAACATATCTTCTAATATTTTATTTACTATTTTAGTCTGCCCATCTGTTTGTGGGTAATACGCGGTACTGAAATTCAGGTGAGTTACCGATGCTTCATGCAGACTTTGCTAAAAATAATATGTGAATTGCGATCCTCGATCTGACACTATCTTCTTAGGCACACCATGCAAACTAACAATTCTTGACATATACAACTCTGCAAGGCAATCTCCTGAGTACGTGGTTTTGACTAGCAAGAAATTGGCAACTTTCATCAAACGATTAACTATTACCCAAATTGAATCATAACCTGATTGAGTCCTTGGCAAACTAATAATGAAATCCATTCTGATTTCCTCCAATTTCCATTTTGGAATCTTGAGATGTTGCAATAGACCTGCTGGTCATTGATGTTCTGCCTTTACTTTCTGACACACGTCACACAAGGCAACAAACTCCGCGATTTCTCGCTTTAAATTTTGTCACCAAAATATATTCCTAACATCCTGATACATCTTAGTACTTCTAGGGTGAATAGAATATCTTGAGTCTTGGGCTTCCTTCAAGATTAGCTGTCTCAAGCCATTGATGTCTGGCACACAGAGACACCCGTTTATCCAAAGCGTATCTTGATCATCCTTGGTGAAATCTTTAAATTTACCTTCTTCCATCTTAAGCTTGATATCCGCTATCACATGATCCTTTGGTTGGGCAGTGCGAATCTGCTTCTCCAGTGTAGACTGAACTTCTAAATTGACCATAAATACTTCGTCTATGTAATACTCTGAAAAATAATAATAATATTAATAATCGCATCTTAAGGGTCGGAGAGTAATTAATTAAATAGTAACAATAAATAATTAATTAATTAACGTCTTAAGGGCTTGTGCGTAATTAAATAAAAAGAATTTGTGAAAAATAGATTATTTTGAATTTTTATGAGCTATATAAATAGATCTTGGATTTTTTAGAAAACCCTAGCGCCTTTTACTCCTTTTTCCACCGCTGCGCCATTTGTCTTTCTTCGGGAGATTGCGTCGCCGCCACCAAATTTCTTCGCCGCATCGCTTTGCTTGCGCGCGCCGAAGCCGAAGACTCGCGCCACCGATTGCTGCTTGCCGTGCCTCTGCGCTAAGTCTTCGCCGCCTGCTGCGTGTGCTTGTTGCCGAGTCGTGTCCCTGCTGCTCCTGCGCCTACGCGTGATCTGCCGCCCCTGCGCGTGCGTTGCCGCTGCTGCGTGGAAGCCAGCCGAGCGTCGCCAGTGCATGTGTACTATCGCTGTGAGCATCACCCAGCGCCGCATGCCTTGATAGCAATTTCTATTTATTCGTGGCATGCAAACCGTGAGACCAAGGCATCCACTTCTATGTGGTGCTAGCAATTGGTAAAAGAAGAAACAGTAGGAGGATTAAGTCAAGGAAGAGAGAAAAAATAGAGGAAAAGAAGCCAAGATCTGGATTTTCGTCGTGTGGGTAACGATTAAGTTTTCCTCTCTGTTGTTTATTTTATTTATAGTTTTAGAATCGAGATTAGAAGAAAGTATTAGCGTTTCTAGTCGAGGAAAAATTGAAAAGTAGATTGGTTTAGTCTGTTGTTCTGTGTACGATTTATTCGGGTACCTTAATGGCGGATTTTGGAAATATCATCTCCTAGTTAATTGTAGATAATTTCGATATCTTTCTATAGTATTTTTATCATGTCAATCGGACAAGTATAATTCGAGTTATGATTTTCGGAAGGCTGCTGTCTTTACGGTTGTCGTCTTTCGGCGCTGTTTTGGTAGACTGCGGATTAAAAATAGTAAATAGCTTAATTAGAGTTTTTGATCTACATGAAAGCTGTAGATAATTGTCCAATGGTTCTGTAGAATCTGAGAACGTGAATTTTGGTTGAGTAAAACAATAGTTATGAATTTAGTAAGACTGCTGTTCCGAAGCGGACAGATCGGCTTTCTGGGCTAAATACGGAGGGTTAGATGATTTAATTAGAAGTCTTTGTAATCTAAGAAAATGTGGATAATTTTATAAAGAATCCAGAATGGGATGGTTTGTTGTGATCGGACTTTCGAGTCAAAAGTTACGCTCTTTTTAGTAACCGGACAGCTTTGGGTAACTATTCGGTACCGGCGTAACGTGGTATATTTGGGGACGAGTAGGAGCGAAGTATATTGATTACTATTCTCGTTGCTATAGCTTGTATTGAAGTTTGTGTATTTAATATAGGAGAGGCGTCGTGCTTGTTGCCATCTTCTAGCCAAATTGTGCGTCGCAACTAGTAAAGGCAAGTGCATGGTAGACAGCGATCAATGATCGATCACTGTTTTCTTTATCTTCTATTACCATTATTGTTGTGCTTTTATTTTGTTTAATTGCAAACAAGTAATTGGTATGTTTATATCTTTGTTGACAAGTATGATGAAAAGTTGGATATGATGTTTATGATGGAGTTTGCATGTTTGCATTCATAAGCATCATTGCATATGAACAGGTGATCATGAATGATCACAACTCCACGGGAGTGGAGGAGGTCCCCGATCCTTTTGGAGGAACGGGCTTGAGAGTGAATGTTGTCGCGAGCATTCACTCACGCTATACCGGTATACGCGAAAGAAGTGCATGTGGACATGTAGAGTAGACTTGCATTGATACATGAGATTAATGGATGTGAATCAAATAGAAGTACCTGTGATGATAATGAAGTTATTGAATGCTGTTGATTTATTGTTGTTCGTTGTTTATGGATGTGTTTGCTGAGTCGTGGACTCACCCTTGCTCTATTGTTGTCTTTAGGTGATCTTCGAGGATGCCGTAACTGAGAGCGAGTAGAGCACATGGACATCACATGATCATTCGCCATGATAATCTTTTCATTCAATATTGGTTTACACATGGACATGTTAGAGGTTGAATAAAGTTTAGGACAATGTTTGGACTAGACTATTTGCTTTATTAATTTGGATTCTTTGGTTGATGCTATTTTGGATTTGTTTACTGGTTTTACTCCAATTGAATATTTACTATCGCTTGATCCATAATTATGCATGTTCTTTTGTGATCTATGGATATGTTTAATGTTGTTTTCTTGCTGTAATTCTATAGTGTGTCGATAATTATTAGTTTAAAGTGTAGTGTGGTGGCATTCTAGGCTCGGTGTTGAAATGGGTGTTACAGATTGGTATCGAGCGGGCTTTAGGTCCGTGGTGAATAGATTAACAACTTAGGCAAACTAAAATTGTTAAAATTTGTTTTAGTTTTAGTAAATCAACTAAAATTTGCTAATGGTTAACTAACCTAAAATTTGACACACTAGTGCATGATGAGGTTAGAGAGAGGTGCGAATATAGTTTTACGCCTGTTATGTTGTTCATTGATGGATGAGTTTATTTTGAGCTTTGAGCTCATTGTGTATTGTTGATTGTGGTTGATAGCTATGCCGAGGGGTAGAGGACGTGGTCGTGGTGGCCGCGGTCGTGGAGGTCGTGGTCGCGGCGAGGTTCCGTGGAGCCACCTCCAGAGTGAGGAGTCGATGAGTCGAGGGGTTGTTGTTGACCCGCCTCGGTTGGGGTCCGTGATGAAACCCCGCTTTGTTGAGAGAGTTGGTGGGGGAGATCCGTGCTCTTCGTCAACAGGCGGATATTTGGTGGGAGGGCGTGTTGTCTTCGAGGACCGCCACTCAAGGGCCGCCACTTGGGAGGACTTTGTTGATCGGTTCAAGGGAAGTTCTACCCTACTCTTTGTAGAGAAGATGGAGGTTGCCTTGACGGCCTTTGCTCAGGGGAAGAGGTCTATTGCTGAGTATGAGGCTGAGTTCAACAACTTGGTTCGCTTCGTCCCTTCAATAGCGAATGATGATCTTCAGAAAGCCAAGAGGTTCCGTCGGGGTCTCAATTCTGAGTACCGACATGTGTTGGGAGCTACTCCACTCCGTGACTACAGCTCTATTGTGGAGCAAGCTAGGGGCATGGAGTTGGAGATGCAGCTCACAAAGGGGCAGCAAGCCTCTGGTGGACTGGTTGCTTCTGGTGGTGACCACAAGAGGAGCTCTAGTGAGGGAAGTGGGTCTGTTCAGCGACCCGCTTTCAAGAAATTCAAGGGAGGACCGCAATCTTTCAAGTCTAAGCAGTCGAGGCCGTTCTCTTCTTCGGCGCCTCGTCCTTTTGCAGGTACTCCAGCTCTTCGTCTGTCCTGGCGGTGGCATGCTTTGCTTTAAGTGCGGTGATGGACACTGCTGCCGAGTGCACTTGGACGGAGATTGCCGTCGGTGTGGCCGACCAGTCACAAGGAGCGGGTGTGTCGCCGTAAACCCGCTAGTGTGATCAAGTGGGAGCTGTGCCATCTTCTTCTTGATGGGTCCCGCCGAGGATCTTTCCGGATGATGACTACTCCTCCGTAGCTGCCATTTCCTTGACTTGGGCGCCCAAGAGGGTACTATCGGCACCGCCACCTTCGGCACCGCTTCAGGTTGCACGACCGGCGTTACCTGCACCGCCGCAGCAGATTGTTGGGGCTCTTGCCGCCCCGCCGTCGTCTTCTTTCTCCATGGCGCCACCTGGAGGTACGCCATGCCCACAATGAGTCCGTGGGTCGCCCCGACGTGGGTGCCAGTACTTTGCTTGTGGATTCGCTTGATGCATTAGTCCTTTTGATTGTGGGCTACCTTTTCGTTTGTTTCTGCGTTTGCTAGAGAGCGAACTTGAGTATGCAGTGGATTTCTCAGTCGGTGTTGGTTAGTTCTCCTGGGGGTATTATTGCTAGTTCTACTGTTTGTCCTGGGTGTTCTATCGTCATTGATGGAGAGAAGTTCACGGCGAATTTGATAGTTATTCAAATGGAGCCGCTCGACGTTATCTTGGGTATGGATTGGTTGCACTCTTATCGAGCCGTGATATCCTTTTCAGAGAATCTGCATGCGCACCTCGTGCAGGGAGACTTTGACTTTTCAGTGAGTGCGCCCGCACTCTCTTTCAATGTTGGCCGGATGTTCTTGTCGGCAAGTGAAAATCGGACTTCTTTAGCTCTTGCCGAGAAACCGAGTGTGGCTTCGCAGATTGAGGAGATTCGGTGGTTAGTGATTATCCCGATGTGTTTCCTACCGAGCTTAGGGCTTGCACCGCGCGAGACGTGGAGTTTCGCATTGATCTTGTTCCGGTACTCGTCCCATCTCGATGTCTCCATATCGATTAGCACGTCCGCTTCGTGACGAGTTGAAGAAGCGATTGGATGATTTGTTGGCTAAAGGTTTGATCAGGCGTAGTGTATCACCGTGGGGAGCTCCTGTTCTATTCACAGAGAAGAAGGATGGGAGTTGGCGCATGTGTATTGATTATCGTGCGCTTAATGCAGTCACAATCAAGAACAAATATCCATTGCCCCGCATTGAGGACTTGTTTGATCGGTTGAATGGAGCTCAAGTATTCTCCAAGATCGATCTCCAGTCAGGGTACAATCAAATCCGTGTGCGTGAGCAGGATGTAGAGAAGACTGCTTTGTCCACTAGGTATGGGCATTATGAGTATAAAGTTATGTCTTTTGGATTGACTAATGCACCTGCCATTTTTATGGAGACCATGAACAACATGTTACACGAGTATCTAGATGACTTCGTGGTGGTGTTCATTGATGATATTCTTATCTATTCCAAGACCAATGAGGATCATGAACGTCATTTGAGACTGGTCTTAGATACTTTGAGAGACCACAAGTTCTATGCTAAGTTGAAGAAGTGTGAGTTCTGGATTTCAGAAGTGGGTTTTCTGGGTCATGTAATTAACCCTCAGGGTATTGCTGTTGATCCTAGTAAGGTCTCCACAGTGGTGGATTGGAAGAGGCCGACTAGTGTGAAGGAGGTAAGGAGTTTCCTGGGTTTGGCTGGTTATTATCGGCGTTTTGTGCAGGATTTCTCTATCATCGCCAAACCGATGTCTCACTTACTCGAAAGGTGTGAGATTCCGGTGGGTGATGAGTGTGAGCGCGCTTTACGCATTTTGAAGGACAAAGTTGGTGACCTCTCCTATTCTCACTCTTCCCGAGCCGGAAAGCGGTTCACGCCTTTTCAGATCGCCTCGAGTGGGTCTTGGCTGTGTTCTCATGCAAGACGGTAAGGTGATTGCTTATGCGTCGAGGCAGTTAAAGAAGCACGAGCAGAATTATCCCACTCATGATTTGGAGTTGGCTGCGGTTGTTTTTGCTCTCAAGATTTGGAGGCATTATCTATACGGTGAGCCTTGTGATATTTTCACAGATCACAAGAGTCTCAAGTATATCTTCACTCAGAAGGATCTGAATTTGAGGCAGAGGAGGTGGTTGGAGTTGATCAAGGATTATGATCTTACTATTCAAGATCATCCGTGCAAGGCCAATGTAGTTATGATGCTCTTAGTCGCAAGGCGACTCCTCGCTACTCTAGATTGCCTCATTGCTGATTTTGATCGCATGGGAATATCTTATTGTTATGCGGGCACGACACATGTTGAGACACGATTGATTTCGAGTCGGCTATTCGGACTGCAAAGTGGAGGCACAACAGGGTGACCGACTATTACAGGAGGTTAGGAAGCGTCTGGATGAGGGCAAAGAGGGTGATTTTAGCATGGATGATTCTGGTACTTTGAGGTTTAAAGGCCGTCTTTGCGTGCCGCAAAAGGCGGAGGTCAAAGATGATATTTTGAGGGAGGCACATCGCACTGCATAATCGCTCACCCCGTGAGACTAAGATGTATCGAGATCTGAAACAAAATTTTTGGTGGAAAAGAATGAAGGTGGATATTGCTAACTATGTGGCTTCTTGTGGTGTTTGTCAGCAAGTGAAAGCTGAGCACAAGCGTCCTGCAGGGTTGTTGCAACCTTTGGAGGTACCCCAGTGGCCTTGGGATGATATCTCTATGGACTTTGTGGTGGCGTTGCCTCGTTCCGCGAGGAAGGATGCGATTTGGGTAGTGGTGGATCGATTGAAGAATTCAAGACTTCATTCCTATCCGCACGACAAATTCAGCGAGTGACCTAGCTCCTATTTATGTGCGTGAAATAGTAAGAAGCGCATGGTGTGCCAAAGACCATCATTTCGATGAGGACGCCAAGTTTGTTTCCAAGTTCGGGAAAGTCATGCAGAGTGCATTGGTGTGACGCCCGGGATTATTAAGCTTATAATGATCACCACCACTTGACCCTATCATCATAAGCATAATAACTCGGACGCCGAGGAATGTATACTTCCAGTGCAAGATACACCCCTCTCACAAAAGTTCATGCATCAATTCCACTCAATCACATAGAACCGAAAGCACAGAACAAAATAAAGACATACATAATAATATTCAAGAGTAATTACAATAAAGAGGCCAACCGGCCAACAGATAAATATTACAGAGCAGCTGAAGCAAAAGTGCCATAAGATGGCGATAAACAAAGAGCCCAACGGTGTGCCTTTTACCCACAAGGCAACCGACTGTGCCATGACTAGCCGTCGAACCAGCAAAGACATCTCACGTAAGTGAAGCCCTTGGGGCTCACCTTCTTCCTCTCAGAACAAAAGCGACCAAGAAAAGTGGGTGAGTACTTTGAATGTACTCGCAAGATATAGAAGAATGATAACAGATCTATACGATAACAATATGCAAGCGTATTTAAGTGGAGCAGGCTAGGATGAAGTTTGCAAGCATAAAGCAAGTTTTATTTGCAATAATGTAATAGATTGAAGGCAATTTTGCAATCTGATTTTATTTGACAAAAACAGTAGTAAACAAGTATCAACAACAGTAAAACAGTCCTGGTAGTGACTAAACCATTAGTCACCACAACAATAGCATGAATTACCCATTCATGCCAACCATGTCAAATTTTAATTTAAAAAGGTTGTAGTCTAGTTCTTGCACGACCTTACCAAGCATGTCCATAACCTAGGACGAGGCTATTCGAATAGTTTTATCCCTGCAGGGTGTACCAACTTACCCACATGCCAGACCGCCTTTTTGCCACATGATTAAGCACACTACCTTTGGTATGCCGGCACGGCTAAGTCCTACGAGACGTTTCCAATCTTATGTATTAACTTCGAGTCGCCCATATGGATAGAAACCCATACGTTGTGTCGGGGTCGTGGCCCAGCCTCGGACAACTACCCCTCACGGGTAAAGCCTCGGACAACTGCGACGCCCCTCGAGGTGGAGAGTCCATCCCGGAAACTCCACCACCGCACACCCAAACACAAGAACACAATTCCTTTTTCACACAACACACACAACGCTCCTCCCGCGACTTGAGATAACACACTCCAAAGTACTAGGTCAAGAGGGTCCCATATAACCCTCATGTGGTTAGTACGCAAAGCGCTTGGCTTAGTGACACAAGTAACTCGGTCCTTAGGGACTGGGCACCTTTCCTTGTCACACCCAACAATCACACCAACATGCCATTGTGCCCAAGTCAAACCATTTTGTTTCATTTTCGGTTTTACAAAACAAAAGCATAAGGTGCTGAACCAAAATAAACAAAATGATTTGTGTGATCAAGGTCATCGACTAGGTCGATAACCGCCCAATTCTACCGGTAGCTAAGCATTTCTAAGCATGACATCGCAAAAGACAGTAAAAGAGCATAATTAAATCACCGGGCTCTAATTCACCAGCGATGATAATAACTTATGGTTGTGGCAGGGGATAACATTTTAATGGCAACAATGCATTAGGAATAGCTACCTCTAAACAGGCAAAATAATTGGACACAAAAGCAATGCATACATATAGTTTGTAAACAAGATATTAGACTTTGAAAGTAATGGGACATTTATGGTCAAATATCTTGCCTTCTGAAGCTCATTTGTTTTGCTGCAGAGGATCACTCTCGATATGATCAATATTGTCGCAACCTATCGAAAGAACCAACAAGAACCAAAAGGCGAGAAATATCAAAAGATGCAACAGCAAAACTCAGCAAAAGTTCTCAAATTTTTACAGTAGAAAGAACATAATTTTTATGAACTAAAGCAACAAGAACCAATTGATTTGGATTCTCAATGCAAAAGTTATGGCCAAAACAATTTCAGTCGGCCAGAAAAGGAAAAACATCACTATTCACCTAAGCAATGATTTTAGTGAAATTTTCTAGAATGACACGGCTACTGAAATTTTTATGATAAATCAAGCACCTCATAAGATGAACAGCCCCACTGGATTCATCTCATTTGGAGCTTGCAATAATTAGTTATGAGTTTTCTAAGATCCACTATTTTTACATTGTAAAGATAATCGGTTTAAAGCTTACTTTTAAAATAAATCTTTTACGCTACTGCGACAAATGAGCAACCTATACTGGAAATAAGTTTACTAAGAATGAAAAATAATGGCTTTGGTTTTATCATTTTTGAAGTTCTGTAAAATTACTTATGAATTTTGGAAGATAAAACTATTTTTCGGTTGATAAATAACTCTACCCGAGAAATATAACTCGGATAAACGGCGTGGAAGAACATGGGCGAAGATCATTGATCCAACAGCCCACACGCGCAGAATGAGCTTAACGCGCCAACCCTAAGCATCGGCCGTTGGATGAAAGATGAACGCACGGATGCCAAGGATGTTGGCGGTCCGAACGTTCACACGCACGCGGAACCGTTGATCTTGGATCCAACGGTCCACGCTGATTGAACCGCTCGGACGGTCCAACGTTCCTCCAGATCTGGATCGTTGATCGAAAATCGGACGGCCACGCGCGATGACCTAGCGCGCGCGCGTCCGATCACGGCCACAAGAATCCGAGCGATTGATCTAAAATCCTACGGCTCAAACTCAACGATAACCGAAAACTCTGCATTTTTCGTCCGACAACGAAGATCGACAAAGGAACAGAGGCAAAGCCCGACGATGCGCCGCGACTCAAGAAAAAAAATAGCTAAATCTAAAACTACTACGATGATCGCAATAGCATGGAGTACCCATCAAGCAAGGGATTGGGCGAGATGGACTTACTGAGTCGAGAAGACAATAACCAATTTTTCGGCCGAAAGAGGGGAAAAACCAAATTGATAAGATTCCTGCGGGAGAAACCCAAATTGATTAAGGGTTACTGATCACCGAGGTGAGAGGAATCAGAGGGAGCAAGAATGAAAGGGATGAAGCCCAATGGTACCGCCTTCACCGAAAAGCTTGAAACTTCGGCAATGGCGGCAATGGCGATGCAGACAAAGAACCGAGGCGATAAAGCTCAAATGGACCTCCATCTGATGATGCTAAAGCTCGGTGGTGCTCAAAGGAGGCTAAGGAAGCAATGAAGAAGCTTATATAGGCCGAGAGAACAAAGGAGGAAGCAATGCAACTTTCGGTCAAAAGCTTGTCGTCAAATCGGCCAAGGGATGAGGGGCAGCACGAGAGGTAGAAGACGACTCAGCAGTCGGCGGCACTAGCATTTAATGCTCAAAGACGCTGGCGAACGATGGAGGTGACAATGCTCGTGGTTGCCGTCTTGTGCACGTTCTCGTTGACTTCGCCGACGACGTGAGCGAGAGGAAGACGAAAAGAGGACGGCCGCTCGATCACATAGATTCCAATCGATGCGGCTATCGCTCTCAAACGCTCGGCTATTGAGTTTGGTGGCCCGACCGCTCCATCGCTTGTCGACCTCACGATCAAGATCCAACGTTGGTTATCGGCCGCACTTCTCGGACGGTCCGAACATCCCTTCCATCGCGCCGTTGATTTGGATCCTACGGTTCACGCGCGCGAGGCGTTCGGACGGTCCGAACGCTCACGCGATCGTGAGCCGCTCGATGCCGATCAACGACGCGACAACGCCGCGCCCAAACGATCGAGCCGATGCGTTTAGTTGATGAACCAAATCAAGTGGCTCGAGCCCGAGTCCGATCCGAACCCGAGGAACAAAGTGAAAACCGGTTAGGGTTTGAAATTGAATAAGCGATCTTTGGAGGAATTATTTGGGGTAGCAAACAAACTCCAAAATTTATGAAATTTTAACTGGAGATTGCTAACAGTGGGAAGAACCTTATATAAAATTTTCAGAGACTTTTATGCACTGCATTTTCTCTAAAAATTCCAGAAGGCTATTTTAGGAGTTTGACTAATGTTTGACTTGCCTCAAAATTATCAAATAATTTCTGAAAATTATGAAATAATTCGAGGTGTTAAACATCTCTCCTAGGTCCAATGAAAATTATTTTGAGGGTTGGGCACCAGGTTTCCATTGAGGAGATTTATGACTTGAATTTAATTGGGAAATTTTGAGTTTTAATTTCCACCAATTAAAGGAAAGAGGTTTCAAACATCTTGTAACAACACATGAGGCAAACAAAAGTTTTAATTTATCCTCATTTTTATTACATTTGAAACATAAACCCAATTTGGGATGTTACAAAACCTCCCCCTTACGTAAATCTCGCCCGAGATTTGACTCACTCAGCAAAGAAAGAGGGTAGTGCACGCATGACGATCTTCCCTTTCCCAAGTGGCTTCATCTTCGTAATGGTTCGACCATCGAACTTTGAGGAACTTGATGGCACGATTCCTCGTTCTTCGCTCACCTCTTCAAGGATGCGAACAGGTGCTCCTTGTAGGTCAAATCTTCCCGACATCAAGAGTTTCCAACGGAGCTTCCTCGATTGAACGCGGAGGCACTTCTTGGTGGGATACATGGAACACATCATGCACCCTCAAGTGCAGCAGTAACTCCAACTTGTAGGCGATTACTCCTTCTTCTCGATGACTCGGATGGACCGACATATCGAGGAGCCAACTTGCCCTTGACGCGAATCGCCGATGACCCCTCAAAGGAGAGACTTTGAGATAAACAAAGTCATTCGGCTCAAAGCTCAACTCACGACGACGACGATCTGCATAGCTCTTTTGCACGGATCGAGCATGCGCAACCGATCTCGAATCAATCGAACTCGCTCTCGGCTTCATTGATTGAGTGCAGGCCAAAGAATGGTCTTTCACCGCCGCCCAATTCAATGTGTTCGCATTTTACGCCATACAAAGCCTCGAAGGTGCCATTCCAAGACTAGCTTGAAAGCTATTGTAGGAGAACTCGGCGAATGGCAAACATTTCTCCCAATGCTTTCCATAGGAGAGAACACAAGCACGGAGCATGTCTTCCAATACTTGGTTGACTCTTTCAGTCCGGCCATCAGTTTGGGGATGATATGCGGTGCTGAAGGTGAGATGGGTTCCCATCGCCTCTTGCACACTTTGCCAAAAGCGAGAGGTGAAAAGAGAACCCCGATCCGAGACAATTGTCTTGGGTACACCATGTAAGCTCACGATGCGGGCAATGTAGAGATCCGCCAAAAGACCTACACGGAGATCCGTCTTGACTGGAAGGAAGTGCGCCACCTTGGTTAGCCGATCAATGACAACCGGATGGCATCATTGCCCTTGGATGTGCGAAGCGCATCGGTGATAAAATCCATCCCGATCGAATCCCACTTCCATTCAGGAATAGGCAAAGGCTGAAGCAGTCCTGCTGGACGCTGATGCTCGGCTTTGACACGACGACATACGTCGCACTCGGCAACGAACCTTGCGATTTCCCGCTTCATTCGGGTCCACCAGAATCTTTGCCGGAGGTCTTGATACATCTTCGTGGCCCCAGGATGAATAGACAACGGAGAGTCATGAGCTTGCGGAGAATCAAGTTCCGCATTCCACGATCTTGGAACAACCAGCGTGATCCGAACCAAATGACCCCATGGTCGTCCTCGAAAAGCACTTAGCGGAGCCACTCGATATTTTCCTTGATGTGACTCACACCGACATCCGATCACAGCAGCCTTGATTTGGTCCTCCAAGGTTGGTTGCACAACCAAAGCAGCGAGAGAACCCTGCTCAACCACTCCCAAGTTGAGCCGCTGAAATTCTTCATGAAGGGTGGGTTGCTGCTCCAAGACCATTAAGGAATTGCAATGAACCTTGCGACTGAGAGCATCGGCCACAACATTTGCCTTTCCCGGATGATATTGAAGACCCATATCATAATCCTTGATCAATTCCAACCACCTTCTTTGCCTAAGGTTCAGATCGGTTGGGTGAACAAGTACTTGGACTCTTGTGATCTGAATATACTTCGCAACGACATCGATGAGGTAATGCCGCCAAATCTTTAGTGCATGGATCACTGCAGCTAACTCCAAGTCATGGGTCGGATAATTAAGCTCATGAGGCGCAATCGCCTCGATGCATAAGCCACCACCGCCCTCTTGCATAAGAACACAACCGAGCCTCGCGAGAAGCGTCGCAATAGACATCGAAGCCGGTGGACATCGGGAAGAACAAGAACTGAGCCGTGGTCAACCTCCTCTTGAGTTCTTGAAAGCTCTTCTCGCAATCGATAGACCACACATACGCCCTGCCCATACGAGTAACTCGGTCATTGGCTTGGCAATTTTGGAGAAGTTCTCAATAAAGCGGCGATAGTATCCCGCTAAACCGAGAAAACTCCTCACTTGATGGATCGACTTCTACCGACCCACGATAGCACATCATTGACCTTGCTAGGATCAATGGCGACCGGATCTTTGAAAGAACATGACCCAAGAATGCCACTTCCTTCAAGCAAAACTTCGCACTTGTCGAACTTCATAAAGTTGATGCTCGCGAAGTTTCCCCAACACTAGCTTCGGATGTTCAAAGATGCTCCTCAACATCCCTCGAATAGATGAGGATATCATCGATAAAGACAACCACGAACTTGTCCAAATACTCCATGAATACCATGTTCATAAGATTCATGAAAAGAGCAGGAGCATTGGTCAAACCGGCGAGGATAAGCGGTATACTCGTGATAATCCATAACGAGTAGAGAAAGCCGTCTTGGAATGTCTTCGATCCGATTCGGACTTGATGATAGCCCAACCTCGGATCAATCTTGGAGAATACCCGAGCACCGGTCAATTGATCAAGAGGTCATCAATCCGGAAGAGGATACTTGTTCTTCACCGTCACGGCATTCAGCGGACGGTAATCAACACACATCCCAGAGTCTTGTCTTTCTTCTTCACAAAGATAACAGACAACCCCACGGTGATGAGCTCGGGCGAATAAAACCCTTCTCTTGAAGCTCGCTAAGTCGCTTCTTGACTCCTCCAATTCATTTGGAGGCATTCGATCTGACCTCTTTGAAATAGGGCGATGCACGGAAGCAACTCAATGACGAATTCGATGTCTCTCACGGAGGCATCGGGCGAGATCTTCGAAACACATCGCGAACTCACACACCACGGGACTTCATGAATCTCCATGGTTGGCTTGGCTTCAAGTGCATATAGGTGTGGTTCTTGCAACTTCGAAAAATTCCCACTTGACCGCCGACGGGCTCGTGAGGGAAATGAACCTACCGCGCAATCGATTTGTCCCTATGTTGAGACAACCAATCCATGCCAAGTATCACATCCAACTTTACAAAGATTGAGGAGAATAAGATTTGCCAAAAATCTCACTCCTCCAATCTCAATCAAAACACCCCGGCATTCATTTTCAGCTCTCATTACCGACCCCGGAGAATGAATAATCAAAGGAACATGCAGGGGATCAGCTGAAAGATCACTAAGTGCAGCAAAAGACTCCGATATAAGCGAGTGAGAAGCCCCGGAATCAAATAAAAGCAGAAGCCGGTGAGAGTTAACGAAAAGTGTACCCAACACGGCGTCGGGTGCATCTCGAGCTCCTCGGCGAGATAAGGTTGACTCGGCCGCTTCCACATTTGGGGCCTTCGATCACGACCACTCCCTTGCCCGCGTCCTCCATTGGGACGAGGGGCCGTTCGATCTTCTTAGGGCAATTATTAGCATAATGCCCTTGTCGTGGCGAAGAAACATACGACATCCGCGGCGGGGTTGCGGATGCCTCCCGGCTATCCGCAGTGCACGTGATCGGGCACGGCTGCGGTGGGCGTGGAACTAACGCCGGTGCCTCGGTGGTGCCGCGATCGGGAGGGACTTGCGGAGGCTGGTCCGCCATACGGACGAGGAGCAGCGGCCACTGGATGCCTTCCGGGCCTCCCACTTACGCTGCGAGAGTCGCCAAGTGCCTCGCCTTATGCTCGGCGATGATGGCCTTGTCGACCAAAGGTGCAGAAGTCGGGAAGTCAGCAATAGATAGCTTGTCACTCAGCTCCTCGGACAAGCCATCCATGAACTTCTCTGCGACTAACTTGTATTGAATGAACAAGTAGTCGTTTTGAGAAGAAAGTTTCAGAACACTACCAAAAGCTTATTGCATGGAAAAATCGGGGTAAAGACCAACTTAGAGAGGCATTAGCCACAAGACATAGGATATCACTTCTTACCCTTTTAGCCCCACAAATTTTTGTTGATTAAACTCTCATTTTCTACCCCACTAGAAACCATCGAGCTTCTGTCAGGAAATTGAGGTTCTTTCAGCGATTTTGCATCCAAGCTTCCAGTCGAAGTCTTCTATTCTAGAAACTTCAAAATCTGGCACACTTCAATTTGCCAAACTCAGTGGTTCCCAAACCCATTTAATCGATAACACTACCTTTGAAGAGGAGATGAGAGGAAAACAACTTTTAAAACGGGAAATTTTGAGTTTTAATTTCCACCAATTAAAGGAAAGAGGTTTCAAACATCTTGAAACAACACATGAGGCAAAGAAAAGTTTTAATTTATCCTCATTTTTATTACATTTGAAACATAAACCCAATTTGGGATGTTACAAAACCTCCCCCTTACGTAAATCTCGCCCGAGATTTGACTCACTCTAAGAAAGAAAGAGGGTAGTCTCTGCACGCAGACGATCTTCCCTTTCCCAAGTGGCTTCATCTTCGTAATGGTTCGACCACTCGAACTTTGAGGAACTTGATGGCACGATTCCTCGCTCTTCGCTCACCTCTTCAAGGATGCGAACAGGTGCTCCTTGTAGGTCAAATCTTCCCGCACATCAAGAGTTTCCAACGAGCTTCCTCGCTTGAACGCGGAGGCACTTCTTGGTGGGATACATGGAACACATCATGCACCCTCAAGTGCAGCAGTAACTCCAACTTGTAGGCGACAGCTCCTTCTTCTCGATGACTCGGATGGACCGACATATCGAGGAGCCAACTTGCCCTTGACGCGAATCGCGATGACCCTCAAAGGAGAGACTTTGAGATAAACAAAGTCATTCGGCTCAAAGCTCAACTCACGACGACGACGATCCGCATAGCTCTTTTGCTCGGATGAGCCAGGCGCAACCGATCTCGAATCAATCAACTCGCTCGGCTTCATTGATTGAGTCCGCCAAAGAATGGTCTTTCACCGCCCCAATTCAATGGTGTTCGCATTTTCGCCATACAAAGCCTCGAAGGTGCCATTCCAAGACTAGCTTGAAATCTGTATTGTAGGAGAACTCGCGAATGGCAAACATTTCTCCCAATGCTTTCCATAGGAGAGAACACAAGCACGGAGCATGTCTTCCAATACTTGGTTGACTCTTTCACCGCCATCGCTTGGGGATGATATGCGGGTGAAGGTGAGATGGGTTCCCATCGCCTCTGCACACTTTGCCAAAAGCGAGAGGTGAAAAGAGAACCCCGATCCGAGACAATTGTCTTGGGTACACCATGTAAGCTCACGATGCGGGCAATGTAGAGATCCGCCAAAAGACCTACACGAGATCCGTCTTGATGGAAGGAAGTGCGCCACCTTGGTTAGCCGATCAATGACAACCCTGATGGCATCATTGCCCTTGGATGTGCGAGGCGGCCGGTGATAAAATCCATCCCGATCGAATCCCACTTCCATTCGTGAATAGGCAAAGGTCAAGCAGCCTCGCTGACGCGATGCTCGGCTTTGACACGACGACATACGTCGCGACTCGACAACGAACCTTGCGATTTCCGCTTCATTCGGGTCCACCGTAATCTTTGCCGAGGTCTTGATACATCTTCGTGGCCCGTGGATGAATAGACAACGGAGAGTCATGAGTCGCGGAGAATCAAGTTCCGCAATTCCACGATCTTCTGAACAACCAGCGTGATCCGAACCAAATGACCCCATGGTCGCCCTCGAAAAGCACTTAGCTGAGCCACTCCCGATATTTTCCTTGATGTGACTCACACCGACATCCGATCACAGCAGCCTTGATTTGGTCCTCCAAGGTTGGTTGCACAACCAAAGCAATGAGAGAACCCCGCTCAACCACTCCCAAGTTGAGCGCTGAAATTCTTCATGAAGGGTCGGTCGCCGCTTCCAAGACCATTAAGGAATTGCAATGAACCTTGATCGAGAGCATCGCCACAACATTTGCCTTTCCTGATGATATTGAAGACCCATATCATAATCCTTGATCAATTCCAACCACCTTCTTTGCCTAAGGTTCAGATCCGTTGGGTGAACAAGTACTTCAGACTCTTGTGATCCAATATACTTCGCAACGACATCGGATGAGGTAATGCCGCCAAATCTTTAGTGCATGGATCATCGCAGCCTAACTCCAAGTCATGGGTCGGATAATTAAGCTCATGAGGCCGCAATCGCCTCGATGCATAAGCCACCACCGCCCTCTTGCATAAGAACACAACAGAGCCTGGCGAAGCGCCGCAATAGACATCGAAGCCGGTGGACATCGGAAGAACAAGAACTGGAGCCGTGGTCAACCTCCTCTTGAGTTCTTGAAAGCTCTTCTCGCAATCGAGACCACACATACGCCCCGCCCTTCCGAGTAACTCGGCCATTGGCTTGGCAATTTTGGAGAAGTTCTCAATAAAGCGACGATAGTATCCCGCTAAACCGAGAAAACTCCTCACTTCAATGGATCGACTTCTACCGACCCACGATAGCACATCATTGACCTTGCTAGGATCAATAAATGACACGGATGCCAAAGAACATGACCCAAGAATGCCACTTCCTTCAACCAAAACTCAGACTTGTTGAACTCGCATAAAGTTGATGCTCGCGAAGTTTCCCCAACACTAGCTTCAGATGTTCAAAGATGCTCCTCAACATCCCTCGAATAGATGAGGATATCATCGATAAAGACAACCACGAACTTGTCCAAATACTCCATGAATACCATGTTCATAAGATTCATGAAAAGAGCAGGAGCATTGGTCAAACCGGCGATTAACGGTATACTCGTATAATCCATAACGAGTAGAGAAAGCCGCCTTCGAATGTCTTCCGATCCGATTCGACTTGATGATAGCCCAACCTCGATCAATCTTGAGAATACCCGAGCACCGGTCAATTGATCAAGAGGTCATCAATCCGAGGCGAGGATACTTGTTCTTCACCGCCACGGCATTCAACTGACGGTAATCAACACACATCCGCAGAGTCTTGTCTTTCTTCTTCACAAAGATAACAGACAACCCCACGGTGATGAGCTCAGGCGAATAAAACCCTTCTCTTGAAGCTCGCCAAGCTGCTTCTTCAGCTCCTCCAATTCATTTGGAGGCATTCGATACGGCCTCTTTGAAATAGGGGCGGTACCGGGAAGCAACTCAATGACGAATTCGATGTCTCTCACGGGAGGCATCCCGGGCAGATCTTCGAAACACATCATTGAACTCACACACCACGGGACTTCATGAATCTCCATGGTTAGCTTGGCTTCAAGTGCATATAGGTGTGGTTCTTGCAGCTTCAGAAAAATTCCCACTTGACCGCCAGACGGGCTCGTGAGGGAAATGAACCTTCTGGCGCAATCGATTTGTCCCCTATGTTGAGACAACCAATCCATGCCAAGTATCACATCCAACTTTACAAAGATTGAGGAGAATAAGATTTGCCAAAATCTCACTCTCCAATTTCAATCAAAACACCCCGGCATTCATTTTCAGCTCTCATCACCGACCCCGGAGAATGAATAATCAAAGGAACATGCAGGGGATCAGCTGAAAGATCACTAAGTGCAGCAAAAGACTCCGATATAAACGAGTGAGAAGCCCCGGAATCAAATAAAGCGAGCCTACCGAGAGTTAACGAAAAGTGTACCCAACACGACGTCGGGTGCATCCTGAGCTTCCTCGGCCGAGATAAGGTTGACTCGGCCGCTTCCCACATTTGGGGCCTTCGATCACGACCACTCCCTTGCCGCGCCCTCCATTAGGACGAGGGGCCGTTCGATCTTCTTAGGGCAATTATTAGCATAATGCCCTTGTCGTGCGAAGAAACATACGACATCCGCGGCGGGTTGCGGATGCCTCGCCGTCCCGCAGTGCGTGGATCGGGCACGACCGCGGTGGCGTGGAACGAACGCCGGTGCCCTCGGTGGTGCTGCAGTCGGGGAGGGACGCACCGGAGCTGGTCCGCCATACGGACGAGGAGCAACGGCCCTCGATGCCTTCTGGGCCTCCCACTTACGCTTATGAGTCGCCAGTGCCCTCGCCTTATGCTCGGCGATGATGGCCTTGTCGACCAAGGTCTGGAAGTCGGGGAAGTCAACAATAGATAGCTTGTCCTGAAGCTCCTCAGACAAGCCATCCATGAACTTCTCCTGCGACTAACTTGTATTGAATGAACAAGTAGTCGTTTTGAGAAGAAAGTTTCAGAACACTACCAAAAGCTTATTGCATGGAAAAATCGGGGTAAAGACCAACTTAGAGAGGCATTAGCCACAAGACATAGGATATCACTTCTTACCCTTTTAGCCCCACAAATTTTTGTTGATTAAACTCTCATTTTCTACCCCACTAGAAACCATCGAGCTTGCTGTCCGGAAATTGAGGTTGCTGTAGCGATTTTGCATCCAAGCTTCCAGTCGAAGTCTTCTATTCTAGAAACTTCAAAATCTGGCACACTTCAATTTGCCAAACTCAGTGGTTCCCAAACCCATTTAATCGATAACACTACCTTTGAAGAGGAGATGAGAGGAAAACAACTTTTAAAACTCAAATTAGAGCAAGATGAGATGAGAAAGCTAAGATAGGTAAGGAGTAAAATCTGAGAACTCCTTAAGCTTTCACAAATCGTTTCATACTTCGAAAATAGGGTTTTTCCAAACATCCTAAAGACGACCAAGCTAGCGGCTTCTATGGTCAGTATGGCTCTGATACCAACCTCTTGTGACGCCCCCGGGATTATTAAGCTTATAATGATCAGTCACCACTTGACCCTATCATCATAAGCATAATAACTCGTGACGCCGAGGAATGTATACTTCCCAGAGTGCAGTATACACCCCTCTCACAAAAGTTCATGCATCAATTCCACTCAATCACATAGAACCGAAAGCACAGAACAAAATAAAGACATACATAATAATATTCAAGAGTAATTATAATAAAGAGGCCAACCGCCAATGATAAATATTACGTAACAATGAAGCAAAAGTGCCATAAGATGGCGATAAACAAAGAGCCCAACGGTGTGCCTTTTACCCACAAGGCAACCGACTGTGCCGCAGCTAGCCGTCGAACTCGCAAAGACATCTCACGTAGTGAAGCCCTTGGGGCTCACCTTCTTCCTCTGCAGAACAAAAGCACCAAAGAAAAGTCGGGTGAGTACTTTGAATGTACTGCAAGATATATAAGAATGATAACAGATCTATACGATAACAATATGCAAGCGTATTTAAGTGGAGCAGTTAGGATCAAGTTTGCAAGCATAAAGCAAGTTTTATTTGCAATAATGTAATAGATTGAAGGCAATTTTGCAATCTGATTTTATTTGACAAAAACAGAGTAAACAAGTATCAACAACAAGAAATAAATCCTGGTAGTGACTAAACCATTAGTCACCACAACAATAGCATGAATTACCCATTCATGCCAACCATGTCAAATTTTAATTTAAAAGGTTGTAGTCTAGTTCTTGCACGACCTTACCAAGCATGTCCATAACCTAGGACGAGGCTATTCAATAGTTTTATCCTGCAGGTGTACCAACTTACCCACATGCCGCATCGCCTTTTGCCACATGATTAAGCACACTACCTTTGGTATGCCAAGACGGCTAAGTCCTACGAGACGCTTCCAATCTTATGTATTAACTTCGAGTCGCCCATATGGATAGAAACCCATACGTTGTGTCGGGTCGTGGCCCACCGACAACTACTCCCTCACGGGTAAAGCTCTGACAATCTGCGACCCCTCGAGGTGGAGAGTCCATCCGGAAACTCCACCACCGCACACCCAAACACAAGAACACAATTCCTTTTTCACACAACACACACAACGCTCCTCCTGCGACTTGAGATAACACACTCCAAAGTACTAGGTCAAGAGGGGTCCCATATAACCCTCATGTGGTTAGTACGCAAAGCGCTGGCTTAGTGACACAAGTAACTCGGTCCTTAGGGACCTGGGCACCTTTCCTTGTCACACCCAACAATCACACCAACATGCCATTGTGCCCAAGTCAAACCATTTTGTTTCATTTTCGGTTTTTACAAAACAAAAGCATAAGGTGCTGAACCAAAAATAAACAAAATGATTTGTGTGATCAAGGTCATCGACTAGGTCGATAACCGCCCAATTCTACCTGTAGCTAAGCATTTCTAAGCATGACATCGCAAAAGACAAGTAAAAGAGCATAATTAAATCACCGGCTCTAATTCACCAAATGATGATAATAACTTATGGTTGTGGTGAGGATAACATTTTAATGGCAACAATGCATTAGGAATAGCTACCTCTAAACAGGCAAAAATAATTGGACACAAAAGCAATGCATACATATAGTTTGTAAACAAGATATTAGACTTTGAAAGTAATGGGACATTTATGGTCAAATATCTTGCCTTCTTTGAAGCTCATTGCTTTGCTGCAGAGGATCACTCTCGATATGATCAATATTGTCGCAACCTATCGAAAGAACCAACAAGAACCAAAAAGGCGAGAAATATCAAAAGATGCAACAGCAAAACTCAGCAAAAAGTTCTCAAATTTTTACAGTAGAAAGAACATAATTTTTATGAACTAAAGCAACAAGAACCAATTGATTTGGATTCTCAATGCAAAGTTATGGCCAAAACAATTTCAATCGGCGTAAAAGGAAAAACATCACTATTCACCTAAGCAATGATTTTAGTGAAATTTTCTAGAATGACACGGCTACTGAAATTTTTATGATAAATCAAGCACCTCATAAGATGAACAGCCCCACTGGATTCATCTCATTTGGAGCTTGCAATAATTAGTTATGAGTTTTCTAAGATCCACTATTTTTCATTGTAAAGATAATCGGTTTAAAGCTTACTTTTAAAATAAATCTTTTACGCTCATCGCGACAAATGAGCAACCTATACTGGAAATAAGTTTACTAAGAATGAAAATAATGGCATCGGTTTTATCATTTTTGAAGTTACGTAAAATTACTTATGAATTTTGGAAGATAAAACTATTTTTCAGCTTGATAAATAACTCTACCCGAGAAATATAACTCGATAAACGACGTGGAAGAACATGGGTCAAGATCATTGATCCAACAGCCCACACGCTGCAGCGACAACAGAGCTTAACGCGCCAACCCTAAGCATCGACCGTTGGATGAAAGATGAACGCACTCAGATGCCAAGGATGTTCGGCGGTCCGAACGTTCACACGCACGCGGAACCGCTGATCTTGGATCCAACGGTCCACGCGATTGAACCGCTCGGACGGTCCAACGCTCCTCCAGATCCGATCGTTGATCGAAAATCGGACGCCACGCGCGATGACCTAGCGCAAGCGTCCGATCACGCCACAAGAACCGAGCGATTGATCTAAAATCCTACGGCTCAAACTCAACGATAACCGAAAACTCTCTGTTTTTCGTCCGACAACGAAGATCGACAAAGGAACAGAGGCAAAGCCCGACGATGCGCCGGCGACTCAAGAAAAAAAATAGCGAAATCTAAAACTACTACGATGATCGCAATAGCATGGAGTACCTAATGAAGCAAGGAATTGGGCAGAGATGGACTTACCGGAGCTCGAGAAGACAATAACCAATTTTTCGGCCGAAAGAGGGGAAAAACCAAATTGATAAGATTCCTGCGGGAGAAACCCAAATTGATTAAGGGTTACTGATCACCGAGGTGAGAGGAATCAGAGGGAGCAAGAATGAAAGGGATGAAGCCCAATGGTACCGCCTTCACCGAAAAGCTTGAAACTTCAAGAATGGCGGCAATGGCGCATGACAAAGAACCGAGGCGATAAAGCTCAAATGGACCTCCAAAGACAGATGCTAAAGCTCAGTGGTGCTCAAAGGAGGCTAAGGAAGCAATGAAGAAGCTTATATAGGCCGAGAGAACAAAGGAGGAAGCAATGCAACTTTCGGTCAAAAGCTTGCTGTCGAAACTGGCCGAAGGGATGGGGCGAGTGCAGAGGTAGAAGACGACTCAACGGTCGGCAAAGCACTAGCATTTAATGCTCAAAGACGCTGGCGAACGATGGAGGTGACAATGCTCGTGGTTGTCGATCGCGCACGTTCTCTGTTGACTTCGGCACGACGACGGAGCGAGAGGAAGACGAAAAGAGGACGGCCGCTCGATCACATAGGATTCCAATCGATGCGGCTATCGCGCTCAAACGCTCGGCTATTGAGTTTGGTGGCCCGACCGCTCCATCGCTTGTCGACCTCACGATCAAGATCCAACGTTGGTTATCACCGCACCTCTCGGACGGTCCGAACATCCCTTCCATCGCGCCGCTGATTTGGATCCTACGGCTCACGTTGCGCGAGGCGCTCGGACGGTCCAACGCTCACGCGATCGTGAGCCGCTCGATGCCGATCCAACGACGCACAACGCCGCGCCCAAACGATCGAGCCGATGCGCTTAGTTGATGAACCAAATCAAGTGGCTCGAGCCCGAGTCCGATCCGAACCCGAGGAACAGTGAAAACCGTTAGGGTTTGAAATTGAATAACCGATCTTTGGAGGAATTATTTGGGGTAGCAAACAAACTCCAAAATTTATGAAATTTTAATCGAGATTGCTAACGATGGGAAGAACCTTATATAAAATTTTCAGAGACTTTTATGCACTGCATTTTCTCTAAAAATTCCAGAAGGCTATTTTAGGAGTTTGACTAATGTTTGACTTGCCTCAAAATTATCAAATAATTTCTGAAAATTATGAAATAATTCGAGGTGTTAAACATCTCTCCTAGGTCCAATGAAAATTATTTTGAGGGGTTGGGCACCAGTGTTTCCATTGAGGAGATTTATGACTTGAATTTAATTGGGGAAATTTTGAGTTTTAATTTCCACCAATTAAAGGAAAGAGGTTTCAAACACTGTGAACAACACATGAGGCAAAGAAAAGTTTTAATTTATCCTCATTTTTATTACATTTGAAACATAAACCCAATTTGGGATGTTACAATTGGGCACACAGCCGCTCACTTTAGTACAAAGATTTCATCCTCGTATTGATGGGCAAATGAGCGGACTATTCGGACTTTGGAGGACATGTTGCGATCTTGTGTTCTATCTTGGAAGGGTAGTTGGGAGGACCAGGTTGCCACTTGCGAGTTTGCTTATAATAATAGTTACCATTCCAGATTAGAGCCGCGCCATTTGAGGTTCTATATGGGCTAGTGCGACGCCGCTTTGTTGGGATGCGATTGGAGAGAAGGCGTTTTGGGTCCGGATCGATTCGTAAGACCGCTGAGCGTGTGGCCATGGTGAGGCGAGAATAGCAGCACTCGAGCGCATGAAAAGTTATGCCGATTTGAGGAGGCGTGACTTGGAGTTTGCGGTGGGTGACCAGTGCTCTTGAGAGTGTCTCCACTAAAGGCATTGTTGGTTTGGTACCGGAGGAAGCTTAGCCCGAGGTACGTTGGACCGCTCTCGATTATTGCAAGAATTGGGAAGTTAGCCTCACCGCTTGGACCGCTCGAGTCCATGCGTGGAGTTCATAATGTGTTTCACGCCTCGATGCTTTGAAAGTTTTTGAGACCCGAGCATAAGATTTCATTAGAGCCACCGACTATTGAGCAAGACCTCACGCTTGAGTCGCGTCCGCGCAGATTCTCGAGAGGTCGAGCGAGTGCCGAGGCACAAGACGTTGGTATACGCCAAGGTCTTTGTGGACTTGTCGAGAGAGGCGACTTGGGAGTTGGAGTCTCGTGATGCGCGAGCAATACCCGAGTTGTTCACATCGTATGTGTTGTTTTGTTGTTTAAATTCACCGCTGACTTTTCTTTGAGTAGAACGAGTAGAATTTGGGTCTAATTCATTGAGGGGTAGAATGTAATACTCAATAATAATAATAATATTAATAATCGTGATCTTAAGGGCCTGAGAGTAATTAATTAAATAGTAACAACAAATAATTAATTAATAAACGCCTTAAGGGCTTGTGCGTAATTAAATAAAAAGAATTTGTGAAAAATAGATTATTTCGAATTTTTACGAGCTATATAAATAGATCTTGGATTTTTTAGAAAACCCTAGCGCCTTTTACTCCTTTTTCCACCGCTACGCTTGAGCTTGTCTTTCTTCTCGAGATTGCGTCGCCGCCGACCAAATTCTTCTTTGCCAGATTGCTTGCGCCTGCGGCGGCCGAAAGCCGAAGACTCGCTGCGCCGCCCGATTGTCGCGCGTGCCTCTGCGCTAAGTCTTGAGTGCCGCCACCAGCGTGTGCTTGTTGCCGAGTCGTGTCCTGCGCTCCTGCGCTGTCAGCGTGATCTCGCCTGCGCTGCGGCGTTCTGCATTCTTTGCGTGGAAGCCACCGAGCGTCGCCGCAGCATGTGTACTATCATTTGTGAGCATCACCCAGCGCCGCATGCCTTGATAGCAATTTCCATTTATTCGTGGCATGCAAACCGTGAGACCAAGGCATCCACTTCTATGTGGTGCTAGCAATTGGTAAAAGAAGAAGCGATGGGAGGATTAAGTCAAGGAAGAGAGAAAAAATAGAGGAAAAGAAGCCAAGATCTGGATTTTCGTCGTGTGGGTAACGATTAAGTTTTCCTCTCTGTTGTTTATTTTATTTATAGTTTTAGAATCGAGATTAGAAGAAAGTATTAGCGTTTCTAGTCGAGGAAAAATTGAAAAGTAGATTGGTTTAGTCTGTTGTTCTGTGTACGATTTATTCGGGTACCTTAATGGCGGATTTTGGAAATATCATCTCCTAGTTAATTGTAGATAATTTCGATATCTTTCTATAGTATTTTTATCATGTCAATCGGACAAGTATAATTCGAGTTATGATTTTCGGAAGGCTGCTGTCTTTACGGTTGTCGTCTTTCGGCGCTGTTTTGGTAGACTGCGGATTAAAAATAGTAAATAGCTTAATTAGAGTTTTTGATCTACATGAAAGCTGTAGATAATTGTCCAATGGTTCTGTAGAATCTGAGAACGCGAATTTTGGTTGAGTAAAACAATAGTTATGAATTTAGTAAGACTGCTGTTCCGAAGCGGACAGATCGGCTTTCTGGGCTAAATACGGAGGGTTAGATGATTTAATTAGAAGTCTTTGTAATCTAAGAAAATGTGGATAATTTTATAAAGAATCCAGAATGGGATGGTTTGTTATGATCGGACTTTCGAGTCAAAAGTTACGCTCTTTTTAGTAACCGGACAGCTTTGGGTAACTATTCGGTACCGGCGTAACGTGGTATATTTGGGGACGAGTAGGAGCGAAGTATATTGATTACTATTCTCGTTGTTATAGCTTGTATTGAAGTTTGTGTATTTAATATAGGAGAGGCGTCGTGCTTGTTGCCATCTTCTAGCCAAATTGTGCGTCGCAACTAGTAAAGGCAAGTGCATGGTAGACAGCGATCAATGATCGATCACTGTTTTCTTTATCTTCTATTACCATTATTGTTGTGCTTTTATTTTTGTTTAATTGCAAACAAGTAATTGGTATGTTTATATCTTTGTTGACAAGTATGATGAAAAGTTGGATATGATGTTTATGATGGAGTTTGCATGTTTGCATTCATAAGCATCATTGCATATGAGCAGGTGATCATGAATGATCACAACTCCACGGGAGTGGAGGAGGTCCCCGATCCTTTTGGAGGAACGGGCTTGAGAGTGAATGTTGTCATGAGCATTCACTCACGCTATCTGTATATCTGTGAAAGAAGTGCATGTGGACATGTAGAGTAGACTTGCATTGATACATGAGATTAATGGATGTGAATCAAATAGAAGTACCGTGATGATAATGAAGTTATTGAATGTCGTTGATTTATTGTTGTTCGTTGTTTATGGATGTGTTTCTTTGAGTCGTGGACTCACCCTTGCTCTATTGTTGTCTTTAGGTGATCTTCGAGGATGCCGTGAATCGAGAGCGAGTAGAGCACATGGACATCACATGATCATTCGCCATGATAATCTTTTCATTCAATATTGGTTTACACATGGACATGTTAGAGGTTGAATAAAGTTTAGGACAATGTTTGGACTAGACTATTTGCTTTATTAATTTGGATTCTTTGGTTGATGCTATTTTGGACTGTTTACCTGGTTTTACTCCAATTGAATATTTACTATCGTTTGATCCATAATTATGCATGTTCTTTTGTGATCTATGGATATGTTTAATGTTGTTTTCTTGCTGTAATTCTATAGTGTGTCGATAATTATTAGTTTAAAGTGTAGTGTGGTGGCATTCTAGGCTCAGTGTTGGGCTGGGGTGTTACAGTCTACCACTTCTAACTCCAGCTTCTGAAACTCTTCGTGAAGTTCCGAACAATTCCCCTTTACTTCCAAAGTATTGCAGTAGCTCTTACGACTTAAAGCATCTGCAACGACATTGGCTTTCCCAGGATAGTAATAGATTCCGAGACTATAATCCTTTATTAACTCTAAACATCTTCTTTGTCTCATGTTCAGATCAGACTTAGTAAAAATATACTTCAAACTTTTATGATCCGTGTATACCTCACAGCGATTGCCAATGAGATAATGACACCAAATCTTTAAAGCATGCACAGCAACACCTAATTTCAGATCATGGGTAGGATAATTATCCTCGTGAGGCTTTAATTGCCTTGACGCGTAAGGAACAACTCTTCCTTCTTCTATCAAGGTGCATCCTAATCCTTGATGCGATACATCACAATAGATATCAAAATCCTTTCGAATATCCTATAGAATTAGTACTGGGGTTGATGTCAAACGTTTCTTCAACTATTAAAAACTTTCTTCACAAGCTGGAGTCTAAATAAGCTTTTTCTCCTTCTTCAGCAATTGCGTAAAAGGTTTAGCAATCGTTGAGAATGCTTCGATGAAACGGCGATAATATCCTGTCATTCCTAAGAAACTACAAATCTAAGTAATGGTCTTGGCCTGCTCCCAATGTAATACTGTTTAAACTTTACCGGGGTCAACTGCTACTCCTTTCGCCGTCATCACATGACCAAGAAAATCGACTTCCTTTTTCCGAAACCACACTTGCTGAACTTAGCATACAACTGATGCTCTCTAAGTTTCTCTAGGATTAACCTCAGGTGTTTGGCATGTTCTTATGTCTTTGAATAAACCAAAATGTCGTCAATGAACACGACCACAAACTTGTCCAAATATTCTATCAATACTTTATTGATTCATCATGTTCATGAAGTATGCAGGGCATTAGTCAGACCAAAAGACATGACTAAGAACTTGTAATGTCCGTATCGCATTGAGAAGGCGGTCTTCGGTATATCCTTCAGACAAATCTTCAAGTGATGGTAAATTGATCGCAGATCGATGTTGGTGAACACTCTGGCTCCTTTCATCTGATCAAACAAATCATCAATTCTGGGCAGTGGATACTTGTTCTTGATAGTAACTTCGTTGAGAGAACAATAATCGATGCACACTCTCATGCTTCCGTCTTTCTTCCTGACAAACAAGACTGGCGCTTCCCATGGCGATGAACTAGGTCTTACAAAACCTTTCTCAAGAAGTTCTTCAATCTATTTCTTCATTTCTACTAACTCATCGGCGGGCATCCGATACAGTCTCTTAGAAATTGGTTCTGTTCCTGGCACTAGATCAATGACAAACTCAATGTCATGGTCTGGTGGCATTCCTGACAAATCTTTTGAAAAAACACCAGGGTATTCTCTAACAATAGGTACATCTTCGGAAGCAATGGTCTGCAAGTTATTGACTAACAGATGTGTCCATCACGAGTGGTAGTGGCTAGAAACTCCACCTTATTTTCCTTGGTTTCTTTGATAATTACGGCTCTTCGGCCACAATCTAACACAGCTTTGTGCTTTGATAACCAATCTATGCCAAGGATGACATCTAAGGTTTGGGTGTCTAGGACAATGAGGTTGGCTAAAAACTCAACTCCAGCTATAAACAACTTAGCTCCTAAACATCCCAATATAGAGCATAACTCTACTCCCGGCGATTGGACTAACAGAGTATGCGTAGGACACATAACTTTCAATTTGTTCTTGGTTGCAAAAACTCCAGAAACAGACGAATGTGAAGCTCCAGAATCAATCAAAACTGATGCAGGTATTGAGTTAACCAGAAACTTACCCAATACAACGTCGGGTACTTCCTAGGCTCCTTCCAAGGTAACGTGGTTGACACGGCCTCTGACCACAGATTGCGGTGCTTCTCCAGATTGACCGGCAACTGGAAAGGCTCCTTGGTTGTTGCTTGGCGCTGGCGTCTTGGTTGATGTGGCTCCAAGGTTAAAATAAACTGGACTCACTATTCCCTTCTGAGGACAATGGTTGGCAAAGTGCCCTGGCTGATGGTAGGTATAGCAAACTCTTGGTCCACTCTGCTGGTTGCTTCTTGGATTGGTGCTGACTGGTGAAGGACCGAAATGGCAACAGAGGGGGGGGGGGTGAATGGTGCCTTAAAAATTAGAACTCCCCTTTACTGTATTTAAACAAACCTACAAAGCCCTCTGGAAATCTTAAGAAGAAGAGTGAAGCAAAATCAGAGAACGAAAACAAGCTTGGGCTGTTCTGTCAGAAATCGGAAGCTCCGATTCTACCTAGCGGTAGTTCCGCACTGCGGTAGTTCTGGGATTCAGTGCGGAAGTTCCGCCAGCGGTAGTTCCGCCTTGGACAATCGGAAGTTCCGATTGTCCTGACCGAAGAACGGTGCGCTCGGGTTTTGTCCAAAAAATCTGAAATACTAAATCTTGAATGCTCTTCTCAGGTCAAGTTTCACAGGACATCATCCTAAACAACATCTTGACCTCATGGAGAAGAATCGCAGACAAAAATCCATTAATCAAAGCAAAAACGGATTTCTTGAGTATTAGGCAAGAACAACCAAAAACCCACAATTCGCAAGATTCTTAGATTCTCGGCTCATGAGACTTTGAAGATATATTAGCAATATCAATAAGACTCTAAATATCAAGTTTCATGCCATCTCATAAGAGGAATCAAAAGATTCACCAAAAACACTAGATATTCAACGTATGAACAGAGAGACGAAGAGAGACATAAACAAAGAACCAAAACCTCAGAGTTTCATTGATAGAAATCAAAAGATTACATAGGGAAACACAGAGGAATGATTACACAAGTTTTCAGTTCATCCTCTCCAACTCAACAAACTCTCAAAAAGCAAAACAAACTCTCCAAAAGCTCTTTTGCTAAAGCTAACCCTAATTTTCTCTCTCAAAAAGTTCAACCCTAACACCAGGGGTTCACCTCTATTTATGGCCCTTGGCTAACAGGTCTCAAACCCATTATGCCCGCTACACCCGAACGGAACCGCCTCCACTTGTGCCGCTTTGCGAAAAGACCGTTCGCCCCTTGCGCTTCTCCGAAGCCTCCGTACACCTTGTTGTCCTTGACTCGCAACCACCTCAAGATTCACGCCGCCTTCTACACATCCCGACCGTTCGACCTCAACGCCGCTCGCGCTTAGTCCGATCACCTCGTGTCTCGCCACGACTTCGCCTCGATGTCCTGCGATCAACACGCATAAACACACATCACATAGCATTGCCCAATATCATAGCATCAATATTTGAACAAGACTCAAACTCATACTAACTCAAAATCACAAACTATGCCTTTCTCGCGATTCGCCGATAATCGGAAGTTCCAAGATTTACCATTGCGGAAGTTCCGATTATCGAAGTTCCAAGATTTACCTTTGCGGAAGTTCCGATTATCGGACCGTCCGCACTCCTGTGTTGGAAGATCGATTGTCGCCACAATGAAAAACTCACGTCGATAGATATCGGACAAACCGCGTTCCCAGGTGCGAAAGTTCCGATTACTTCAACCGAACACATTTCCCAGATTAATCGGACGTTCCGCTTTCCAAAGCCGGAAGTTCCGATCCGCTACATACATGGCGGTAGTTCCGTTTCTCCTGTTTCATCACAGAAACAGTACAAACAGAGAGACTCAACTCTCAACCTATTCAACAAGTTGTCAAATACTCATCACTCACAATGGAGGACCTCTCACATGGTCTCTCAACTGGAGCAGGGTTGCAAAAGTTCTAAGCGACTAGACGAGGTGTTGAGGTTGGTGTAGATGCCCTGAAAGAATTTTGTAGCGGAAAACGAGCGAACTGTTGAGGAACTATTCTTGCTCTCTGCTGAGACTGGTGGCTTTCTTGCTGAGCTATTCTGTGCTTCCGGTTGTTCTCCAATTCTTTGCGCTTATCCTCAAGGATTAAAACTTTATTGACTAGCTCTTGGAAATCTGGAAAGGTATGGGCGATTAAACCGACTTGTAGTCCGATATTCAGACCTTTTAAGAAACGACTATGACAAGCCTTGGCAGTTGTGACATCTTATGCAGCATAACGGGCGAGCTGAGAAAATTTGTTGAGAAAGTCAGTCACCGACATGCCTCCTTGCTTGAGCGCATGAAATTAATCCTTCTTCAGATCTATAATTCCTTATGGCGCATGATACTAGAAAAAAGCTATTGAGAACTCTTCCTAAGTAATATTCTGTGGCATCTCATGTGCGGCATAGAAGTTCTCCCACCATTCGGCGGTAATGCCCTCCATTTGATGAGTGGCATATATAACCTTCTCATGATCGCTGCATTGGGTGATCAATAGCTTCCTTTCGTTGACGCGAAGCTAATCGTCAGCTTCAATTGGTGAAACATTCCCAGAGAATGTTGGTGGGCGAGTCCTCATGAACTTTGGACGGTCCATGGTGATTGTGAGTGGTTGGTGCCCCATTATTGTTGTTGTTGTTGTTCTGATTGTTGCTGAAATTCTGCATTTGGTTCGTCATCGTGTACATCACCTGTGTTTGAGATGCCATGAAAGCTCCAAAGTTCTGCAGATCAGTTGGGGTGCTTGTGGCGGAATTGCTCCTGTAGGTGTTTGTTCATTCCCTTCTGACCCATTGGTTCTAGAACCACCGGCGTCGTTGCGAGTCTGAACCATCTGGTGAAGCTCCATGTGTTAGATAAAGTAGCAAGCACAAGATAAGTTAAGAACTAACCGAGTGGGTAGATTAAACCCAACAAACACAACTTCAAGAAATCAACTGAAATACTTATATTAATAAGGGTCTTAGCATGGTTGCAACAAATGTGTAAGGGCCTTTGCAGCTCATACTACACACAAGAAAATAAACGCAAACCTAACACACAAACTACAACCTAAAGGGCGACACTTCTAATCTTAAACTGACTAAGCCTAAAAACTTTAGCGGACTACTCGATGAGGTAGTCTCCATAGCCACGATGGTGCTTTAGCCATCTGAGACTTGGGCGCACCGCATCCTTGCGAACTGGTCTTGGTGCCCCGGGACTGGTGCAGTGGGGACATGCGTCCCTGGTGTAGGCACAATTGGCTCCACTAGTTCTGCTAGTTCCTCGGCTTGTTCTAGGTCTTCTTCAGGATCTTCCTCTTTCGGACCATCGGGTTCTTCTAGCTCTTCCTCGTGCTCATGCTGGCCGTACAGTGCTTTCTCCAGTGTTGCGATTCATTCTTCTGCCATCTCTAGGGTCTCGTAGACGCACTCCAACTCTGTGGGGCTAGCTCCAAAGACTCCTCCTGGGCGGCGGCGAACTGAGAAAGGTGCACTACGGTGGTGTTGCTCTCTCCATCTGTAGAAGGGTATCGTGCAGGGAGGTCCATGGCAAAAGCTCGGGGATGGTAGCAGAAGACTGTATCCTTAAGCTCACGAGCGTAGATGTTGCAAATCCTTAAGATGGCAAGACTCTTGAACTCCTTCGGTCCAGATGATCCTTAAGACTGAGATGTTCAGAGGACGACTGGCTTTGGCGTCCTTCCGAGCGTAGATGGTCAAACATCAGATCACTCCACGATTTTGACCGTTCACCACCTAGTTGGCGCCTTGGTACATCGGTCGATCAAAACCTCCAAGCACTTGCAGAAGCTTCCATAGATCTACAGCAAGTCCTCCCTTGCGCTCATCATAGTTCTGAAGATGAGGCATTTGTCAAGACAGATAAGGGTAAGAACCAATTTAAAACAGCGGGGAAAGAAGAAAATTCAGCAATAGTTGTGTTGAGAGAGACATAGGAGAAGTTAAGCAGTCTATTAATCATGCAAGTTAATTTTTGCTTTACAAAATAATTTAGACACTCTAAAGTCGGCTGATCTAACTAAGGTCAAGACCTTCAATCAGTATGGCTCTGATACCACATTAGTCGGGACCCAAAAATACAATTTTGCACCCTCTGTGTATTCCGCACTAGTCCAGGATCACGCTAGTGCACGCAGTATCAACATAGATGAATATCGACCCACACAAGGCGAATAATAGCATAAACGATTAGTTTGAATAACAAATAAGGGTTTTGACCTTATGTCCGAGTTTACATTTATTAAGCCACGCAGGGCTAACAATAATTAAATAAGGTGCAACAAATAAACTTCACCGAAATCCCATCAATTCACCACAAGCAACCGACTGAGATCAAAACCTAATGATCAGCAACTTCGTAGAACTCTTCCTCAAAGACAAGCGAAGACTCCTCTACTTATGTTGATTGATTATAGCAAGCATGAGTACACAATCGTGCTCACAAGTCATACCACATAATGCAATGTATATATAATGGATTATTCCAAAGGAATGGCTTCTGTGGTTATTTTGCACAAAGCAGCATTTGCAATTGAATACAAATAATAGATTGAAAAACATGTTTAAAACAAATAAACAGTAGTAGTTTAAGAGTTGTTTTCACAACGACACAAAGCCTAATCAAATTATTTCACATAGCCGTATGGCTTAGATGACACAGCTCCCTTCCCAAATATTTTATGAAAATCTAACTCTCGTGTGAAATCCCCGAGCATGTCCACGACCGCAGACGCGACTATTCGAATAGATTGTTTAAGACTCTATAGAGGTTGTACACTTTACCCATAAGATATAACCAGTGTAGCTAGCACTAATCATAACAAAATATTTTAGAAACTTCATCTCAACAATTGACACTCCCGATGTGCTTTACCGTCGTCCAACCCACATATAGTATTTGGAACGACACACACCGTTGGACCTAAAGACGGCGAACCGCTTATAAATGTGATCTACCTGGTAGTTCACACCTCCACCCATCACTGAGCTCCTAACCTACAACCTGAGTATTCAATGTCGAGAATACATGACTTACTAAGTTAGGTCCGTCCCATCAGGCATGTGGTTGTACAGAAGGCCCAGTTCAATGGCGCACAAAGTTAAGTCCTTAATTGACCAAGGTAAGACTTTCAATTTCTAATTATGCCATAAAGATTATCATTCCCATTCACAAACTTCCACCATGTCACTTAGTATCCACCACTTGCTTCAGTCCAAATCCTTTCTCACCCTGTTGGTTAAGTGCAACACATGCTATCACAAAGTAATGACACATAGCATAAAGTTTTACACAAAGTTTTGTAGTCACTTAGTCAAATTTATAATTGCAACTCAAATTATATGTGTGACTCGTAGCATGGCTAAGCAATACTATTCGTCTAACCAACCCACGTTGGTGCTATGATAATACCAACTAAATAATGAACTAACCTAGGGTGACAAAGATCATGATGTTATAATAGGCAAGGTGGATATAAACAATTAGGATTAATAACTACACCCAAAAGTATTGAAATAAATACTCAAAGTAGAATGCAGTACTTTGAATCAAAGTAGTTTTAAAAACTGGGTTCAACATGATCAAAGGTATAACTTGCCTTGAAATAAATTCTGATACTGGTCTTGGTCTTAATGAACTCCTTCTTCAAAATTTTCCGAAGTATCAACGTCTACTCGCAAGCGAAAATAAATAAACAAAACAAATAAAAACAGAGAGGAAAACTAACTCCAAAAATTAAATAAAAATCTCATAAAGATATACCTCGAATTTAGAAGAATTTAGAAATTTTAATGGGCTCAAACGGAGTTCAGATGAAGAAGATATGGCTTCTGGAAGTTCTAAATCTAAAGAAAATACTCAAAAAGGAATTCAAGTACTGTTTATCGAGCACTGTACATCGAATACTGTTCATCGCTTTCGACTACGTGTACTCGGAAGGAGTTTCGACCACATGGTCGAAAGGTTTCGGCAAGGTTGTAGAAAGCTACGACTACCTGGTAGTAGAAGGTTACGACTTCCTGGCCGTGGAAGGTTACGACTATTTGATCGTAGAAGGTCCTACGGTTCACGAGTTCACGAAACAACGATTTGGTGGTGGACTCCACATGGCATAGACACAGTGTATGATGGACTGGGTTTACACCAGATCGGATCTTGGTTAGGGTTCGGACGAAACACTCAAGCGCTGACGCGGCCGATCGAGCAAACACGCGGGCAGTACGAGTATACATGGCAGGTGAGGTAGCAGACAAGTGTGCCCACGAGTATATGTGGCACGACACATGTGCTCACGAGTAGATGTGACACGACACATCGACAAGACGACGGCGTGGCTCAGGTTAAACCGGCAAGGTGGTGCTTCGCCGGCGGCAGATGCGCGCACCGGGTAGAATTGGATATTGCGCACATACCAGTATTGGTATTGGCATAGAAAGTCGTTGGAGTTGGTCGAAATTGGCGACGAAGCGGTCAAGCAGGTACGGCTGTTGTCGACGACGAACACAAGTGACGTCTCGTGGTTGTGAAGGGGCACTGGAGATAGCTCTGGTGATGGCGAAGACGACGGCGTGGTCGATGACGACGAGGCGAGGAAGACGATGGCGCAATCTGAAGAAAGCAAGCGGCGGTGAAGGAAACCCTAAAACTTCCAATGCGGCGGCGCTAAGGCTTGAGGGGTGCGGCGGCTTGGGTTTCGGGATCAGGGCGAGAAGGCGAACCCAGGGGTCCTACTTATAGGCCTCGGGCGTACCGGATTTGGAAATCCCCAAATCGAGTTCTTTTCGGTCACGAGATTGATTCCAGGTTTTGAAGAGGATACAAGATACGATTTGGTTGGATTCGGGTGTGAGAATGTACGAGGATTAAAAGGATAAGGTCGACGCAAGTTTTCCTTGTTGGAGATTCCGTTGTCGGACAGAGCTTTCAAGTGCGGCCATGGCGAACGCGGTCGAGATATGGCGCGAGCAAGACGATGGGAAGGGCGACAACGACCGCCTAACAGGCAGGGCCCACCTAGCAGAGGGACAAAGGCACGACGCATGGTGCGGGCAGATGGGCTGGGAAGGAATAGGAAATGGGTTTCGGCCCGACACTGTTTTTGAGATTTAAATAGATTTTCTAATTTTAGAAAATACAGAAAATGGAAATAGCAAATGAACTCAGAAAAAATTCTAGAAAATATATCCAAGCACATAGAACCTAGATAAAATAGTTTTGACCTTTGTTGATGTTTTCATTAATCATATTAAATTATTTTGATACTGAAAGTACATGTTAAGCTTTATTAAAATTCAAATAAAATCTAAAAGGTGAATTTTTCAACTACTATCTATTAAAAGATTTTTAATGATAAAAAATTAAGATATTACAAAAATCCTTTAAAATCTAGATATACTATTAACACGTAGCACTAGTATCATCAGCCAGAAAAACCACGTCAGCGCCGAGACGTCGCTCTCGATCGCGGGCGGCCATCTCAAACACGACTGCAAATACAGGTCATGTCTTAAAATCACCGACACGTCAAAAAAATGTTCACGCATACAGCATCAGATCGAACGAATACTATCCGCATCCGCGTCTATTTTCACCCTCTACCTAGCTCCGCAGCCGCAGCCAGCGGATCCACTGCTCCAAACCTACACTCCTCGATCCTATCTACATAAAAAGAAAAAAAAAAAACTCAAGCTGGTACAAATAGTTTATGCTATCAGCTAGCATCACGGCTTTTCCAATTGTTCAAAGCTGTTAGTACGTGTAAGTTCCATCTGGAGCGTCTACGCCGTTAGCCACTCGCCAATGGCCAGTCAGCAACCAGTACATGTCTCTTTGATTACCACTACACATTTCTTTCTGTCTGTCAGTCCGTCCGGAGACGAGATGAGCTAGCGGCAGCAGTAGTAACATAGCATAGAGATGCTTCCGGTAAAGCGGTACTCCTGAATCATCCATCTGTCTGCCGATCGCCAAAGATCGATCTTAAAAGAGATTTCGCCTGTCCCCTTGCTCTAATTGACAGATATGTATGGCGCTAAAATGAGGGGTGCTGATTACTCAATACTTGTGTTTAGTTTTGCAGCTGTATCTTGGTCCCTATGGAATGACAGAAACAAGATGGCTATAGAGAAGAACTTCCCTAGATACCCAGATGAAGTGATGTACAAAATTCTCATCTTTCATGCGGCGCTGGAGACTGTTGGCGAAAGGCAATATGCAAAACCAAGATTGACATGGTGATGGCGCGAGGAAGAGACAATGGATGCGTGACTTCAGAAATGCAGGAGCTGTCTGTTGAAATTTTTCATTTTGCTTTGCTTAGTTGGGTTTGTCTAGTTTCATTTTGCTCTGCTTAGCTGTTGAACCTGTAATGTCAACCAGTGTCCCTGGTCAAGGATTTGTGTAATAACTCTTACTAGCTTTCAATATAGGCTGGGACTATCCTGCATTAAAATAATAATAATAATAATAATAATAATCTAGGCCAGTCGTCGCAAGGCCAGCCCCAGCTTCTAGAGATTCGACGCGATGTGATGTGATGATGATGCCCTCCTGGCTTTGGCAACCTTGCTCAATCGGATCATCGATCGGCCCCGTCGATCCCTGCGAACCGTGATTTTTTTTAAAAAATAACTAGTTAGATGCTTGTACTTAGTACTTTGCTATAGATAAAAAAAGTTATATTATTTTATCTTTACTATGAATAAAAAAAATCATATTACCCCGACATGTCTCTAAAAAGTTTAAAAATGTAATCACAGCAGCATATTTATGCAAAAATTAGATGCTTAAACCTACTGCACACTTGCTAAAAGGTTGTCTTGTTCCCCAAAAGAATGTCTTCTTGTTAGTCCAGGATGTGGAGAAAATCTAGAAGTCAAGGTCGCCTTAGTTGAAACGAGGATAAGTTTTGTGAGGCGTTGTATCCTGGCAAGCAAAGCAGCTTTAGCTTCCTCCTCTTGTTCCAGTCTAGATTGCAGCTTGACGTTACCATCGTCTAGCTTTTCATATGACGAACAAACTATAATTAGGATACACAAAGTGAACTTGCAGCATTATGTAATTCAAAATTATACTGAATCTACAGCAGTACACTTCAAGGCACAAGAGTAGCTGAAGACAAATCACTGAATAACTCTCAATTAATGGCACAACGAATACAGAAACGTTTCTAGTAAATGTTGGATCTTTTGGGGTGGTGTTCTTTTGGATTCATGAGAGAAACAGAGAGAGAGAGAGAGAGAGAGCATTAGGGTTAGGATCTATCGTCCGATGTAGAGGAGGAAGAGTTGGCCATGGCGGTTCGTCGGTAAGATCTGCGGGTCTCCCGAAGGCGGCGTCTCCCTGGGGTAGAGGCGGCCGGTGGTGGATCCCGTCGCTTCAGCGCCCCTTACGATCGGTCTAGGGTTTGGGGCGGCACGGTGAACCTTGTATCGCATGCCGCCGGCCCTCACCCCTCTTTTATATGGCGCTGGCGACAGGGGCCCACCAGCCAAAATGGGCTGGGCGCCCCCGATCATGGCGCGATCGAAAAAGGGGGAGGCATTTGGCCGTTGAGCTAAATGCCTGAGATGAGATCATTCTAACATTCTCCCCTTTGATCTCAATATATGCTTTATCTTTAATTACTTTTGACTTTACTCATTCCATCACAGATTGGTGCATAGAACATGTCTCATCGTCACGGTCAATCGCCGATAGATTCAACAGCTACAATACACCTCCTTGTTCTGAAACAGTTACTTTAATCTTTTGGGCCATCTTTTAGTCCAGGAATCATAGGCTTTCCCTTAAACCTATGCCGGCTATATGTTCTCTGAACACGTTGGGTGGTAAGCCTTTAGTAAGCGAATCCGCTAACATCTTTGCGGTACTTATATGCTCAAGATTTATAATTTGATCCCGAACTTTATCTTTCACAACATAGTACTTTATGTCAATGTGTTTGGCAGCACCACTTGACTTATTGTTGTGGGCATACATTCTCGGGTTCATTATCGCGATACAACTTAAGTGGTCTATTGATGTCGTCAACCACTTTTAAACGGGTATGAACTTCTTTAGCCGTTCACCGCCTGTAGCCTCATAACATGCTACAAACTCGGCATACATTGTGGACGATGTAGTGACGGTTTGCTTTGAGCTTTTCCACGATATAGCTCCTCCAGCGAAAGTGAACACATATCCGGATGTCGACTTTCTATCATCTCCCGCAAAATCAGAATCTGTATACCCCATTATATGAAGTGAATCTGATCTTCTGTATGTCATCATGAGGCCTTTTGTTCCTTGCAAATAACGCAAGACTTTCTTTATCAATTTCCAATGTTCTATTCCAGGATTGCTCTGGAATCTGCCAAGTAACCCGGTAACAAACGCTAAGTCAGGGCGTGTACACACTTGAGCATACTGCAAGCTTCCGACAGCTGAAGCATATGGAACCGAGTTCATTTGATCGAGCTCGTACTGGTTCCTGGGGCATTGAAAATCCCCATATCTGTCGCCCTTGACTATAGGTGCAGGTGAAGGACTACATTTATGCATACCAAATTTCTTTAATACTTTCTCTATGTATGCCTTTTGTGACAGTCCCAACATACCCTTGTTTCTATCCCGGTGAATTTCGATCCCTAGAACGAACGAAGCTTCACCAAGATCTTTCATATCAAAGTTTGAGGACAAAAACTTCTTTGTCTCGATGAGAGACTAACATCACTACTAGCCAGTAGGATATCATCCACATACAGGATTAGGAAGATAAACTTCCCATCTTTAAACTTTGTATAGACACAGTTGTCCTCTACATTCTCTTTAAACCCAAATTTTCTTATTGTACTGTCAAACTTCAAGTACCACTGTCTTGAAGCTTGCTTTAACCCATAAATCGATTTCTTTAGGAGGCATCCTATTCTTTCATTTCCTTCCACGACAAAACCTTTCGGTTGTGCCATGTAAATATTTTCCTCCAAATCCCCATTAAGAAATGCCGTCTTTACATCCATCTGATGTAATTCTAAATCATAATGTGCTACTAATGTCATTATGATTCTGAAAGAATCTTTACAAGAGACTGGAGAAAAAGTCTCATTGTAATCAATCCCTTCTCTTTGCGTAAAGCCTTTTGCCACAAGTCGCGCTTTGTATCTTTCTACATTCCCTTGGGAGTCAAGCTTTGTTTTGTAGACCCATTTACTGACCTCTTGTTTGGCTCCTTTAGGAATAATTTCCAAGTCCCAGACTTTATTAGCCTTCATGGACCTCATTTCCTCTTCCATGGCCTCAAGCCATTTTGAAGAATTTTCGCTTCTCATGGCTTCTTCAAATGAGGTGGGATCATCCTCCATTTGGAATTCCTCTCTATGATAAATCTGATAATCATCAGAAATAGCTGATCTTCTTACTCTTTGAGACCTCCTCGGGGCCTCCTCATTTGGTACATCTTCTGTTTGAGGCTGCTGTTGCTCCCCCTCATTTGTGGCAATAGGTTCTATAGGATCCTGAAGAACGGGTTCCTTATTCTCATTCATTGTTGCCACAGGAGGAACAATAACAGGTGCTAGCACCACAGTGTCTTGTACCGCTTCGGCAATGACGGCGAAGTAGTGTGAAGAATGGCTCTTGAATCATCGGAGTGGGCACATATACCCGCTTCTCTTCAAGATCAATCTCTCGAGCTACCATGCTCCCACTCATCATTTCATCCTTTAAGAAGACAGCGTGTCTCGTTTCTACAAACTTTGTATATCTGTCTGGACAGTAGAAACGAAAACCTTTTGACTTTTCAGGGTAGCCAATGAAATGGCAACTTCTGCTTTGGGATCAAGCTTCTCAAGGTTTGGGTTAAATACTTTAGCCTCGGTGAGACTCCCCACACACGTAAGTGGTTTAGTGAGGAGCTCTTCCCATCCACAACTCGCACGGTGTTTTGGGCACCGACTTACTAGGCACTCTATTGAGAATATGAATGGCGGTTTTCAACGCCCCATCCATAAACTCAATGGGAGTGTGGAGTAGCTCATCATGCTTCGCACCATATCCATCGAGTGCAGTTCGTCTTTCACCTACTCCATTTTTGCCGAGGTTCGTCCGGTGTAGAATCTTTGGGCCACTATGCCATTTTCTGTAAAACCTTGCAAAGGGTCCAGAACTTGTCCATATGGAGTATGTCGATCAGTAGTACTCCCCCACGATCGATCGAACTATCTTAATCTTTAAATCGTGTTGGTTTTCAACTTCATTTTAAATATCTTGAATTTATCTAAGGCTTCATTTCTTTCTTTGATTGGATAAATATATCCATAACGGAGTAATCATCCGTGAATGTTATGAGCGAGTCATATCCATCCACACTTTTCACGGAAAAGGACCACAAATGTCGTGTGAATAATTTGTAGAACTCACTGCTTCTTTTTGCGTCTTTCTTAATTTTCTTTACATATTTTCCTTTAATGCATTCTCTGCATTGTTCTAAGTCTGAGAACTCTAATAGAGGAAGAATATCATTCGTAACTAGTCTTTCTATTCTCCCCTCGAAATATGGCCTAAGCAGCGATGCCATAATTTCGACGATGACTTATGAGTTCTCTTTCGTTTTCTGTTCGCATTCTCAGGCGAGGATATACGCTCATTCACATCACATACGGAATTCACATTTTCACGAAGTGACAATAAATAAAGCTCATCTTGTTTGATGGCAAGACCAACACATTCTTTATTAAATATTATTTCACACTTGCCATTTCCAAAATGACAATCATAACCATCATTGTCCAATTTTGAAACACTAATCAAATTCCTCTGTAAAGAGGGAACATAAAGAACATCTCTAAGTAAAAGAGTGAAACCATCAGCTAGCTCTAATGAAAGATCGCCAACGGCTTCAACTTCAGCTTGGACTCCATTTGCAACTTTAATGCATCTTTCTTTTCTTTGCGTAGTACTCGTCGAACGGAATCCCTGTAAAGAATTAGCAACATGAACAGTTGCTCCTGAATCAATCCACCAAGTAGATTTCGAATATTGTACATACATGGATTCAGTTATAAAGGTAATAATGTTCTCACCTTTCTTTGCCATTATCATCTTTAAGTAATCGGGACAATTCTTCTTGTAGTGTCCCGTCTTCTTGCAGTGAAGACACTGATCTTTGTCTACTGCAAACTTATTCTGTTGAGGCTGATAGACAGGGGCTTTTCCCTTGTTCTTTGAGGAGTTACTGTTGAAGTTCCTTTTCTTGTTGTCCTTCACATAGTTGATAGAACCACCATGTGAGGATTTAAATCTTTCTTCCTCTTGCACACACATAGCTATGCACTTTTCTAAATCCCATTTCTCGGGCTGCATATTGTAGTTGACAACAAAGGTGTCAAACTTTTCCGGTAAGGAAGCAAAAATCAAATGAATAAGGAACTCATCCTTGAGAGCCAAATCCATTGGTTTAAGCTTGGATGCCAAGTTACTCATCCTTAGTATGTGCTCTCTTATGCCACTGCCACCACCAGAGTACCTTTCTGTCACAAGCTGCTTAATCAGCTGTGTAGCATAAGTCTTTGAAGAGCGAAGAACCGACTCTATATTTTCTCAAGGTACTCTGTGCGAGTGTCACACTCTGCGATTGAGCCCACAATTGCGAGCTCAATCGTGTTCTTTATCACAGCCAAACATTTCTTGTTGGCAGTGACCAACTTTTTATGATCAAGATCATATAACATTTTTATGGTAGCAAAGTCCCTCTGTTTGATCTGCCAAGCAGCATCATCCTCATTTGCCTCCCTCACCGGTGCCACAGGCTCTGTAGGACACGGTGTGGTGACTACCCAGTCCACCTCAGCTAAAATGAAGGCCAGTCAATCTTTTCTTCCATTCACCGTAATTGTCTCCTTTGAGAACCGGGATATCTCTGATGTAGCCCATCAAAGAATATCCTCCTGAAAACACAATCCATATATAGTGAGAACATTTATAATAACAATAACTGCATGCCTTAGTTTCAACGTTGGTTAAAATTAAAACATACAATTTTATCTATACATTAAATCTATATCACCGTTGGGCAGAAATAGAAATAATTCATAAAAATCATCAATTAAAATTATAATACTGTTATTATCAACGTTGGTCAGAAAATAACAATATCATAATTCACAACAATTCTTAAAAATTAAATTCTCCGTTGGTTGAATTTAATTAAAAGAATTAATCAACATTTAACTTTTGCGTGAAACATAAAATTATTCTAAAATAATTCATTCTCAGAAGCATTATTACTGTACACATTTAATCTCTGAAAAATAACACGTTGGTGCAAAAATTTACAGAGATTTGAGTCAAATTTCATTCAAATTCATTCAAAAAAATACTTCTGAAAATAATTAAAATTAATTTTTCAGAGTTACTGTTCAAAACCGCCAAATTCTTTGTTTAAAGCGGCCAAATTATTTATTTAAACGGGCATTCGCCCAATCTGACGCTCGGCCGCCACGGAGGCCCGCTTCGGCGGCAGCAGCCGGCCGCCGCTCGCGCCGCAGCCACAACTGGGCACTGGCGGGAAAGCCATCGCGGCCGGAGGATCCGCTGCGCTCACGCCCGCTTCGATCTCGGCCGCCGATGCAATCCGACGGCTCGGCGACAAATCGGCGGATCAAAGCGCGAGCGCAGCGCCTAAAAACCCTAGCTCATTCGCTCCTCCCTTCTCTCACTTCACACCCGAGCGGCGGAAGCGGCGGCGACACGGAGAAGAAGAAGGAGAAGTCGGCGCCGCCTGAGCCCTCGCCGGCGGCGCGCTCCCCGAGAGGGCGCGCGCCGTCAGCGGCTCCGTGTCGGCGCCCTTTCACGCGACCGCGCGTTTCAGATCTGGTCCCGAGCGGTCGGCGGCGGCCCACACGTGGAGCGCCGGCGAGCACACGGCTCGGCTGGTCTCCCACACGCCAGCGACGACTCCGGCGAGCGCACGGCTCGCCCGACCCTCCTTCACGGCCGGGTAAGTCCCAGCCTTTTAGATCTGGGTTAGGGTTTTGCGGTTCTTTTCTTTTCCGGATCTTCGCCGTTCTCTTCTTGCCTTTTAGATCCCGACTCTGATACCATTGTTGGATCTTTTGGGGTGGTGTTCTTTTGGATTCATGAGAGAAACAGAGAGAGAGAGAGAGAGAGAGAGCATTAGGGTTAGGATCTACCGTCCGATGTAGAGGAGGAAGAGTTGGCCATGGCGGTTCGTCGATAAGATCTGCGGGTCTCCCGACGGCGGCGTCTCCCTGGGGTAGAGGCGGCCGGTGGTGGATCCCGTCGCTTCAGCGCCCCTTACGATCGATCTAGGGTTTGGGTGTTAGGGTTTGGGGCGGCACGGTGAACCTTGTATCGCGTGCCGCCGGCCCTCACCCCTCTTTTATATGGCGCTGGCGACAGGAGCCCACCAGCCAAAATGGGCTGGGCGCCCCCGATCAGGGCGCGATCGAAAAAGGGGGAGGCCACGGCCAAATACCTGAGATGAGATCATTCTAACAGTAAAAAGTATATATATGAAGTCTAACGTAATGTCAGAAGTAAAGGTGCAAGTGCAATAAAATAAGATTCCACCTTTTGTTTCCAAAGGATGATATTATCTTCTCTGGCATCTTTTTCGGGAGTTCCAGCAATAATACCCATTTTCAGCTGTTCTAGCTCTTCCTATAATCTGCGAATCTCATTCTGGTATTTCTTTATTAACGATTTTTCATCTATAATCTGCAGAACATAAATACAGATGTAGGAGAATATGTCAGAAATGCCTCATAGGCTCATATGATACAATTGGGGACAAAAACGCTTGCTTAGAATTACCGTAAACATGACCTACTTTGTTTTGCAATGCTTGGACCTCAATGCGCTTCGCACGGTGGGCAAATTTTAGTGTATTGTGGGTCTCTTCAGAGTTGCTTGATGCTGGGGTCACTGTGCAAATTAGCTGCCAAAAAAAGTAGTAGTCACAAATCAAAATCAAATTAATATCAAAATCAAATCCTAATCGCATTAATTTTAACCACCATGCAAGAAGCAACTTACTGAAACGCATCCTTGACCACTCAACGAGAACTGAAGTAGCCGTGTTAGTTTTGAATCTCGAAATGGAATATGTGCAGCTTTTCCACCAGTCAGTTTTGATATGACCTGAAAAAAAAATAAGAAAAAAAACCAGCTCATTATTTCCAATCCAATAAGAAAAAGAAATTAAACTCGTTTAACCGCATATTCCACATGAACAAAAGTCAGGCAGCACAAAAGATCAGATTGGAACATGTCTGGTAAAATCAATGAACCTTGATTAAATAACGCAAAGATGTCAAGATCTTGTGACATCTAACCAAGTACAGACTACAAAGCAACGAGTAGCATTGGTGAGCCTTACCGTTCGAAGAGTTAGCAAGCTTTTATTGATATAAGATCCTACCTTCCGGCGTACTCAGGTCGTTTCCGCCCTTTAGCTCTCTGAACCTGCCAGATCGATGAGGTTCTGCAAATGAGTGAGACAATTAAATAATCAATCTATGCTCTTGTGGTATGGATCGAGAGAAGTCAAATGAAAAAAAAAACATAAATACATTCATATTTCATATTTCACATTCTAATAAAGTAGGTATCAATTTCTTAACTGCTTCAACCAAGCACGACTACAGGACCCAATGCAAATCTTTGTCTTGCAAATTGCAGATAAGGTCTAAAGCAAATGAATTAGTTGAAATGTAACGGGGCAGACATCAAACGTAAGTTCGTCCTAGAGTTAGGAAAGTATTTATAGCCTCTCTAGAACAAGAGATGCCGCGAATGAGCCGCCGGATGGCATATCGCACAGACGACGTGCAATCAACGTTCCCCTAGGGACGTCACCATCGCCCGCTTCCCTCTTCTCCTTACGTGTACCCTCCTCGTATGCCCTCTGCATGTCTCGGAGCTCCGCCACAAGCACCTCCGAAGCGGCCTCCCTCACCGACTGTAACATCCCTATTTCAGGCCTTTTTGAAAATTTTAAAATAAAAATAACTATTTAATTTTCGTTGAGTTGTTAAAGCTTGATTTGAAATTTTAAAAATTTAAATAAATTTAAATGAATAAACTAAAATTCAATTAATTCAAAACTTGATCTATTTGGATTTTCTGGTATTTAAAGTCAAAAAGATTATTTTAAGTCTTTTCTTGGATTTTCTGGATTATAAAAGGGTTTGTCCTTTTCCCAAAAATTTTAAAAAATATTTGCAAAATTAAAATACAACTTTAAGTTGTAAATAATTTTATTAAGTTCAAATTAATGCAAGGAATTTTTGTGTATTTTTCTAGAATTTTTAGACTTTATTTACCATTTTCTAAAAACATATTTCCTTTTTCCAAATTTCTGTCTCGCGCGAATCCCGCCGCTTTCTCCCTCGGCTGCGTGCGCATTTAATTATCAGTCTTTCGCCGTACCCACCCCCTTTGTTCTTTCTCCTCCCACCTGCTCCCGTCTCATCCCCGTCGTGTTGCCCATGTCCCAGCCGAGCCGCCCCGCGCCCTTACCATCGAGCTTCGCCCCTTCGCCTCCCTCTCCTATCTGAGGAGCACGAGGACCCCCTCTTTCACCCTCTTGCTTCCCCCCAACTCCCCCCTCTGTGCTCGCCCCTATTTGAGCTTCGCCGCTGCCGGCCGAAGCTCGCGCCTCCACCTCTAACGCCGCCGTTGAAGCCCCTCTGTCGTCGTGGCCGCCTTCACTGGCTTCGCAAGGGCACGTTCGACCCCGTGCGCATCTCATCTCCGCTGAAGCGTCGCCAGAGCTCTAACATCGCCGCAAGCCGGATCTCACCACCGCTCTTCCTGTCGTCGCCGATCACTCCGTCGAGCCTCGTCGCTAAAATCGTGTGCCTTGGGTTTGCCTCACTCCCTTCTCCCTGTTTCTACCTTCACCGCCGCTCGCCGTGGCACATAGCACCAGCGAGCCATCGGGCCCAAAGAGCCCCACCGCTAGACTTCGTCGCGCTGCCTCTTCAGCTTGTAGTCAAAACCTCCTTCCGACCAGGTAGTCAAAATGTTCTTCCGACCAGGTAGTCGAAACCTCCTTAAACCTCCTTCCTACCACCTGTACTTGAAACCTTCTTCTGACCAGGTAGTAGAAACCTCCTTCCGATCACCTGTATTCGAAATCTCCTTCTGATCAGGTAGTCGAAACCTCCTTCCGACCACCTGTAGTTGAAACCTCCTTCCGATCGTGTAGTCGAATCGGTGAGTAGTAACCGAAACCTAATTGTTGGATTTTTCTATTCCGGTGGAAATAGTTTAGCCTATAACTTTCGCATTCGAACTCCAAATCGAATACTTTTTATTTCTAAATTCATATTAAATCATAATCTACCTTCTGTATTAATTTTATAATTTTTGGAGACTTTTGAAATATTAGTGTTTATTCAGTATTTTCAATTTGTTGGTACATATTGTTAGATGAAGATGATTCTGTAGTACAACAGAGATGATCATTTGAATGTCCAGAGTACCAACAAGCAAGGCAAGCACCCATTCTGTTGATGCATGTTGATCCTATTACATTCAAAAAATATTATCTTATTTTGCTACTTTATGTATGCATGCTTTATTTGTCAAGTTTTTTTTTGCGATTAGAGGTAGTTAATCCTATTGCATGAATTCCCTAAAATTGTTCATCCCCGTCCACTAGCCTAAGTTAATATTCCCGCTGATGATTCATGCTCGATGGATGATATATGGTCTATTTATGTTTGTTCAGTGTCATGCTTAGCAATACTTATTTTCCAATAGATTGGGCGGTCGTCGACTTTGTCGATGCCCTTGATCACATAAATCATTTTTATTATGTTATATCCAGCACCCTGTGCTATTATAATTGGAAAACTAATAATAAAAATAAAATATTTTGAACTTGGGCAAATGGTATGTATGATGTGATTGTCGGGTGTGAATGGTTTGTGCCCAAGTCAATAAGGATCAAATTACTTGCGCCATTGAACCAAGCACCTTTGCGTGCAACCACATGAGGGCACGTGAGAGCTAATAGGTCACCCTTGTCCATCTTGCACCACACTTGAGTACATTGACCTCACTCGGCATCGTCGATCGTTCTGGACCTCAGTTCTCCAAGCCTAGTCCCGATCATCCTCACCGTGGACCATAGTTAACCACCAAGCAACCTGCACAACAATAGACAAGTAAACCGAATTTGGAAACAAGTTCTTGACAACTTGACCCATGTTAGTCAAAACATGCATCATGCAACATATATGCCCTGAAACTCATGACTTTGACCTAACAACCGAGAATCGCCGCCACGACGGGCGACGAACCAAGTGAAAACCGGCCAGACCGCCCCTAGTGCCGGTCTGACCGCCCACCCTGGCCGGTTTGACCGCATGACTATTAACTGTCGGGCGCCCGATAATAACTTAGCCGATTTTCAACCTCTGAAAACCGAAACCTACTGGAAATTTCAAACCAATAGATTTTTTGACTCGAGACTCCAAAAATTATGGGACCAAGTGCAATAGAATTCCCTCTCTTGCCTACACCCTCTATTTTTGGCCCAGCTCAATTCCTCACTTTAGTAGCGGCGGTCGGTGCCCCAGAGGCGGTCGAGGCCGGTCAAGAATCGGACAGACCGGTTATAGCCTGACAGCACGCCAAATTTGCCGAAAACACATGAAACGACAAACCGTTAACGCCATTGCCAATTGTCACATCATCATAAGATCTGGAGCATATCCCCATGATATCCACAATATCCCCCTTGATGAACACATTGGCAATAATCCAGAAAATGTAATTTGTAGATTTGAAAAGTAAAAGCCACAACTTGGTCCATAATCAAGAGAAAGCAATGGAAATGACCAAGCTGGTATCAGAATAGCATAGGCATATGAGATAAGGCAAAAGAAAGCATAAAAACTTTGATTTCCAGAAAAGAGTCAAAAATCTCACTTAAGGTCCATATGAAAGAACAATTATTCAATTGACCTATGATCATTGTGGGGATAAGTAATTGCAATTCAAGTTCAGAAAAGTCAATAAGACAATAAGAATGCAATTCAAAAACTCCCCCTCACTATGATCCACAGATTTTAGACAATTTCAAATTCTCCAATTTCTCCCCCTTTTTATCATTTTTATTTATCTTCTCCCTCTTTGTACAATAATGATATATTTTCTCCCCCAACATTGAAATATCTTCTCCCCCTTTGACAATGGAATCATCAAGGAATCACGCATCCCTCTCATCCAGAGATAACAAATACAGAATGAAGAAAGAAGCATAAGAAGGAGTATGCATGAAGTGCGATACAGTAGCTTCATTTTTTTATTTTTCAATTTTTGATTACAAGAAGCTTTGGGGATTACTCGAAAGAGCATGTTAGCATCTCTAATATTGCACAAACAGCATATCAAGCCTAACAAAGCTAGCAAGATCATGATAAAAAATATATATCAAAGCTAAGCACAAAGGCTCAAAAGTAAAGCAATAGATTTGATCAATTTAAGCAAAGCTTCAAATTCAGCAAGTTCATCAACAGGGATCCTAAAGTGAAACTGGCCATGTCAAAATGTCAAAGTGAGATCAAACATCTAACAAAGACTACATTAAGAGTCAATCAGGTCCTGTATTGAATCATTTTGCTCAAATTTCTCAAAAGCCTATTTTTCAACAGTTTTCTCATTTGCACTGAATATTGAAGCTGACTAATGATCTAACTTAGTGATAAGATCCTGGACTAGGAGGCATCCACAAACTTATCCTAAGCTTCGACCAGAAGTTGATTAAAGGTATATCTTAGTGAAGAAGATCCTGGACTAGGAACCATCCACAAACTCTTCCTAACCTTCAACCAGGGCGACAAATCTTGAGGTTCATGTTATTTCTGACAAGCAGTCCCCATGAGGTCGTCTGGATCATCAAACTATCTCTAACTTCATGTCTTTGACAAGCAATCTCGTAAGAATGGTTTGGAACAATTTAAGCATAAGACAATCTTGATTTTTTTCATATTTCAAAAGAGCAGTTTTAGAATCTCAAGAACACAAGAAGCTCAAGGAATGGTCAATTTTAGATTCAAGAGTTAACAAAGCAATTCTGACAGGGCCAATGTCACAAAAGGAGCACTAATTGCGCAACTAGCTAAAACATCCACAAATTGTAATTTTTAGTTCGAGTTGTTTTAGAGTTCTAGCTCATATAGCAAAGACTTATCTGTATATGTGAAAGCATAATAATTCTAACAAGGCAAAGAACTAGACATGGCATTAAACAAGAATTGAAATACTAAAGCTCCAAAGGGTAATAGGCAAAGCTTCATTAATTATAAAATATAAGCATAAAAACTTATATTACAATGCATATTTTTGGATTTTTTATACCACTTGTTCGATTTTTCATATGAATGCAATATGATACAATGAGATACAATAAAAAGCCTAAAAACCTAAAAAGTTCAATAAGTTCAGAAAAAGAACAAGAAAAGATCAAAAGAACAAGGTAAGATCAGAAAAGATCGAACTCACCCTCAAACCAACCCATAGGGATAAATTACCCCTAACTCGCTTCTCAAGGTGGCAAACCTAGTTGGGTCTAAAGGCTTGGTGAGGATATCAGTCAGTTGAGCCTCGGACTCCACAAAGTGTAGCACAATATCACCTTTCTCGACATGGTCTCTAAGGAAGTGATAGCGAATATCTATGTGCTTGGTCCTAGAGTGTTGCATAGGGTTCTTAGCAATATTAATGGCAGAAGTGTTTTCACAGAAAAGAGGAACACTAGTAAAATTTAACCCATAATCCTTAAGAGTGGTTACTATCCATAAAATCTGACTACAGCAACTAGCAGCAGCTACATATTCAGCTTCGACAGTGGATTGTGCAACAGAAGTCTGCTTCCTAGAAGACCAAGAAACAAGAGAAGTGCATAGGAAGTGACAAGTGCCTGAGGTACTCTTCCTATCTAGCCGACAGCCCGCAAAATCAGAATCAGAAAACCCCCGAATGGACAAAGATGAAGAACATGAATACCAAATGCCATACAGAAGGGTAGAGGTAAATACCTAAATATGCGCTTAATGGCTTGGCGATGGGAAGTCCTCGAAAACGCCTGAAACCTCGCAGAGAGGCAGACCGTGAAGTGGATGTCCGGTCTCGAGGTCGTCAGGTACAGAAGGGAACCGATCATGCTGCGGTACTCGCGTTGATCCACGGCTTCTCCTTCCTCATCTGGATCCAAAACAGTCGAAGTTGCCATGTAAGTGGAGATTGGCTTGCAGTTACCCATGTCGAAACGTTTAAGCAAGTCCTTAGTGTACTTTACCTGATGGATGAAGATCCCATCCTTGCATTGCTTAATTTGAAGCCCCAAAAAGTAATTGAGCTCTCCCATCATATTCATCTCAAATTCCCTAGACATAGTCTCAGAAAAGCTGGAAACAAGGGCATTAGAAGAACCATCAAAGATAATATCATCAACGTAAATTTGAGCAAGTAGGAAGTCATTACCACGCCTAAGAATGAACAAAGTCTTGTCTACCTTACCCATCTCAAAATCATTCTTAAGCAAAAATGTCTTAAATCTATTATACCAGTCTCTAGGGGCTTGTTTAAGACCATATATTTCTAAAAGTGATGAAATCATCACTCGTCGACCGCGTGAAGGAGGTGAACTATCTTGAATCTCCGGTCATGTGACGTGAACAGCCGGAGTTGACGAACCACGTGTCCTTCCTCTTTCCTTGGTGATCCTGAAAAATCAAGCCACAGAAGAACGATGTGTCTCGATACTGGGGTTAGTTAAACAAGACATAGGAACCCAGTACTGAGACACACGTCTGCAAGTAGTATGCAAAGCAGAAGTGCTATCCTTGATTTTATTTAAAGTTCTGTTATGAGCAATGGTTAAAGTAACATGAGAGTTATCCTGTCTAGGAACATGATGATGAGCATGTCATACAAATCCTAAACCAGGTTTCTTCTTTTCTATGTTACCATGTCTCATAAAAGCTCTAGGTTGATTAGTTAAAATTCTAGCAAAATTTTTCTTATCGTTTTTCAACCTACGCCAACAGAACTCAATCAAATGCCCATCCTTTTTGCAATAGGTGCAATGATACTTAATACCACTGGGAGAAGCACCCTTAGGCTCAACAGATGGTTGGGCAACACCTGCAAGTTTAAAGACAGTTTTTGTAGGTTGGGTTTTGAATTCAATTAACCCATTTTCCAAGACTTGAGTAACTTTTGGGTTAGAATTATTTTGAACATGATTGTATCCTAATCCTTGCTTCTTATAAGGAGTTTTAGACTTGTCCAGAATCATGCTTAATTGTTTCTTACCTTTAGAGAATTTTTCTAATGTATTCTTAAGATAAGCATTTTCTTCTTCAAGATTAATACATGATTCTCGGATTTTACCTTTAATGACTTTAGCGCATTTTTCCTTATATAAAGCAACTTCAAGTTTAAGAGCTGGACATGAAGCACATGTAGAAGACTCAATACTGTCCTTAAGCTTGGCATATTTAGCTCTAGCTGCTTCTAAGATATTTTTAACTTCATGTTCACGTTCTAAGCAAAAAGTGCAAAGGCTAGAATCAACCACACCAGAAATAACTAACTTGCTAGACTCTAAGCATTTTTCACATGGAGCAGATTTAACCTCAACAAGCTCAGTCCTAACATTTTCAAGTTGTTGCAAACAATATCATGAGCAGATTGCAGTTTAGCAAATTCAGAGTGCAAAGCATGGCAAGATGAAAATTCATTAGATTCAAGACTCTTAGCATTTTCAAGTTCTAAAGTCAAATTACCTACTTGTGACTCTAAATCTTTGTTCCTAGCCATGACATATTCTAAAGCCTTATCCTGACTCATGAGTTGCTCAAATATTGTTTCACATCTATCAGCAAGGACATCATAGGAAGGAGGTACCTCATTGTTGTCGTCGTCAACGGAGTCGGCCATGAAGCACAAGCCGGTGAAGTACTTGGCCTTCCCCTTCTTCTTGTTTTGAGGGATCTCCTCCTCACTCCCGGAGTCCACATCGCTTAAGGATTGATCCTCAAAAGCGGCAAGCACCCAGTGAGCGGCCTTCGTCAGTTGGGCAACATCATACCTTGAGTTGTTCGATTGAGGCTTCTTCCAAGCTGGCTTTTCTTCCTCATGGTTGCTCTTACCTTTCAGCTTGGGGCAATTTGCCCGGATATGATTGAGCTCACCACACTCATAGCAAGTCACGGGACCTCCTCGATTTCTGTTTCTCATATTATTATAGGCCCGTGTGACCTTTTTGACTATGAGGACGAACTCAGCCTTAGAAAGACTCTCAAACTACTCTTCATGGATTGCAGATAAACCAGCAAGCGAAAGTCCAGAAGAAGACTCAAAAGACCCATCAGAAGCTCTCTTAAGCGGGTCTGCTACCAAAGCGATGTTTTCTTTCTTGGGATGATCAATCCTCTTAATCTCATGAGTCTTGAGCTTGCTATAGAGCAGCTCCAAAGTTAGATCACAAAGATTGACATTCTCCTCAATGGCAGTAGCCTTTATCTCCCACTCCTTGTTGTTGATTGCAGCTAAGAGATGGGTGGTATTTTCAGATTGAGAATATTCAATACCAACAGCTTTCATCTGATTAATCACTTTATTAAAGCGACTGAAAATGTCATCGGTGCTCTCTCCAGAACGCAACTCGAATTTGTTATATTCACGCTTATAGACTGTTTGGCGTACTTTCTTGACTTGGAACGAACCCTCATGATAGGTTTCGAGAGTGTTCCAAATCTCTTGCGCAGTCTCAAGATTACAAATCCGATCATACTCCTGTCTCCCAAGCCCACCATACAAGAGGTTTTTAGCCTTATTGTTGTCAGCCAAAAGGGCTTCTGAAGCCGGCGTAGCAACTTTTGGCACAACGAGCGGGACTCGAACAACCTCCCATATAGCGTGTCCTTCGCTCTCAAGGAAGACTCGCATGTGATTCTTCCAATAGGCATAGTCGTGTCCATCGAAGATATGCCACTTGTTGGACCGAAAAGGCGACTAGAGGGGGGTGAATAGGAGTATGCTCACTTTTTGACAAATAATGGATTCAATAAAACTTTACTCCAGTAGCTATAGAAGCTATGAAGATTAGTATATCAGTACAGCGGAAGACTAATATTGAATCTAATTTAAACCCCTAAGCAATAAGAGAAAATCAACAAAGATTAAAGCAAAACAATCTGCTGGCCGAATCATTGTCTAGCGGCGGTCGAACCGATTTCTGCCGATCGGCCGGTGGGACACGGCATGATCGACCGTCGGGCTCGAAACGAGAAATGACCCGATGACGAAGTTGCAAATAGATGAAACTTTTGATATACTAATCCAAACTTGATGAAACTTGGAGCACACTTTCTCTATGATATGAAGAACCTATTCCAATTGAATATTATGATAATTCTTGGAAGAATAGCGACCCTTTTCGATTTGATTGAAGAGAGGTTCAAAACCGGGTCAAAACGAAAACTAGGTCAAAACTCTTGCTCATGGGTGATTGATGATCAAGATGATCCTAGATAGATTCCCACACGTCACAGCAAGCTAGATCACGTGAAGAACCCAAGCAAAAACTCACGGATCAAAGAAAGATCCAAAATTATCAAATAGAGAGAAAGAACACAATGCGACAAAACATTGATCAAACTTTCCTTTGATTGATTGCTGTGATATGGGCTTACAGCCTCTCCATCAATGGAGGACAATGCTCAAATCCAAGAGCACGAAAATCACATCAAAATCTCTAGAACCCTAGCCTCCACAAAAGCCCTCCCTAGGAAAATTAGGGTTTACAAAAATAGCAAAAGAGACAAAGTGCAGGTGCAGCCACCTCCCTCTCCTATTTATAGTGGAGGCTTAGACCTTCTAGAAGTTTGACTCTATTGGGCTCCCGTTAAGGTCCAAAACAAACGGGACACTTACGCACGTATTTTAATGCGTCGTCTTGAACACGCCTTGACCTAACTAGCTACACCTTGCGCCATCTTGCGCCTCGGATTAGCTAATTGGTCACCCTTGTCCATCTTGCACCACGCTTGAGTACATTGACCTCACCCGACATCGTCGATCGTTCTGGACCTCAGCTCTCCAAGCCTAGTCCCGATCATCCTCGCCATTGACCGTCGTTGACCACCAAGCAACCTGCACAACAATAGACAAGTAAACCGAATTTGGAAACAAGTTCTTCACAACTTGACCCATGTTAGTCAAAACATGCATGATGCAACATATATGCCCTGAAACTCATGACTTTGACCTAACAACCAAGAATCGCTGCTACAACGGGCGACGAACCAAGTGAAAACCGGTCAGACCGCCCCTAGGGCCGGTCAGACCGCCAGTAATGACTTAGCCTATTTTCAACCTCTGAAAACCGAAACCTACTGGAAATTTAAAACCAATAGAACTTTTGACTGGAGACTCCAAAAATTATGGGACCAAGTGCAATAGAATCCCCTCTCTAGCCTACACCCTCTATTTTTGGCCCAGCTCAATTCCTCACTTTGTAATCTGCCGGTCGACGCCCCCAGGCGGTCGGGCCAAGTCACCCTTGGTCGGCCGACCGGTTATAGCTGACAAACATGCTAACTTTGCCGAAAACACGTGAAACAACAAACCGTTAACGCCATTGCCAATTGTCACATCATCATAAGATCTGGAGCATATCCCCGTGATATCCACACATTTTTAAGTAGTAGAGATATTATTTTAGAAGAAAATTACAAAATAAATAGTGAAAAAACGTTACGGCAAGTACGGCTAATCCCCAGCTGATATTCACCTCCTCCCCGTCGGCGATGGCCCTCACGTACCCCACGAGGCGGGCGTCGATGGAGTCACGTTGTTGTTGGTAAACAGTACAAAGCCAAACAGCCAAAGCAAGTATGCCGCAACACCTGGTACTTGGTGGGCTCTGGGACCATCTGCTTGACCTGTGCACAAATGAATAATTAGTAAGCCCGTCATATGGCAAGGATAGTGTATCATTAAACTGGGAAAATGGATAGCATATGTACCTGGAACTGTGAAAGTCACCACGGGAGCGGGCCATGCCTTTGTCGCGCTGGGAAGATGTAGTACGCTGTCGTGGCCTCAACTAAAAGAACCCCCTCAATACTGCCCAGTAGGTCGTTGCGCCAGTCCGTAGGTGCGTCCGACGGGGAGAAAGCACGATAAGCAGGCCGAGCAGCACTGCGATGTCCTGCAGAGTGGGGGCCATCTCCCCGAATGGGAGGTGGAAGGTGTGCATCTCCGGCCCCACCGGTCTACCAGTGCTATCAGCAGCGACCGGTCGCACGGGAACCGTCGTGACCGCTCTTGTGAGGACCCCCGGGTTAATCCCGTAAGACCGAGGCTATCCCGATCTTAAGGAAGTAACTCTGGGCCCGAATTAAATGAATTCTAAGTTTACTCCATCTAACTGGGATGTTCAACCGAAGCTAGAGCCCTGGTGATCATGCGCGCTGCTCCTTTGCAAGTACTACATGATGATCGGTTCTCCAACGGTTCAAGCACCTACTTAAACGAGTAAAAAGGGAATTCATCAACAGTTAGGATGGGGCCATGTTGGCTCCCAAGATCAGCGACCAACATGCCCCAAACTCACCTTCAACATTGATCACATCCATACAACAATCATACATTGACAGTTCAAAAGACATACATCAATAATAGTCAAGTTTACAACTATTACAAGTGGCCGACCGGCCAAATTCAAATAAGAACAAAATGTAGCAGCAGAAGCAAGTTAAATAAACTAAAAGTCCAGTATAGTGTGCCCCATAACCCCTGGCAACCGACTAAGGTTAAATAACAGCACTACTCGTTAATGTCGCCTAAATCAGCACTGACGAGCTCATCGGGCTCGAAATCGTCATCACCTAAAAAGCCAGCAAACACCTGGCTGAGTACCAAAGGGTACTCGCAAGTCTTACACAAAGAAAAATTAGTTATGCATATTAGGCAATCAAAGGATAGCATTCGTAGTTCTAGTTTGGCATAAAACGCAACATCTTACATTCCTAGACCATCTAGTTTTCAAAAGCCAAGTTGTAAATCGATTATTCAAGAAAGGTTTCACAAGACATATGTAGTAGTATAGATCAATCAAGATCAAAGTGGTTGTCCATTTTGATAAACTAAAGTGCACGAATATCCCATTCATACGTGTTAGCTAAAATGGAAATGACATGGAATGTGTAAGAGGAAGCAGGTACCGGATTGAAGCTTACTCGAGAATGGAGCTAGAACCAACGACCTTCTCCTCGGCCGAAAAGAGAAGAAGTGAAGAGGAACGGAGGCAGGAGGGGGTTTTAACTCGGGGAGTGACGGCAATGGAGGCGGCATGAGTGGCGATGCTCGGGCCGGTTGGTGTGGGCGGTGCGACGGCGTGAGGTTGTGCGGTGAGGCATCACGGCGCGTGGCGATCGGCCTGCTGGCTCCAGTAGCGAGGAAGGAGACAGATCCGACAGGTGGCCCCCAGCCAACAGCGACTCCAAGCGGTGAGCGCGAGAGCGAGCGTACCGATTGGTTGTGGGCCATCCGATCGAGATCTGACGATGGACATCGCGCCTCTGAAGTTAATACGTGCGTTGAATGGACGACACGTGAGGTGGTTCGGCCGAGTCGGCGCAGCGAGTCAAACTTGGGTCCGGCCACTGTGCAGTTGGCTCGAACCCGAAGAATAGTACCAGGGCGTACTGTTTTTGAATTTTAATCCCCTAGTTTGACCAGACCTTAAAATATAGCAAAACAGAATAAAAATGTGAAATAAATCAGAGGGGTTCCTCGGATGACCTAGTACCCATATAAAATTTTAAAACCCACTGTTCATAATTTATTTGCTTAATTTAAATTTAACTTTGCATAGGTTATTAATCCTTGTTGAATTTTCTGTGGTTCGAATTTGGTTCCCAAAATTTGGGAATTTTTTATATATTAATTCATGATAATTAACATAGTATTTGAATAAATTATTTTCAGAGGATGTTCACATGTTTTTATCACTGTTTTCATTTGGGAGTTCAATTTGAAGTGTATGTTTAACCATTGTTGGATATTTTCCAAGTGCAATACCTTATGCAAATGTTTCAAAACATGATGCATGCTGATGATATGCATAATAATCCCATTTAATAAATTGAGGATGTGACAGCTCTGGACCGGCCTGGACCTCCCCGTCGTCCTCGACCGGAGCATCGTCCTCGTCGGTGGCCTCCACCATCCGCATGAGAGGTAGAAGGCCGGCATCGCTCAGCCTGCAAACCACGGAGAAGTACATACCATGTGCATATGATAAAAAGAAAGTGTCACAGTTTACAGACAAACCTGTCTCTCCAGTGTGGGTCTAGTCTCCAAGCCCATCGAGGTGTCCGCGTAGGGACCACCCCCAACTCAGTCGCCTCGTCCCCGCCCTTAGGATGCGGGACACAACGGCTGGCGCGGTGCTGCGCATCGATGAGCTGATCCAGCAGGCCGAAAGGCCAATCGAAACTACCAGGGTCACGAGGCATACCTGCAAATCAATTTCAAGTTAGCAATTACGACACAATTAATGGTTTAATTATTTATAGTGTAGCTACGAAAATTGTGAAAATTTAGTTGCATTCTTGCATAAACCACATAATCCTCAACATATATAGCCATAGCTGCATTTCGGTTTTAGGGTTTTAGGATTTACAATTTTAGAGTTCAGGGGTTATGGTTAGGGTATAGGGGGTTTTCACAAATGTGGCGTAAGTGGGAGGTGGGTGCGAGGACGACCGTGAATTGCGGCATGGATGACTAGGATGTCTCGGCCATAGCCATGTGGTTTTCACAAATATGTCCACGAAATGACGTATGTGCACACGATATGTACTCAGCCATAGCCGCATTACAACTACTAACAACTAAATTGGTGTTAGTTCTACGACTACACTATTTACAACTATTAACAATATTCGACGTACCCAATACAACTATGCATCTCATGATTTCAGTTGCTAACCTGCCATAGTTTCAAAATTTAATCCACAAGGAATTGCAAGGACTCACCGTCGTCGATGCACGGACTTCTCCTCCTCTCTTTCCCTCCCTCTCCTTCTCCCTCTCCCTCTCCTTCTTCTCTTTCTCTCCCCCTGTTCTCCTTTTCTGTCTCTGCCTCTCTTGAACCTCACGTCTGCGAGCGAGCTGAGAATGAATCCCGGAATAGCGACGACCGGCGCGCGGGGTATATAAGCCCCTAGTCGTCCAACGGTTAAGCGACTAGGAGATTAGTCAGTCGCTCAACAGTTCAGCGACTAGTAGCTGAAGGGACAGCCGCTCCACCGTTGGGCGACTACTCCACATCCATGTGTCACTTTACCGTTGAGCGACTTAAATCAGTCGTCCAATGTTGCGCGACTAGAGTCAGATCACCCAACGGCGAAGCGATAGAGAATTATTTATGTAAAATAAAAAAAATAGTATATTACTGTTATTTTATAATAAAAAATAATTATTTAAAAAGAAAAATCCTGCTTTTGTCGTGTCAAGCTGCAGGACTACTGGATTTGATTGCACTGGTCGCCTTCGCCGGGAGCATCGATCGATGGCGTGCTCCAGCCGTCGTACGGGCGAGCGCTTTGGTGGCGTCCGATTGGAGCGCGCAAAAAACAACGGGCGGACGTACATGCCCGGCGCGGCGCGGCGCTGTCCGGGGGTGGACGTGGCGCGCGTCGGCGTGCAGGGCTTTTTAGGTCTGCACCACGCTATCACCGGCAGGCAACCACTCACAAGGCTGGAGTTTGCACATCCAGAAGCTTCACTCACTCTAGGCGATGTGTGATTGTTTCAACAAATCTCTCACACACATAACATCGAGTCATGTGCTCCTCGAGTGAGTTATGTGCTCCTCGAGTCGGATATATACCAATTGTTGCCTAGCATTATTGGACAGCTAAACCAACATCCAATCTCAAACACGCTAAATTAGCGTCCATCCTATTGAGAAACTGTTGTATTCAGTCCGAGCGATTACCTCATAGACAAGCGTAGAATCGTAAGAACAATATAAGAACACAAGTACGGAATAGTAGATTGAACACAAAGATATAAATAGATTTCTTACTTCTCTTTATTGTCCTTCAAACGATCAGCCTTTTACAATGACTGGCACCCCCTATTTATAGTCTACAGACCCTGTTAGGGTTTTAGATAGGGCGCCCATATATGGGCCGGTTGCTAGGCAAAACTCATGGTTTTCCAACACTCCTCATTGGACACTCATCCTCATATGTTCATACCTCGTTAAAACCCCACAAAAATCCAGGAAAAAATTTAGAGAAAAAGTAAATGATACACGTTTTGCTGTGTTGCATGAATTGTCTTATTAAAAACCTTAGCCAAGAAACTTCAGGAAAACTCGTCAAGAGAAAAAGAGTACAATCCACCCTATTTCATTTAATCTCCAAGATTTACTCTTTCGGTATACGATCTTCGTGATCAAGTTTCAATAATAAGTTCATGAAGATTCTTCCTCTGAATTATGCACTTCTTTAAGTCTCGTCATTCCAATTCCACGCATGCATCTTTCAAAGCTAGACGCTGGAAGTGGCATAGTAAATAAATCTATAAAATTTTTACATGATTTAATATGCAATACTTTAATTTCGTCCATCTTTTGCAATTCATGAGCATAGAAGAACTTGGGGTTGATATACTTTGTGAGAGAACTCTTCACATAACCCGTCTGCCCTTGTGCAATACAAGCTACATTATATTTATAGATAATAGTGAGAGTTTGCATGGTATTCAATCCACACGACTGCTGGATGTGGTGAATCCTCTGCCGAAGCCAAACATATTATCGTGAGGCCTTGTACAGTGCTATGATTTCCAAGTGGTTCGTCGAAGTTGATACAAGACTTTGCTTAGACGATTTTTATAAAATTACAATCCCATCACATAGGAATGCATATACTGTTTCTGACTTAGCTGTATGCGGGCCCGATAGGTACCCAGCATCTGCATAGCCATTCATAGACAGGTCTTGGTTCTTTCTGTAAAACAAACCAAGGTCTTTGCTTCCTTGGAGGTATCGAAAGATGCCCTTTATTCCCTGCCAATGTCTTTGGTAGGTTCTGCACTATACCTTGCTAATAGGTCCACAGCAAATGCAATATCCAATCTAGTATAATTTGCTAAATACATGAGTGCTTCTATTGCACTTAAGTATAATAATTCCGGACCCACGACTTCCTCCCCCCTCTTCTCTAGGTCTGTACGGGTCTTTGTCTTACTGCAAAGATCTCCCGACCATTGGCACTTTCGAAAGCTATGCCTTTTTAAAGCCGAACATTTCTAACACCTTCTGAGTGTAGGTTGACTGATGCACTAATATCCCTTCAGGGGCATGCTTAAGCTGCAAGCCTAAGCAATATATGGTTTTACCCAAATCTTTCATTTCGAACTCCGACTCCAGATAAGAGCTTGCTTCCTTAATTTGTTCTAAGGTTCCGATGATATTCAGGTCATGTACATATACTGAAATTATACAAAATTAATCCTAGGATCGTCGTATAAATACATTTAGCGATTATACCACATCCTGTCTGATTGCTTAAATCTGTATAGTGACTTTCTGAGTTTCATACTGTACAGATTTATATTTGCTCTGTCTTGGTTCGGGACATGGATACATTCAGGTACCTTCATATAAATTTCTGAATCCAAGTTTCCATAAAGATATGCAGTTACCACATCTATCAATTTCATTTCTAAATTCAAGTTCACTGCCGTTGACATTAAATATCTAAAGTGTGGTTCCACCCATGACCGGGGAATAGGTTTCTTCATAATCATCTACTGGACGTTGAGTAAAACCTTGTGCAACGAGCTTTGCTTATTTTCATTTCTCTTTCGAAGAAATACCCACTTATGCCCTACGGGATGCACATGGGGAGGCGTGCGGCTTACAGGACCAAACACATTTCTTTTATTCCGAGGGAATAATTATGTTCCTATTGCCTTCTTCTAATCTTCATAATCTGATCTTTTCTTACATTCAGCGAGCTATGTAGGCTCTGGATCAAGATCGATGATTGTGGCAATATTCTTTACAAAATCATTGTCGACATTGGTTGTTGTCTTATTCATAGATTCTCCCATGATCACATGGTTTATAGCTATTTATTTATGGAGCGATTCTTCTAATGCCTCTACTTGCACCGCTGCTTCTAATTACGAGGCAAGTTCCTTTAGTTTTTCAACTCTAATGTGTGCGCACACATCTCTGCTGATGTCTCTCTTCATAGGGATGTTCAAATCTGATATGTCTTTTTCGAAGATTCCATACTAGTGCCAGGTCTCAACTGGCTCCCCTTCTGGTTATGGGGAACTTCGGTGCTCGGATATGTCAAGTCTTTCTTATCCTTTTTATGAGGCGTCCCTGATTACTTCGGATTCGAGGGGCCAAAGTTTTCATCCTTTCTGAGGCCTTAGGACAGGATTAGTGATACCTTCATCAGTATTTCAACCCTCTCCGGTGCATTGCGTGCAGGCACATGCGACTTGATCACGCGCTTCAAATCACTAAAGTGGTCAGGCAGTTGATTCGCTAATGCTTGCAAATTAATTATCTTCTGGACTTCAATTGCCTTCTCGACTTCAATTATCTTCTGAACTTCTCTATTTGCTTCACTAGTGCGCGGGTCATGTGCATGGATTCCCGTGGCATGCCACATTATTTCCCGATTTTTTTAATCAAAGGGTTGATTTCCTCCCCTCTAATGACAGGAAACAATCCTCATCAAATATGCTATCAGCGAAGCGAGCTAAATGCAAATCTCCAGTCTTGGGGTCCAAATACTAGATTATGGATGATGTCTTATTGAAGGGAAACACGGCAATGCTACTATAGCACAAACAAAAAAATTACCGCGCAACCAAGAAACCGCCGCAAGTAGTAGATCACGAGATTACCGCTAGACGCGCTGACTCGTAGCGGAAGTAGAGTCGTTGTAGTAAGTTGATGCAGTCGTAGTCGTACTTACGACGCGTCTCCTACTTCGAGTGGTTGTGCTCGTGGCGCGTCTGCTTCTCCGAGTAGTCGTACCCACCACGCGACTTCTTCTCCGACTCCGGTGATCAACACAAGTCGCGGATCGTCCTAGTGCTGATGCTTCGCAACAACACCTCCGAGGTATCCACACGTACGGGACTGGAAAGCATCAATAATGTGCTGCGACCCACGACCTTACCCTTCTTGCTCCTCTTCTTCGTGAGAGGCTTCCTCAACTTGTAGCTGCTAGCATTGGTTTCGTGCCCAACATTTCTACTAGGCGGCTGTGAGATGTAGTTCTTCCTTACAACATCATCTTTAGCTTCTGCAACTTGCATTATGCCAATCAATTCAACATACTCCTTATAGCCATCTCGACAATAGTTGTGTGCGGATTGCACCGCATTTGAGTGAAAGTTAAGAGCCTTCTCAATCTTCTGCTCATCCGTGATTACTTTACCATAGAGTTAAAGACTGTTATAAATTCTGACCATGCTGGGCCAACTCTTTCGAACTTTTGGTTCATGATGCTTGTTATCTACATATTTATGCAAAGAGTTCATAATATTATTGTTGATAATTTGCATAAAATAGTTACAAAAATTCTCATAATGCTCTTCGAACTCCCGATTTGTGATCCCGTATTTTACTATATATTTTTCATGATTTACTGCTATTTTCAGTTATTAAAAGCAATATAAACAATCATGGATAATCAAAACAGTAAATACAATATATAAATTGCATAGAAATAATAATAACAAAGTTAAACATGCTTCAAAAGTTCAAAATGATTCAAAAATTGAACTCCTGAGGCCCTTTTCTGCTGGAATATGAATTTTTGTTGAATTCTTCAATCTCCGAAGAGCTAAACCGCGAATTTTCAGTTCTGAAAAAAATTCGCGTATATTTCAATTTTTCATCGGGTTGTTCTGCAAAATATCCTTATCTGCAAAAATTCCTCGTAATTTTTATACTTTCGAGGTCCCTTTTGCTAGACTTTTGAATTTTCATTACTCCCTTTTTTTTCTCTGTCGAGCTGGTTCTCGCGACCGCTTCCCTGGCCCATTCTTCGGCCCAAAACAGAATGGGCAAAAGGGCAGGGGACGCGTAGGGTTTCCCCTGCCCTCTGCATCTAAGTTGCGGCGCGGGCGCATCCCGCAGGAACCACGCGATGCTGCGTGGCACGTCGGCGCGGTGGAAGGGCAGCCGGGTTTGCAGGCGTTGCGGATGGCGCGGTGACACGGTGTGGCGGCAGCGCGGAGGCGGCCGGGCCATATTTTGTGAGGCGGCGGAGTGGCGCAACGACGGCGCGATACAACCGGTGGCGCCCGCGTAAGCGCAAGCGGCCGTGCAACCGAGCCTTCGACGGCGGTGCGCGTGCGGTCGGCGGAGGGCGTGCGATCTGCGGCGCGAGAGGCCGCCGGGTGGCATGTGTGCGGCCTTGAGGTCGACATGGCCATGCGGGGCGGTAGCGCGTGGCTGCGAGCCAATTGACACAGCGATGGCTTTGGGCACCGCGCGGCGTGGTCGCGTCGTGTGTGGTGGCACGGCTGGCGGGCGGGGCGATGGCGGCGCGCCCATGCGGCGCCGCGCTACCCACCCCTTCCCCTTTTTTCTTTCTTTGCTTCGAACGGCCCTGTGGACGTGCGCGGTTCTAAGCCGACGATGTGGTGCCATGGTCGACGCGGCTCCAGACCGGCGTGGCACAGCTCAGTGGCGTGGCCATGTGTAGGTGGTAGCGTGGCCGTGCAGGGCCGGCGAGGGGTGGTGTGGCTAGGACTGCACCCTCCTTTTTTTATTCTTCATCCGATGTACAATCTACAGTGCAATTGTCATCTACTCATACAACCCACTGTTCGGCTTGGTCGACGACTTCAAGTCAGCTCGCAGTAGATTAGAGCAGATTCACACTGTAAAGAAAACTCTATATAACCAAATTTGCAGAATTGAAAACGATATAGAAAATACGATTTAATCTACGAGTGTCGTGCTACGATAGTTACCTTTCGATCCGAGTAGAGTAAGTTTAGAGGTAGATTAGAGTCGATCGGGCTGACGTATTGAGGAACCGTCGCTGACAAATCCAGTCCAAGCGACCACCTCATAGACAAATGTAGAATAGTAAAAAAAAAGTACATAATAGACGACCTGATAGAGTTTTAGATAAGTGCATAAACCGAAAACTCAAGTTTCCCAATACGTTCGTAGGCCGCTATACCCCGTCCTACCCGTAAAAGCCCAATTTCAAACCAATCTCGTGTCCCGGAAAGACTTAAACCTTATAGATACTAGCAGGGTGCCTGTGCGTTGCAACGGAACCCAAACCTTACAGAAATAATATTTATCTTTTTACCATAAGCGAAGCAAGCAATTAAAAGATGATAATACATATAAGTGCATTAACAAGGCAACTTACATAATTATGGGACCAAGTGCAATAGAATACCCTCTCTTGCCTACACCCTCTATTTTTTGCCCAGCTCAATCCCTCACTTTGGTAACTGGCCGGTCAGACTGCCCCCAGGGCCGGTCAGACCGGTCAAGAATCGGTCATACCGGTTATAGCCTGACAGCAAGCCAACTTTGCAGAAAACAAGTGAAACGATAAACCGTTAACGCCATTGCCAATTGTCACATCATCCTAAGATCTGGGGCATATCCCCACGATATCCACACATTTTTAAGTAGTAGAGATATTATTTTAGAAGAAAATTACAAAATAAATAGTGAAAAAACGTTACGGCAAGTACGGCTAATCCCCAGCTGATCTTCACCTCCTCCCCGTCGGCGATGGCCCTCGCGTACCCCACGAGGCGGGCGTCGATGGAGTCCACGTTGTTGTTGGTAAACAGTACCCAGCCAAACAGCCAAAGCACATGCGCCTCGAGATGCTGCGACACCTGGTACTTGGTGGGCTTCAGGACCATCCGCTCGACCAGTGCACAAATGAATAATTAGTAAGCCCGTCATATGGCAAGGGTAGCGTATCATTAAACTGGGAAAATGGATAGCATATGTACCTGGAACTGCAAAAGTCACCACGGGAGCGGGCCATGGCTCTGTCGCGCTGGGAAGATGTAGTACGCTATCGTGGCCTCAACTAAAAGAACCCCCTCAATACTGCCCAGTAGGTCGTTGCGCCAGTCCGTAGGCGTGTCCGGTGGGGAGAAAGCATGATAGTCAGGCCGAGCAGCACCGCGATGAACTGCAGAGTGGGGGCCATCTCCCCGAATGGGAGGTGGAAGGTGTGCATCTCCGGCCCCACCAGTCTACCAGTGCTGTCAGCAGCGATCGGTCAAATAGGAACCGTTGTGACCGCTCTTGTGAGGACCCCCGAGTTAATCCCGTAAGACCGAGGCAATCCCGATCTTAAGGAAGTAACTCTGGGCCTCAATTAAATGAATTCTAAGTTTACTCCATCTAAGTGGGAGGTCCAACCGAAGCTAGAGCCCTGGTGATCATGCGCGCTACTCCTCTGGAAGCACTACATGATGATCGGTTCTCCAACGGTTCAAGCACCCACTTAAACGAGTAAAAAGGGAATTCATCAATAGTGAGGATGGGGCCATGTTGGCTCCCAAGATCAGTGACAACCATGCCCCAAACTCACCTTCAACATTGATCACATCCATACAACAATCATACATTGACAGTTCAAAAGACATACATCAATAATAGTCAAGTTTACAACTATTACAAGTGGCCGACCGGCCAAATTCAAATAAGAACAAAATGTAGCAGCAGAAGCAAGTTAAATAAACTAAAAGTCCAGTATGGTGTGCCCCATAACCCCTGGCAACCGACTGGGGGTTAAATAACAGCACTACTCGTCAATATCGCCTAAATCGGCACTGACGAGCTCACCGGGCTCGAAATCGTCCTCACCTAAAAAGCCAGCAAACACCTGGCTGAGTACAAAAGGGTACTCGCAAGTCTTACACAAAGAAAAATTAGTTATGCATATTGGGCAATCAAAGGATAGCATTAGTGGTTCTAGTTTGGCATAAAACGCAACATCTTACATTCCTAGACCATCTAGTATTCAAAAGCCAAGTTGTAAATCGATTATTCAAGAAAGGTTTCACAAGACATATGTAGTAGTATAGATCAATCAAGATCAAAGTGGTTGTCCACTTTGATAAACTAAAGTGCACGAACATCCAATTCATACGTGTTAGCTAAAATGGAAATGGCATGGAATGCGTAAGAGGAAGCAGGTACCGGATTGAAGCTTACTCGAGAATGGAGCTAGAACCAACGTCCTTCTCCTCGGCCGAAAAGAGGAGAAGTGAAGAGGAACGGAGGCAGGAGGGGGTTTTAACAAGGGGAGTGACGGCAATGGAGGCAGCATGAACTGGTGATACTCAGCGACTAGTTGGTGTGGGCGGTGCAGTCACGACATGTGGTTGTGCAGCAGGGCATCACGGCTGCGTGACGCTCGGCTTCTGCGCGGGCGCCAGCGCGAGGAAGGAGACAGATCCGACAGGTGGGCCCCAGCCAACAGCGACTCCGAGCGGTGAGCGCGAGAGCGAGCGTACCAGTTGGTTGTGGGCCATCCGATCGAGATCTGACGATGGACATCGCGCCTCTGAAGTTAATACGTGTGTTGAATGGTCGACACGTGACGTGGTTTGGCCGAGTCGACGCGGCGAGTCAAACTTGGGTCCGGCCACTGTGCAGTTGGCTCGAACCCGAGGAACAGTACCATGGCTGACTGTTTTTGAATTTTAATCTCCTAGTTTGACCACATCTTAAAATATAGCAAAACAGCATAAAAATGTGAAATAAATCAGAGGGGTTCCTAGGGTGACCTAGTACCCACATAAAATTTTAAAACCCATTGTTCATAATTTATTTGCTTAATTTAAATTTAACTTTGCATAGGTTATTAATCCTGGTTGAATTTTCTATGGTTCTAATTTGGTTCCCAAAATTTGGAAAAAAAAATTTATATTAATTCATGATAATTAATATAGTATTTGAATAAATTATTTCCAGATGATGTTCACATGTTTTTATCACTGTTTTCATTTGGGAGTTCAATTTGAAGTGTATGTTTAACCATTGTTGGAGATTTTCCAAGTGCAATACCTTATGCAAATGTTTCAAAACATGATGCATGCTAATGATATGCATAACAATACCATTTAATAAATTAAGGATGTGACAGCTCTGGACCGGCCTGGACCTCCCCGTCGTCCTCGACCGGAGCATCGTCCTCGTCGGTGGCCTCCACCATCCGCATGAGAGGTAGAAGGCCGGCATCGCTCAGCCTGCAAACCACGGAGAAGTACATACCATGTGCATATGATAAAAAGAAAGTGTCACAGTTTACAGACAAACCTGTCTCTCCAGTGTGGGTCTAGTCTCCAAGCCCGTCGAGGTGTCCGCGTAGGGACCACCCCCAACTCAGTCGCCTCGTCCCCGCCCTTAGGATGCGGGACACGACGGCTGGCGCGGTGCTGTGCATGGATGAGCTGATCCAGCAGGCCGAAAGGCCAATCGGAATTACCAGGGTCACGAGGCATACCTGCAAATCAATTTCAAGTTAGCAATTACGACACAATTAATGGTTTAATTATTTATAGTGTAGCTACGAAAATTGTAAAAATTTAGTTGCATTCTTGCATAAACCACATAATCCTCAACATATATAGCCATCGCCGTATTTCGGTTTTAGGGTTTTAGGATTTACGATTTCAAAGTTCAGGGGTTATGGTTAGGGTATAAGGGGTTTTCACAAATGTGGCGTAAGTGGGAGGTGGGTGCGAGGACGACCGTGGATTGCGGGATGGATGACTAGGATGTCTTAGCCATAGCCATGTGGTTTTCACAAATATGTCCACGAAATGACGTATGTGCACACGATATGTACTCAACCATAGCCGCATTACAACTATTAACTACTAAATTGGCGTTACTTCTACGACTACACTATTTACAACTATTAACAATATTCGACGTACCCAATACAACTATACATCTCATGATTACAGTTGCTAACCTGCCATAGTTTCAAAATTTAATCCACAAGGAATTGCAGGGACTCACCGTCGTCGATGCACGGACTTCTCCTCCTCTCTTTCCCTCCCTCTCCTTCTCCCTCTCCCTCTCCTTCTTCTCTTTCTCTCCCCCTGTTCTCCTTTTCTGTCTCTGCCTCTCTTGAACCTCACGGCTGCGAGCGAGCTGAGAATGAATCCCGGAATAGCGACGACCGGCGCGTGGGGTATATAAGCCCCCAGTCGTCCAATGGCTGAGCGACTAGGGGATTAGTCGATCGCTCAGCAGTTCGTGACTAGTAGTGAAGGACGACCGCTCCGCGTTGGCGACTACTCCACGTCCATGTGTCGTTTTACCGTTGAGCGACTTAAATCACTCGTCCAATGATTACGCGACTAGAGTCAGATCACCCAACGGCGGAGCGATAGAGAATTATTTCTGTAAAATAAAAAAGAATATATTACTGTTATTTTATAATAAAAAATAATTATTTAAAAAGAAAAATCCTGCTTTTGTCGTGTCAAGCTGCAGGACTACTGGATTTGATTGCACTGGTCGCCTTCGCCGGGAGCATCGATCGATGGCGTGCTCCAGCCGTCGTACGAGCGAGCCCTTTGGTGGCGTCCGATTGGAGCGCGCAAAAAACAACGGGCGGACGTACACGCCCGGCGCTGTCCGGGGGTGTGGACGTGGCGCGCGTCGGCGTGCAGGACTTTTTAGGTCTGCACCACGCTATCACCGGTAGCCAGGCGACCACTCACAAGGCAGCCCGGGGCCTTTTCATGGGATGGAGCAGCTAACGTCTCACTCCAACGGTTGTCATGTTTGTATTGTTTTCTTGGATTCTACGAGATGCAGTAATTCGTGTTATTTTTGTCATACTCCCTCCGTTTTGACGATATTTGTCTATATTATTGAAAGTTCCCATTTTTAAATGTTTGTCCAACGAAAAAATAAAAGGGATTATAGTTACTGTAATGTTTATACTGCATGTCTACCTTTAAATGCTTAGACTCTATTTGAATCAAAGGAAAATTGAAGGAATTTTGTGGTATTCATATCCCATGGGAAAAATCCCTGTAAGAGCCTTTGGAACAAAGGAATGGATCCCAAGAATCAAATAGGAATGTTCTCTTTCCAACACATATTGGAGGAAATCAAATATTTGCCCAAAACTCAAGAAAATTTTCCTTTGAGAATTCCAATCAATCTCTCTCCTTCTCCCTCATTAAGTGAAGCTCTCCTCTAAAATCCCTGTATTTTTTCCTATGAAAAATTCAAAAAAATCTTTCTACTCAACCCTATATTCTCAATTCCTTTTCCTATGAAAAATTCAAACAAATCTTTCTACTCATCCCTATATTCTCAATTCCTGTAGGAACTCAATGTGCATGACATTCCATTCCTGCATTGTCCTACTCATACGTGTTTTCCTTTCCAGCGTTCCAAACGGCCCCCAAATTGCTGTAGTATATAATTTAATATGGGTATGTGTATGATCATTTCTCATTAATTTTTTTCTTAGATTTAGTTCTTCTTTGCTTTATGCGCATAGTGAGCTGTAGACAAATATTATGAAAACGGAGGGAGTATTATACATCTAATGTTTCCACTCAATTGCCTACATCTAATTCATTTCACAAGATCCATTTGATGTTCATCTTTTCCTTAAGATTACAAGAAGTGCATTACAGATCATCACAATTCACAACGTCCCAAAATCGGAGCAAGAAGCATTACAAATGAAAAAAAGTATAAAAAATTATACAGCAGCACACAAGTGTCCAACAACAATTTCGTCAGCCTTGATCCAAGCCGCCTATGTCGTATGGCCGGGCCGAGGAGGCAAGAGGTTGTCAATCCGGCGGGACGAGGGCATGGAGGCCGCCAATCGAGGAGGCCACAAATCGTGTTGACGGGTGGCATCGCTTCAAACCCTAGGTCAGTGTGCCGTCGAATGGTTCCAACGGCGGCGGCCCGATTCGTGACTACAACAGCGCACCTCGCTCTCGTCCATTTGCGTCTGCTCCGATGGCCACGAGTTTGTGCATAAATTCACCAAATATGCCTTGCGCACCATCATCAATCTGTTTGTTTCTACAATATTCATAAGAAAATGAAAATAATAGAAACAATATAACCGGTTCGGACAGTGATATACTGATATCTTTTTTTAGATAATAAAAGAAAAAAAACTCTCTCAACATCTATATCTAAAATGCACACAGCCCAAACAATATGCTGATATGAAATACAAAAATATGCACTCCCTCTCTCGGAATCAAAAAGGTGTCTAGAGAGAACTTAAGTACTTTTTTTGCCAAAAATATATTCAGAGTTCAGGTTACCATGTCCGTATCCAATGAGTCTTAAGTTTCCACCATTTTACACTAACCACCCTTTGTCGTATCTCCCACCAAAGATGCCACCAACCAGTCTACCACCCCGCCCCACTGGCTAGCCAATGCCGTCGGTGCCTCCCGGCACGTCCCCCCTTGTGTGGCGTCGCCTACCTCTTCGGCGAGCTGACCATCCCAATCGGCTGCCGCCTCCATAGACTAAGGCCCCGTTTAAAACACGCGAATTATTCTGGATTCATGTAGGAATCGAATGTTTCTTATGAAATTATTGTTTCAAATAGATTTAAGGTCGCTTAACTTAATTTTTCATGTTTCCGTCGCCGCCCACGCCTGGTGACCCTTATCTCGAACCCTGATCTTACCAAAGTTGCTACCATCAATAGTGTACCAGAGCCCGAAACATGAGGCAAATTGGATGAAACAAAATGTGAGTACTTCTTACACAACGAACTCTAGCTAACCCGGGAAAAAAAAACACACACAACGTACTTTTAGCAAACTAAAAAAAAAAACTGCTCCCCGCAATGATACAATTGGCCGTACAAGGGAGAGGAGTCTACATATAGAAAACCTGATCCACGTTGCACATTACGAATGCGGAAGCACGCAAGACGTAGAAATTGCTGTCGAAAAATCTACGTACACACACAGGCACGTAGTACCGTAGAAATGTCGCGAACCATGCAAAAGTACAAGCGGAGTAAACAAGGAAAATAAAAAAGAGAAATCTCCGTACATTGGGGGAGCAGATTAAAAAAGGAAGATAAAAAAGAGAAACGCATGGTTCTTGCATGCTGGAGGCTGGAGTTTGCACATCCAGAAGCTTCACTCACTCTAGCCGATGTGTGATTGTTTCAACAAATCTCTCACACACGTAACATCGAGTCATGTGCTCCTCGAGTGAGTTATGTGCTCCTCGATTCGGATATCTAAACTCTGATATCAATTGTTGTCTAGCATCATTGTACAGCTAAACCAACATCCAATCTCAAACACGCTAAACTAGCGTCCATCCTATTGAGAAACCGTTGCTAGTTCAGTCTGAGCGATTACCTCATAGACAAGCGTAGAATCGTAAGAACAATGTAAGAACATAAGTACGGAATAGTAGATTGAACACAAAGATATAAATAGATTTCTTACTTCTCTTTATTGTCCTTCAAACGATCAGCCTTTTACAATGACTAGCACCCCCTATTTATAGTCTACAGACCCTGCTAGGGTTTTAGATAGAGCGCCCATATATGGGCCGATTGCTAGGCCAAACTCATGGTTTCTCAACACTCCCCATTGGACACTCATCCTCACATGTTCATACCTCGTCAAAACCCCACAAAAATCCAGGAAAAAATTTAGAGAGAAAAGTACATGATACACGTTTTGCTGTGTTACACGAATTGCCTTATTAAAAACCTTAGCCAAGAAACTTCAGGAAAACTCGTCAAGGGAAAAGGAGTACAATCCACTCAATTTCATTTAATCTCCAAGATTTACTCTTTGGGTACTCGATCTTCGTGATCAAGTTTCAATAATAAGTTCATGAAGATTCTTCCTCTGAATTCTGCACTTCTCTAAGTCTCGTCATTCCAATTCCACGCATGCATCTTTCAAAGCTAGACGCTGGAAGTGGCATATTAAATAAATCTATAAAATTTTCACATGATTTAATATGCAATACTTTAATTTCGTCCATCTTTTACAATTCATGAGCATAGAAGAACTTGGGGTTGATATGCTTTGTGAGAGAACTCCTCACATAACCTGTCTGCACTTGTGCAATACAAGCTGCATTATATTCATAGATAATAGTGGGAGTTTGCATGGTATTCAATCCACACGACTGCTGGATGTGGTGAATCATCTGCCGAAGCCAAGCACATTATCGTGAGGCCTCGTACAATGCTATGATTTTCAAGTGGTTCATCGAAATTGATACAAGACTTTGATTAGACGATTTTCATAAAATTACAATCCCATCACATAGGAATGCATAGCCTGTTTGTGACTTGGCTGTATGCGGGTCCGATAGGTACCCAGCATCTGCATAGCCATTCATAGACAGGTCTTGGTTCTTTCCGTAAAACAGACTAAGGTCATTGCTTCCTTGGAGGTATCGAAAGATGTCATTTATTCCCTGCCAATGTCTTTGGTAGGTTCTGCACTATTCCTTGCTAATAGGTCCACGGCAAATACAATATCTGATCTAGTACAATTTGCTAAATACATGAGTGCTTCTATTGCACTTAAGTATAATAATTCCGGACCCACGACTTCCTCCCCCCTCTTCTCTAGGTCTGTACGGGTCTTTATCTTGATGCAAAGATCTCCCGACCATTGGCATTTTCGAAGGGTATGCCTTTTTAAAGCCTAATATTTCTAACATATTCTGAGTGTAGGTTGACTGATGCACTAATATCCCTTCAAGGGCATGCTTAAGCTGCAAGCCTAGGCAATATATGGTTTTACCCAAATCTTTCATTTCGAACTCCGACTCCAGATAAGAGCTTGCTTCCTTAATTTCTTCTAAGGTTCCGATGATATTCAGGTCATGTACATATCTGGAAATTATACAAAATTAATCCTAGGATCGTCGTATAAATACATATGGACAATTCTCATTGTTCGTATAACCTTTCTTGCATAGAAAGTCGCTTTTAGCGATTATACCACATCCTGTCTGATTGCTTAAATCTGTATAGTGACTTTCTGAGTTTCATACTGTACAGATTTATATTTGCTCTGTCTTGGTTCGGGACATGGATACATTCAGGTACCTTCATATAAATGTCTGAATCCAAGTTTCCATAAAGATATGCAGTTACCACATCTATCAATTTCATTTCTAAATTCAAGTTCACTGCCGTTGAGATTAAATATCTAAAGGGTGGTTCCACCCATGACCGGGGAATAGGTTTCTTCATAATCATCTCCTGGACGTTGAGTAAAACCTTGTGCAACGAGCCTTGCTTATTTTCATTTCTCTTTCGAAGAAATACCCACTTATGCCCTACGGGATGCACATGGGGAGGCGTGAGGCTTACAGGACCAAACACCTTTCTTTTATTCCGAGGGAATAATTATGTTCCTATTTCCTTCTTCTAATCTTCATAATCTGATCTTTTCTTACATTCAGCGAGCGATGTAGGCTCTGGATCAAGATTGATGATTGTGGTAATATTCTTTGCAAAAGCAATGTCGACATTGGTTGTTGTCTTATTCATAGATTCTCCCGTGATCACATGGTTTATAGCTATTTATTTATGGATCGATTCTTCTAATGCCTCTACTTGCACCATTGCTTCTAATTACGAGGCAAGTTCCTTTAGTTTTCGGCTCTAATGTGTGCGCACATCTCTGCGATGTCTCTCTTCATGGGATGTTCAAATCGATATGTCTTTTTGAAGATTCCATACTAGTGCAGTCTCAACTAGCTCCCCTTACGGTTATGGGGAACTTTTGCTTTCGGATGTGTCAAGTCTTTCTTATCCTTTTCATGAGGCGTCCCGATTACTTGGATTCGAGGGCGAGTTTTCGTCCTTTTCGAGGCCTTAGGGCGGGATTAGGGATACCTTCATCGATATTTCAACCTCTCCGATGCATTGCGTGCGAGCACCGCGACTTGGTCACGCGCTTCAAATCACTAAAGTGGTCAGGCAGGTTGATTCGCTAATGCTTGCAAATTAATTATCTTACGGACTTCAATTGCCTTCTCGACTCAATTATCTTACGAACTTCTCTATTTGCTTCACTAGTGCGCGGGTCATGTGCATGGATTCCCGTGGCATGCCACATTATTTCCCAATTTTTTTAATCAAAGGGTTGATTTCCTCCCCTCTAATGACAGGAAACAATCATCATCAAATATGCTATCAGCGAAGCGAGCTAAATGCAAATATCCAGTCTTGGGGTCCAAATACTAGATTATGGATAATGTCTTATTGAAGGGAAACACGGCAATGCTACGATAGCACAAACAAAAAAATTACCGCGCAACCAAGAAACCGCGCAAGTAGTAGATCACGAGATTACCGCTAGGCGTCGAGCTCGTGAGCGGAAGTAAAGTCGTTGTAGCAAGTTGATGCAGTCGTAGTCGTACTTACGACGCGTCTCCTACTTCGAGTGGTTGTACTCGTCGCGCGTCTGCTTCTCCGAGTAGTCGTACCCACCACGCGACTTCTTCTCCGACTCCGGTGATCAACACAAGTCGCGGATCATCCTAGTGCTGATGCTTCGCAACAACACCTCCGAGGTATCCACACATACGGGATTGGAAAGCATCAATAATGTGATGCGACCCACGACCTTACTCTTCTTGCTCCTCTCCTTCGTGAGAGGCTTCCTCAACTTGTAGCTGCTAGCATTGGTTTCATGGCCAACATTACTACTAGGTGGCTGTGAGATGTAGTTCTTCCTTACAACATCATCTTTAGCTTCTGCAACTTGCATTGTGTCAATCAATTCAACATACTCCTTGTAGCCATCTCGACGATAGTTGTGTGCGGATTGCACCGCATTTGGGTGAGTCTTCTCAATCTTCTGCTCATCCGTGATTACTTTACCATAGAGTTAAAGACTGTTATAAATTCTGACCATGCTGGGCCAACTCTTTCGAACTTTTGGTTCATGATGCTAGTTATCTACATATTCATGCAAAGAGTTCATAATATTATTGTTGATAATTAGCATAAAATAGTTGCAAAAATTCTCATAATGCTCTTCGAACTCCCGATTTGTGATCCCGTATTTTACTATATATTTTTCATGATTTACTGCTATTTTCAGTTATTAAAAGCAATATAAACAATCATGGATAATCAAAACAGTAAATACAATATATAAATTGCATAGAAATAATAATAACAAAGTTAAACATGCTTCAAAAGTTCAAAATGATTCAAAAATTGAACTCCTAAGGCCATTTTCTGCTGGAATATGAATTTTCGTTGAATTCTTCAATTTCTGAAGGGCTAAACCGCGAATTTTCAGTTCTTAAAAAAAATCGCGTAAATTTCAATTTTTCAAAGGGTTTTTCTGCAAAATTTCCTTATATGCAAAAATTCCTCATAATTTTTATAATTTCGAGGGCCCTTTTGCAAGATTTTTGAATTTTCATTTCTCCCTTTTTTGCTCTGTCGAGCTGGTTCTCACGACCGCTTCCCCCGGCCCATTCTTCGGCCCAAAACAGAATGGGCAAAAGGGCAGGGGACACGTAGGGTTTCCCCTGCCCTCTGCATCTAAGTTGTGGCGCGGCGCATCCGCAGAACCGCGATCTTTGCGTGCACGTCTCGGCGGTGGATCAGGCGGCCGGGTTTGCGGCGTTGCTATGACGGTCGGCGACCCGGTATGGCGGCAGCAGAAACGTGAGGCGCACCGGGCCATATTTTGTGTGAGGCGGCGAGTGGCGCAACGACGGCGCGATATAACCGGTGGCGCCGCGTAGCGGTAGTGCGAGGCGTATGCGAGTTGCGGCACGTGACCGCATGACTAGTCCGGCGCTTCTGGTGGCGAGCGGCGGTGCGGCGACATGTGTAGGCGGTCGAAGTGCGCCCGTGCGGAGTGACGGAGGAATGGCGCGGCGCCGCAAGCGGCGCAACGACCAATGTGGATTCGGCGGCACGCGTGGCGACGCGACTTCGGCTAGCGCAACGACCGGTGCAACTTCAGGCCTTCGACGGCGGTGCGCGTGCGGGCGGCCGGAGGGCGATGAAGAGACTGCAGTGCGAGGCCGCCGGGTGGCATGTGTGCGGCCTTGCGGTCGACATGGCCATGCGAAGCGTAGCGTGAGCTGCGAGCGATTGACACAGCGATGGCTTTGGGCACCGCATGGCGTGGTCAGCGTCGTGTGTGGTGGTAACCTGGGCGGGGCGGGGCGGTGGCGGCTTTGTCTTGGCGGCGCTACCTGCTGTAAGATCGAGGTGGCCGACTAGAGGGGGTGAATAGGCGGTTTAAAAATCTTTCGCGCTAAACCAATATATAAATCACGGAAGCTAATAGCGAATTGGTTTTGCTCAAATAAAACCTAAATCAACTAGGCTCAACTAAGTGCACCGACAATTTGAACACAATACAATATGAGCAATCATACAAGATATGTAAGCAATTAAAGCAAGAATGTAAATTGCTCAAAGTAAAGCACAAGTAAAAACAAGATGGACACAATTATGTTTTACAGTGGTGGTCGGAGACTTGCTTGGTCTCCCTAATCCACGTTGAGGTAAGCCCAACCCGCGTTGGACCGGCTCCTCAAATGAGCACACACCTCCGAGGTAAGTCCAACACTTGGACCGGTTCCAAACCGAACCAACACCTCGCTCAACTATGGTTGCTCTTCCTCCACTCCGGAGATGGCGAGCACCAAACCACTCACAACCGTCGGGCCTTCTCACAAGCTTCTTGAGAAGGTCACCGAGCACGACGCCTCCACGCCGTCTAGGTGTCGGCAAACACCAAGAGTAACAAATCCAAACTTTCACTTGAACTAATCAAGTGTCAACGCTCACGTGGATACACAATCCACTACCTAAGGCAACACATGCACTTAGGGTTTACTCTCAACACTCACTAAGTGCAACACATGCACAAAAGAGATGAGAGGCTTGCTCTTAGCTCAAGAGGCTCACAAAGAGTTCACAATAGTTCTTAGCAACTTCAGCAACCTCCCACAACCGGCCAAGGTGGCTATATATAGCCCACACACAAAAACTAGCCGTTGGGAAGAAGTTCCCGAAAGTTCAGCACATATCGGAACAACCGGCGTGTTAGCATCGGTACAACCGCGCTATGCTCAATGCATAGTAACGGCTATGTTACACGCATTAAATGCACTGATATAGCCGTTGGATTTAGTTGCGGTTCATCCGCAGGCAAACACCCGGATCGTCCGATTTCCGGGTTTCTAAACCAGAGATTTTGCATCTGTTCTGGAATTTTACAACCGCCAAATACATTTCGGAACATCCGTATTGCGGTTCATCCGATTATCGTCTTGTACCGATTCTCAAAAGAGGTTTTCAAAGGAGGTTACACTCGTACTGTTATTTTGCAACCGCCGTAATATCATCGGAACAACCGGGATGCGGTCGCACCGTTCAAGCCATCGGTACAACCGCAGTCCACGAAATCAGATCACCACGAGATCATGACACGTGGAAGGCCACGATGGACTCATCGTCTAGTGGTCCGGCCAAAGACACAAGATCCGAGCCGTTTGATTTTAATCCAACGATCCACATGCGTTGCCACCGGACGGTCGAACGGCCCACTTAATCCTAGCCGTTAGATTGAGATCGGCGATCGACGATTTTCAATTTAAAAGGCTAACGGTTGAACCGCTCACATGCGCCGGAACAACGGCGCTTCTGTACAACATTGCTAAGCCTTGGTTCATCCGATAAATCGAAATGGCTTTTCAACAACTTCAATTGCAAAACACATTTGCTAATTGACAAGCCATGACAACAAGGGTCACAAGCAAGATTCCCAACAAGTTGCAAAACACATTCGCCAACTTTTGGAATCATACCACAAAGAAAAAGGTACATGGACTTTCACAATTTGCAAAACGCATTTGCAAACTTAAGTCACATGCTACAAGGGTTGAATGCATGAGCATCGGTTATTTGCAAAACACATTCGCAAATAATAGCTCCATGCATAGATGAGCTTAGAGCAAACATAATGAGCTATCAACACATGACCAACTCAAACTACTAGTCAAGATCCTCTTAATAGTACGGCAAACCTATACTAGCAATCCGGTCTATCAACCAAACACCGAGACCGGTAAAGACTAGGAACACATCCTTAGCCCTAGCTAGTCATACCTTTGCCTTGCATTTTCTTGAAGCTTGATGACGCACATCAACACTTCAAGTCCGGGTCCTTGACTTTGACAATCATCAACTCATGATGATTTCTTCACTTCGGGATATTGTCTTGAACATCATCAACACATGATGATTTCTTCACTTGGGATCTTGTCTTGAACATCATCAACACATGATGATTTCTTCATCCCGACTTTGACAATCATCAACTCATGATGATTTCTTCACTACGGGATATTGTCTTGATCATCATCAACACATGATGATTTCTTCATCCCGATTCTTCACTTGCATCAACGCATGATGCATTCCTTCACTTGACCTCCATCAACACATGATGGGTCTTCTCTTGTCTTGATGATCAACTCATGATCATCTCTTCTTGATAAGCATCAACTCATGATGCATTATTTATACCAAGCTCTTGACTTGATGATCAACTCATGATCATCCCAAGTCTTCATCATCTGGAACATAACCTATATATCCAACTCATGGAAAATGTTAGTTCCATAATGTGATTATCATTAATTACCACATCATACCATTAACTCATAATGGTGGGACAAGATACCTCAATCTTTCCCTCTTTGGTAATTGATGATAACCATAAATTCTCATAAATTTAATGAAGATAAATGAGAGAACAATTTGAGTATATATAAACTACACAAGTTATATATATACTCTAACATGAGTATACAAGAACTACACAAGTTCTATATATACATAACATGAGTATATACGAACTACACAAGTTTTGTATACTCAAAGGTTTTGTTTCAACGTAAAGATCCTTAGTATATGTGGAAAATGGAATATGGATCAATACTAATGAAACCACAAAGTATAGGATAAAACTCCCCCTAAATGTGTGCATACACAAGTGTGTAATAAGGTCATATGCACATATTCAAGTTTAACTTAAGGTTGAGTTCAATCCTATATTTTGGATCCAGAAATGCAAGATATATAAAATTGAGATGTCGATTGCATACCTCGTTGTGTTTCACCTTTATATCCAAATGAGACTACATAAAGATAATACTTGATAAAAGAGTTAGTCTCATATTTGGATTTGTCATTAATCACCAAAACAATCCATTAACTCATAATGGCGGGTCTAGATCTTTCAATCTCCCCCTTTTTGGTGATTGATGACAAATCCTATTTCAATAACAACATTTGGATATAAATAGACATAACAGATCATTTGAGTTAATGAACTATGTCTATGCATGCCATAAGGTGAAATTTTAAAACGTCAATCATTATGCATATGAGAATGATATACTATACATTTAATGCATTCTCCCCCTTTTTGGCAATTCTCCCTCTTTTGGCATTTTAAACAAATGAAACATCCAAATGGAAGAGTATTGATATAAACATTCTCCCCCTTTTGGCATTAATCACTAAAAAGGACACAAAGGGAGGTTTGCAAATCGATACCACTTGCACATATCGAGGTTGGTCACAAAAAGTATGAATTGAACTTATATGACCAAAGGAGATTTTGTTCTCAAGATATGAGAGGAGAAACAAAGATAGGTTATAAACCTATTGATCATAATATTTTCCCCTTTTAAATCAGAATATTGAGAACCACTTGAAATGATACGACTTGAAATGATATTTGAAATACATTCAAATAATCTCCTTCTTTGAAGTCTTCTCAAGAACATTTTCAAATTCCAAAACGAGAAGATCAAAGATGGCCAATACTGAAAATATGTGGAAGCAAGCTCAGAAAAATATGAAATTAATCATGGAGCTAGTGCTGGCATATACACACAATTTTCATTTTGGGAGGCTTAACCAAATGTCAACCAATTTAAAGATATGAAAATCACAAAGTTTCATAAAACTGAAAAATTCAGAATTTTCAGATTTTTGACAATTCATTTGAGCCTCAAAAGACAGCTGAGAAAATGGGTACAATGGTTCCAATAAATTTGAAAATTTTTTGCAACATAGAACCACTATAGAGGATCAAATTTCATTATTATAGCTTCCTCTAATTGTGAACCCATTTAAAGATACAAAATTCACAAATCTGCTCAAAACCATGCACAAATCTGAAATTTCAGATTTTGAGCAAAGAGAGAAAAAGTCAAAACTTTTTCAATTCAAGTCGAAATACCTTCAAATTTGGCAGAAATAAACTTTTAGACTCCTGAGAAACTTATCCAAGAAGAATTTTCAAAAAAGGAGTTTCCAATCAAAAGATATGCCAATTTAAGCTTTGAAGGTAAGATTTTAGTTTAAAGAGAAGAAAAGTCAATACTTTTACAAATGAAGTCCAAATTCTTTGAAAAGCTCCAGATTTTAACTTTGGACTATTTAGAGTGTTTTCCAACAAGAAGTTTTTTTAAAAAAAGACTTTTCTTTCAAAAGATATGGCAAAATGCGCATTGAAGGTATATAAAGAGAGCAATTTTGCTTTTAAGATCCAAAATGCAAACCAATTTGGATATTATGGAGTTTTTCACTTTGTTAGCTTTGTATGAGTTAGAAATACTATTTCAAGCCAAGATACACAAAGAAATCCGGCTCAAATAGCAAAACTCACTATATGCAAGAATAGGTCATTTTGGGTCAAAGCGAGTTTTTTCGGTGAATTTCAAATGAGTATAGGTTTTTAACAGTTGGTCTTTTGTAAAAACTTTGAACTTGAGAAATGTTTGAAATGACCAACCCTATGAGTTTGGTATTGAAAACTTTTTCAAAAACTCAATAGATTTTGATTTAAGGAAATATGTCATTTAATTCAAAATCAAGATCATATAAGATCCTTTTGAGGCCAAATTTTCTATTTTGTTTCCAAAGTAGGAATTTTTACTTCAAAAGCATTTGAAAACATTTGAAATACATTTTTAGAAACTTTTGTGTAGTTTTTCACAAGATTGACCGTTTTGAGCAAAAAGCCACTTGAAAAAAAAAGTTTGGCTTTTGACTGGAAGGCTTGATTTTAAAAAGCTAATCTTGCATATGATTTATAATGTCACTCCAAGAATACCAAATGAGGCAAATGAGAATGAAACACATTCATTCACAAGATCCAATAAATCATTTTAGGCAAGTAAAATAGTTTTCTCAAATTACATAAATTTTGTAACACCAAAATCTTTTAAGAAATTTTTCACAAAGAAAAACTCCCCCTTACACAAAGGGTCCCTCTTGGCATTCCTTTCTTCTCATTTGACATACAAATAATTTTCTTATTTCCTTGTCATCTTCTCCTTTGTCATTGCTTTAGCATATGCCCATCCGATTTGATACAACTTGTAAAAGATACCACAAAACGGAGAGAGCTTTAGATAAAAGAAGATTTTGATCGGCAAAGATGAATAGAGGATACCATTTTAACGAATAAGATGATATCACTTGAAAAGATAAATCTCATGCCGAGATCAAGATGATCAAAATAAGCTATCACTCTGGAAAGAATTCCACTTGAGAGATGCAATTGCATTTGAAATCAAGGAAAAGTAGTAGTGGATAGCTAGCAATGATATGAAGGATCAACTTGACCAAAGGGAGCAGCCACAAAAGATTTAGAATTGAAATGGAATGAAATGGCTGACTTGTCAGAACAATCGGAAGTTCCGAACCTGGAGTGCCGGTAGTTCCGATTATCCTGACACTTCAAGGATTGATATTGGAATTTGACAATTTTGCAAATGATCCCTAGTTTTGCACTCAAATGAATATCATTCAGGATCATTATGCATTAAAGAGACTAATGTCTATCTAAGAAAAATAACTTTTATGAATTAAGCTTTGATTTCGCAAAAAGGAATCATATTTTCATGAAATTTTACCAAAAGATCCAAATTAAGCAAATGATGAGTTTTAAAGCATCCAATTTCATGTATGAGTCATAAATACCATTATGAACATATTCATATGAAGAATTTTTGGTTCATATGGAAAAACTCACTTAAGTGCTAGAAAGTGACCACTTAGGTCATAGTAGTATTTTGGACGAGTTTGAAAATCAAATATCTTTTTCTAGGTTGGTCTTTTGAAAATCCTTTGAATACCAAAAATGTTTAGAATAACCAACTCTAGGTTTTTCCTTTTGGCAAGATTTTCAAATTCCTTTTAGAATAGATTTTACACAAAAATCTAGTTTATGTCAAAAACAAGATACTATAATGTAGGATTTTGGCTAGAAATGCATTTTTACTTAAAATAGGTTTTTCTAAAGCCAAAACCTTTGGTAAACCTTTCACAAGCATTTGTATACATTTTGCAATTAATTTTTCAAAGAATTACTAATAGTTATCAAATTTTTGACTTTTGACTAAAAGGCTTATTTTTGAGAAGCAATACTAGCACTTAATTTATTTGGGCACATTTAGGGATGTGATATACATGGCTATGATTTAGCACTCCCCCTTAATGTGCCACTACCATCTTGCTCAAGATATTTAATAAAAAACATTATGAACATAGAGCAAGAACACCCCTTTTAATAAGATTTTCATGAAATGCAACCTACACAAGGCATAAGGGGCTAGATACTTCAATGTAAGTACTTGTTACCGAAATGGCATTGGCTTGTGATGTGAAGTCATAATCCTTAAGCTTGGCTCCAATTTCGTGTATGGTGATCCATCCTTATATGAATAAGCCAAGCCTCCAATGCCTCTCCAAGTACCTATTAAGCATTTAAGCGTACTTTGGTACCCAAAACTAGGTTGGGTCCACGAATGTTAGTCACAATGGATTTGGGTACCCAAATGGCCCTAGCATTAGTTTTATGTGAACTAACTATTCTAGCAAACACATTGCCATTAATATCTTTCCTAAGCAAATATTGATCATTATAAATAATGGGCTTAGGAGTGATACCTTTGGGACAATCCTTACTCATATGTCCCTTTTCCCGGCAGTTGTAGCAAGTCCGAAGTTTATATTCGTCTTTTACCTTCTTTACTTGCTCCTTGCCGGTTTGCCTCTTCTTTGATGACAATTTCTTGTCATTCACTTTGTTTGGGCACACGGAGGCGAAGTGGCCCTTTCCATTGCATCCATGGCACTTGATATTCTTCGTGTGTCTTGCATTGTGCCTCGTCTTGCTATTTTCCCTTTTCTTGGGAGTGAACCCGATTCCACTCTTATCTTGCAAGCGTCTTTGCTTGCTCAATATATCATCAAGAGTGGCCTTCCCTTTTAGGCCTCTTTCCAAGTCATTCTTTAATTTGTTGACTTGGGCCTTGAGCTCTTTGTTTTCCTCTACAATGTTAGTATTGCAAGATATGGAGGAAATAGGAGCATCTATTTTGGAGCAACAAGGCATATCAATTAAATCCTCACATGAGGTGGATACATTAACCTTAGATGAAATGCATGAGGTAGAAGCTATACATGGCAAGTCATCTAATAAATTACATTCAATGCCTATATCCACCTTAGAGCTATTTAGATTATTTAGGAGGAGATTTTCATGTTCATCCTTTAAAACATCATAATCATTTTGAAGAGAGACATACTCTTTCTTCAAAACTTTGAATTTTGATTCCTCCTTTCCTAAATATTCATTAAGCTCTTCTAGCATATCCATCAACTCATCATATGAAGGCTCATCATTATTTACCTCATTATTACCTTTAGCCATGAAGCATTGAGTTGATGTGGAGAGAGTTGAGGAGTCCTCATTTTCATTGTCGGAGCTTGAAGTTGAGCATTCTTCTTCCGACATCCATTCTTGTGTGCAATCGTCACTAGTGGAAGTGGACAATTCATATTGATCTTGAATATATGTCCACATCTCATGAACTCTCTTGAGATTGCATATCTTATCAAATATATCTACACTCAAAGCACTAAATAAGGCGTTAGTAGCTTGAGCGTCGAGATGTAAGCATTTCTCTTCCTCAATGGTTGGAGCAAAGTGATCCAATGGAGGAGAAAAGCCTACATCTACAATCCGCCATATTTTTGGACTCATGGCCCTAAAATAACAAGACATGCGGATTTTCCATTGAGCATAATTTGTGCCATCAAATAGAGGTGCTTCACCTAGGTGCACTAAATCTCTAGTTGCCATCCTTTACTCTCTAGACGGTTAAGTCTAATAAATGAGAGACCAAGCTCTGATACCACTTGTAAGATCGAGGTGGCCGACTAGAGGGGGGTGAATAGGCGGTTTTAAAAATCTTTCGCGCTAAACCAATATATAAATGCGGAAGCTAATAGCGAATTGGTTTTGCTCAAATAAAACCTAAATCAACTAGGCTCAACTAAGTGCACCGACAATTTGAACACAATACAATATGAGCAATCATACAAGATATGTAAGCAATTAAAGCAAGAATGTAAATTGCTCAAAGTAAAGCACAAGTAAAAACAAGATGGACACAATTATGTTTTACCGTGGTGGTCGGAGACTTGCCGGTCTCCCCTAATCCACGTTGAGGTAAGCCCAACCCGCGTTGGACCGGCTCCTCAAATGAGCACACACCTCCGAGGTAAGTCCAACACTTGGACCGGTTCCAAACCGAACCAACACCTCGCTCAACTATGGTTGCTCTTCCTCCACTCCGGAGATGGCGAGCACCAAACCACTCACAACCGTCGGGCCTTCTCACAAGCTTCTTGAGAAGGTCACCGAGCACGACGCCTCCACGCCGTCTAGGTGTCGGCAAACACCAAGAGTAACAAATCCAAACTTTCACTTGAACTAATCAAGTGTCAACGCTCACGTGGATACACAATCCACTACCTAAGGCAACACATGCACTTAGGGTTTACTCTCAACACTCACTAAGTGCAACACATGCACAAAAGAGATGAGAGGCTTGCTCTTAGCTCAAGAGGCTCACAAAGAGTTCACAATAGATCTTAGCAACTTCAAAGAACCTCCCACAACCGCCAAGGTGGCTATATATAGCCCACACACAAAAACTAGCCGTTGGGAAGAAGTTCCAAAGTTCAAAGACATATCGGAACAACCGGCGTGTTAGCATCGGTACAACCGCGCTATGCTCAATGCATAGTAACGGCTATGTTACACGCATTAAATGCACCGATATAGCCGTTGGATTTAGTTGCGGTTCATCCATGAGCAAACACCGGATCGTCCGATTTCGGGTTTCTAAACCGTAGATTTTGCATCCGTTCGGAATTTTACAACCGCCAAATACATTTGAACATCCGTATGCGGTTCATCCGATTATACGCGATGCGGCCGATTCTCAAAAGAGGTTTTCAAAGGAGATTACACTCGATCGTTATTTTGCAACCGCCGTAATATCATCGGAACAACCGGGATGCGGTCGATCGTGCCGTTCAAGCCATCGGTACAACCGCATTTCACGAAATCGATCACCACGAGATCATGACACGTGGAAGGCCACGATGGACTCATCGTCTAGTGGTCCGGTCGACACAAGATCCGAGCCGTTTGATTTTAATCCAACGATCCACATGCGTTGCCACCGGACGGTCCGAACGGCCCACTTAATCCTAGCCGTTAGATTGAGATCGACGATCGCTTGATTTTCAATTTAAAGGCTAACGGTTGAACCGCTCACATGCCGCCGAACAACCGCGCTTGGTACAACCGCTAAGTTTTTGGTTCATCCGATAAATCGGAAATGGCTTTTTCAACAACTTCAATTGCAAAACACATTTGCTAATTGACAAGCCATGACAACAAGGGTCACAAGCAAGATTCCCAACAAGTTGCAAAACACATTCGCCAACTTTTGGAATCATACCACAAGGAAAAAGGTACATGGACTTTCACAATTTGCAAAACGCATTTGCAAACTTAAGTCACATGCTACAAGGGTTGAATGCATGAGCATCGGTTATTTGCAAAACACATTCGCAAATAATAGCTCCATGCATAGATGAGCTTAGAGCAAACATAATGAGCTATCAACACATGACCAACTCAAACTACTAGTCAAGATCCTCTTAATAGTACGGCAAACCTATACTAGCAATCGGTCTATCAACCAAACACCGAGACCGGTAAAAGACTAGGAACACATCCTTAGCCCTAGCTAGTCATACCTTTGCCTTGCATTTTCTTGAAGCTTGATGACGCACATCAACACTTCAAGTCCGGGTCCTTGACTTTGACAATCATCAACTCATGATGATTTCTTCACTTCGGGATATTGTCTTGAACATCATCAACACATGATGATTTCTTCACTTCGGGATCTTGTCTTGAACATCATCAACACATGATGATTTCTTCATCCCGACTTTGACAATCATCAACTCATGATGATTTCTTCACTACGGATATTGTCTTGATCATCATCAACACATGATGATTTCTTCATCCCGATTCTTCACTTGCATCAACGCATGATGCATTCCTTCACTTGACCTCCATCAACACATGATGGGTCTTCTCTTGTCTTGATGATCAACTCATGATCATCTCTTCTTGATAAGCATCAACTCATGATGCATTATTTATACCAAGCTCTTGACTTGATGATCAACTCATGATCATCCCAAGTCTTCATCATCTGGAACATAACCTATATATCCAACTCATGAAAATGTTAGTTCCATAATGTGATTATCATTAATTACCACATCATACCATTAACTCATAATGGTGGGACAAGATACCTCAATCTTTCCCTCTTTGGTAATTGATGATAACCACTTAAATTCTCATAAATTTAATGAAGATAAATGAGAGAACAATTTGAGTATATATAAACTACACAAGTTATATATATACTCTAACATGAGTATACAAGAACTACACAAGTTCTATATATACATAACATGAGTATATACTGAACTACACAAGTTTTGTATACTCAAAGGTTTTGTTTCAACGTAAAGATCCTTAGTATATGTGGAAAATGGAATATGGATCAATACTAATGAAACCACAAAGTATAGGATAAAACTCCCCCTAAATGTGTGCATACACAAGTGTGTAATAAGGTCATATGCACATATTCAAGTTTAACTTAAGGTTGAGTTCAATCCTATATTTTGGATCCGAGAAATGCAGTATTATATAAAATTGAGATGTCGATTGCATACCTCGTTGTGTTTCACCTTTATATCCAAATGAGACTACATAAAGATAATACTTGATAAAAGAGTTAGTCTCATATTTGGATTTGTCATTAATCACCAAAACAATCCATTAACTCATAATGGCGGGTCTAGATCTTTCACCCACCCCTTCCCCTTTTTTATTTCTTTGCTTCGAACGGCCCTATGGACGTGCGCGGTTCTAGGCCGACGATGTGGTGCCATGGTCGACGCGACTCCAGGCCGGCGTGGCACAGCTCGGTGGCGTGGCCATGTGTAGGTGGTAGTGTGGCTGTGCAGGGCCGGCGAGGGGTGGTGTGGCTAGGACTGCACCCTCCTTTTTATTATTGTTCATCCGATGTATAATCTACAGTGCAATTGTCATCTACTCATGCAACCCACTGTTCGGCTTGGTCGACGACTTCAAATCGGCTCGCAGTAGATTAGAGCAGATTCACACTGTAAAGAAAACTCTATATAACCAAATTTGCAGAATTGAAAACGATATAGAAAATACGATTTAATCTACGAGTGCCGTGCTACGACAGTTACCTTTCGATCCGAGTAGAGTAAGTTTGGAGGTAGATTAGAGTCGATCGTGCTGGTGTATTGAGGAACCGTCGCTGACAAATCCAGTCCAAGCGACCACCTCATAGACAAATGTAGAATAGTAAAAAACAATAAAAAAAAATAAGTACATAATAGACGACCTGATAGAGTTTTAGATAAGTGCATAAACCAAAAACTCAAGTTTCCCAATACGTTCGTAGGCCGCTATACCCCGTCCTACCTGTAAAAGCCCAATTTCAAACCAATCTCGTGTCCCGGAAAGACATAAACCTTATAGATACTAGCAGGGTGCCTGTGCGTTGCAACGAAACACAAACCTTACAGAAATAATATTTATCTTTTAACCATAAAGCGAACCAAGCAATTAAAAGATGATAATACATATAAGTGCATTAACAAGGCAACTTACTCTTTTGCTATGTATCTATGCTTTTCCATCTTCTTGACCAGTTGAGCGTGATTTCAACCGATTCTGAGTTTCAATATCGATGATAAAATCTTTCATTGCACCATGGTCATCTCCCCGTAGCTTCATTCCACAACCTGTTGATCTAGATGAAAACATACCCTTAGCTTCACGCAAAAAGAGAACATGGTATGGTACATATAACATGGTATAGTACTCTAATAGAGAAACAATTACAATGGTTCAATAAATGTGTTGTGTATTATTACGGACTATGGGGTAAGACATATTAATGTTATACACTAATACAATATTCCCTGGGGGCGGGGCGTTGTAAGCTGTGAAATCTTGAAACTTTATCCCAAAGATCTAAGAAATGGCACGAGCGACGCAAACAATCAAAAAAAATATGAAATTTGACGACAACCATAAGCTAGATCGGCGACAAGCGGGACAGAAAGGTGCTCACCTTGACGACGTACTCGATCTTAGCGAACTTGAAGGCAATGCTAAGGCAGCTGAAGAACATGGAGACGAGCGCGCAGGTTTCACCGAAGGGCGTGAGTCGGAGTACCCCGCCCTCGGCCTCCATCCCGCGCACCAGCTCCTCAAATGCCTCTTCCACTGCCATCAGCGGCGTCTCCATCCCCCCACGCCGCCACCACAGCCGCCACCGCGTCACACAGCGGCTCGGTCGGTGCTTTCGACCACGGCATCTGCAGCCTGAACCCGACCACAACATCTACAGTGCGCCCAAGGAAGTGGTGGGAGAGGCTGAAAAGAGGAACTCGACTGGGTTCGAAGAAGAGGGGGGCTCACGTTGCTGACACGCCCACCGAAGGAGATGTTGAAGAGGTGGTTGTTTGTCATAGGGTCGACGAACTCTAACTCTATGAGGCGGTACTCGGGGGAGGGAGGGAGGAGAGGCTGTGGAGCCACGCCGGCACAGAGGAATCCGACATACTGGCTGCCACCAGTAACGGCTGCGAAGGCGACATCGAGGTCGCGGCGAGGGGCTACGGTTTGGAGTGGCGGAGATGGGGAGTAGAGGGAAGCAGGGGTTTGAGGCGTAGGGTGATGGGAATGAGGCTGAGATCATAAAGACGGAAGCGGGCGGTTGCTTGGTGTGGGGGATGCGGACGATTGTCCAATAGGGCGGTTGCTTGGTGTGAGAGATGCGGACAGTTGTCCAATAGCGAGTGGCAGGTCGGGTGGGGAAGGGGACGATCGTCTTTGGAGCGAGGTAAACTCATAATTATAATAATTAAGACACCAGCACTCTTATTAATTGTGTTCTGTCTCGTCTACAACCGTAGTGGACTATCCCAGCACTTCGTACACTTGCCACTCCCTCTCTAATCTAATCAATCTCTTAATCGTGCCTAATCTGGCCATGACCTGCTCAATTACCGCACGGCCAGGCTAGTAGTACACCGAACCGTGCTAGTGCATGATTTGTTGGACTAATACGTCTCCGTACGAGGGATACGTATTTGTGCGGGCTTGGTTGCCTACGGGAGGGCGCCGAGGCTGAGGGCGGCCTGGAGGTCGAGGCGCCAGAGGTAGCCGCCGGCGTCGAGCCACCAAACGTCGCAGGGAGCCACGAGGGAGCTGCGGCGTGGGCACGCGTGCCGGATGCGCACGCGGCAGGTGAACCCGGCGCAGGTGCCCCACGCCGGCACGGTGGCGGAGCCGCCCTTCGCGGCTAACCCCACCCGCACGTCGGAGGCGGCGGCGTCGTCGTCCCCGCCTCCGGACACCGCCCGGTGGAACGCCGCGTTCGTCCACGAGATGCGGCCCCACTGGTCGGAGACGAACGCCGGGGCCTCGTCCCAGAGGCCGCACGCCGCGGCGGACGGTGCTTCGCCGTCGCGCCAGGTGCCCGTCACGTCCTCCACCGTCACCCACGACGCCACTGGCCGCAGCGCCCACGTAGCCACCACCTGCCCCGCTGCGTACGCAGGCGTCACCGGTGGCTCCTCCGGCGCTGCAACTAACTTCTCCTCATCATTCTCCGCCGGCGCCACAGGCATGAGCGGCAGCGTAGCCGGCGGAGGAGGCGACGAGTTCACGGACGTAATCCCCGACGAAGACGACGACGGCGAGGACAAAGACTTCTCCTTCTCCCGATCCTTGTCGCTGCTAGCCTTGGTTACAGACTTCTCCTTCTCCCGATCCTTCTCGCTGCTAGCCTTGGGTACAGCCGCTGTCGCCGTCGCCATCACAGGCGTCACCGCCGCGACCTTGGCCTCCTTCTTGGGCCTCCTCCCACCACCCCGGCCCACCGCCTTCCGCTTCCCCCTCCCAGCACCCCCGGTCATCACCGGCGCCGGCGTGGGAGCAGGCGCCATCGCCGCAGGCTTGGGCGCAATCGGCCGAAACTTCAGCATGATCCTCCCCATCTGCCACGACATGCTCGCCTGGCCCCCGGCTCCGACGGCGGCGCCGTACCTCGGCGCCATGCAACACACTCCCTTCCTCTCCATCATCCACCACACCACACCACACCCCACCCCACCCCTCCTCACCTCCCCTCAAAAACGTGCGTCCGAACCAAGCCGACGAGTACCCCTACTTTCTTGGCGCGGTGCGGCAGTGGTGCGTTGAGTTGAACGACGAGTGGGAGAGGCTTTAATACAGCGGGGGAGGACTCCAACGTGTCGGGACTCCCACGTGTCGCGCATCGGGGGCGGGCTATGATTGGCCTCGCGCCAACGCGTGGCGCTTCCCCGGAGCAGCAGCACGTGAAATGCCGCGACCCTATTGGGCGCCCGCGCCATGGCCGCCGTGGCACGCAAAGCGGATAGAAACATGTCCCCATCTTTCGCCCACTCTCTCTCACTGACGAGTGGGAATCTTCCCGACCTACCCCACTGGCCAGTAAAAGAAGAGCTCTGTAGCTTCGTGTCCCTGCTGTCCAATCCGTAGAACGCAAGGGAGCGCGAATTGCTTGGCGACACGTCCAAGCATGTATGTAACACTGCCGTGTGGGCTCATCTATACTCTACGGGCCACGTGTTAGTGGGATGGAGCTTCAGTTTTGCGTGCGGTCGGAGGGGGGAGGGGGAGGTGGTAAAGCCAAGGTCGCGGGTAGTCGGGCAGGGTGGGGGCTTGAACCAATGGGAGCGCGTGGAGTGTGCAGCGCTTTATGGTGGGGAGGGAACACGTACAGCGGTCAGGGGGACCGTCTGGAGGATGGCGTCCGGGCCCACCGCCGCTGCTTTATATCGGGGAAAAGACCCGCCCACCAGCACTCCGCTAGCCCCACACCGGCACCCCACACCAAGGCATGATATTCCTCACCGACAATTGGGCCCACAGCAGTTCACAATGGTACAACTCAGTCTTCTACCCGACCAGCTTAATTTGCTTGCTGCCGGGTAGTACAATCCAAATTCCAGTTTCCACGTTCCCATCTTGATTTCTAGCTTTTTCGTAATAAAGCTGGGCGGATGCCTGTAATCAGAAAAAATGTCCAACTTGGTGATCCCGTGATGTACTTGCGAGTTGTTTAATCTATAGCCACTACCAACGTGATCAGGTATATAATCTTCCTGTGACGTATCCATTCCATCCACTGGCGTTCTCGTAGGCCGTCTGTTTTGATTTTGTTCGTCCAGGCAAGTGTTGCGTGCCCCTTGCATCTGTGTGCAATTGGGCGTGTGTGCGATAGAAATAAGGGACGAGACTACGAGAGGGCAAGAGGGGACGTGTACGTGGGCGAATGGGAGCGAACGGGGCGCCATAATTGGACGGGGACGCGTGGCCGCGGTGGTGGGAGCGGCCGGATCTCTCCGCCGGATCGCGCTTGACGTCACCCGCGTCAACAGAGCCAGCCACTCGTAAAAGCCGAGCCGTCGCTGGGGTGGTGGGGGCACACTGGCGTGGTCGCGCGGTACGGCGCGGGCGCGGGCGCGGCTGGCTGATATGCGATGCGATGCGACGCGAGGGCCCGGCGCCTCTGCGAAATCGCCCAGAGCGCGACTGTTGGATGATGGCGATGGACGGATGGGTGGGTGGGGATCGGTCCGGCCAATATCGGTGCTTAAACCTACCACTTGATGCCGGAGATTGAGCTCGAGCCACGTATGCGTTAAGGGCAAGCTTATCCAAAGCGTACCATTTCACTACTTAAATCGATACAAAACAGTTATGAATTTTGATACGGATCATATCGACGAAATTAATAATACAGTCTATTTATTAAACTATAAACTATATTTAATCCTACTACTTTGTCTTTGGAATAATATTGAAAGTGAAATTTGTTGTGGATATCGTTAGAAACGTGGACAATAATTTAATTTTAGATTTTATTATAAGACAAATATCACATAAAACTAGAGATACATAAAGTGATACTAACAGCAGATAGCTCATTGAACTTCTAAACACACACGATAATAAGTTTATTATTGAATAGATTGTTTAAACGACTAACTTACAATCGGACGTGATGAAGAACAGGAGCAGTGCAGAATGAATATGTAGCAGTACAGCGAGCAGTCGCACAGATGAGCTGCTTAGAAACCTTATCACGCCCATGCAGGTGAACTCTGCAGCAATAGTTCGGAGATTCCCGCTCACCCTCTTTCCCGATACACACCGAGGAGAAGGGATAAAATAGTTCGACAACACAACTTTTCAGCACAGTAGAACAGAAGAAGAAGAAGAAGAAGAAGAAGAATAAAATGGAAGTCTATCAATCGTTGTAGGTCTGAACATCTCCAGATCTTTTAAAAGTCGAGATAATTACTCTCTAGTAACTTCATAAAAATGGACATATTAAACCACTGATAACTGCTAATTCAAAATCAATTAATGGTAATTAATAAGTGTTTATTAGATCATGATTACACACTGGTCTACAGCTTCGATCAGTGTATTTCGACCATACTGGTCTATGGATCCGACCACTATTTTTCGATCACTGTGTTTCGACCACTTTATTTTGACCACAGTGATTTCAACCAGACCAGTCTATGGCTTCGACCATTGTGTTACGATCACATTGGTCTATGGATTCGACCATATTATTTCGACCACACTGGTATATGGCTTCGACCACAGAGAAATGCAAGGTTAGCAAAAGAAAGGTGGACTAGATTCACGACACGTTCACGATCGCAAGTCATAAGTCACGCGTTTGCCACACGAATATACGTGCGCGTGTGTATGTGTACGTGTGTGTGTGTGACTTTAGCTATAGTCATTATTATGTCATATCATGTCACGTGTTACACAATTCAAGGGATGGCGAGGAATTTACCTTATAAATGATTCTCCCATCATTTGGCTATGCAATATGAAACTAAACCATGCATGCTTTGGAATTTCATGAATAAATGAGCTTTTACACATATGAGTTTAATTCTAACAATCCCCCACCAATTCTAAGGCAAGCAGTAAAAAAGATGATAAAGATTATTGTGCTGAAGTGTTGTTAATATACCAGTTTTTCAGTGTAAGTCCCGTACGGGTTGAACTTGCACATAGAATAACAAGATTCGTCTTCTCACAACTGATGAATGAACTATACCTTGAATTCAAAACTTTTCATGATTGGATTTCACTTGAAATCTCAATGGATACTAGGCTGTCAAAGAACCGGTCTAAATAGAGTATTATTTGGTCATACTCTCTTATCTGCTCATGAGCTTTCTAGAGAATATCCTATTCTCGTGAACTGCGACCTCACTGTTAAGCTTAAGCAGGTGTCTTCATTTTAGGTATCCTGTAGGCTAATACCTTTTTCACTCGTTGGACACTAGAATACATTAAGGCTTTAAGCCACCATTCTATACAGTTGAGAGTACATTGTCTATTAGGACACAGGTACATATATTATTAAAATGTACTCTTTTGTTCAAACATCAACTTATTTTTTCTATTCCCTAAGTTACGGGATCTCCGATCAAGAAGGTATGGGTTACTGTTGAGTTGTAACACACACATACACGCTGGAAGTTGTTTGAAGATGAAGCGTGAACACACACGTACACTCTGGAAGAAGCACATGCATGTGCTGGAACTCACGAACGGAAGAAGCAAAAAAGGATTTTGGTGCTACACTGCATCGCAACGTTTTTTTTCCTTTTTCTATTGGTTGCTTAAAAACTGATTACAGGGGTGTTTTTTTTATTGAGAGAAAACGACTATCCGTATCCGAAAAGGATTCTACGTATCTTGAAGGTATACCACGTAAACTCTAGTGTTCGTAATGAATACTTCATAAATACTGTAGAACTACGCAAAACAATCTCTCTCTAAAATCTAGATATACTATGTGCACAAACATTACTAACAAATCACTACCTAATCTTTATGCACTTACTTATTAAGGCAGTCGGTCTCAACTACGACTTACCCAACTGTTATTCAATACAGGACGACGAACACAACTCCTCAACGTCCCGAACTCAACTCCACGGAATCGACTGAGAATGGCGAATACATCTCCTCAACATCCCGGACTCAACTCTACGGATACACACACAAATACGATCTGCAACTGCCTAGTACCAACACAACGCTTTTACCTTAGCAACACGTAACTCATCTTGTGTTCCACTGATGTGTACCACTATCTATTCCATATGCACACATGCATGCAAACAACTAACTCAATGTGCTAACATGCGCACACACATGACTCGGCACTACTGCTCCAAGATGCATGAACTCAACTACATGCATGAATTCAACTACATGCATGCGTTCACCGACGAGATTGCACTGCGTTGTCGCCGCTAGCTCTGCTATGTCTAGCGTCGTTGCCAACCCATCGAGAATGGCTCGTGCACGCTCTCGGCCGACCGCGTCCGCAGTGCGACTCCGCCGCTCCGTTGGCGGCCGCCGACGCCACGTGCCGTCGCTCTCTCGCTGAAGCCACCGCTGCGCGCGCATCCGCCGACGCCGGCCGCCAACATGCCTCTGAGCCACCGTTGAGCGTGCTCCGCGCATGGTATAGCCAGCTGCCATGCGACCTCAGGCGCTGCCGCGCCCATTGTAGCGCTGTATATGCACCCCGGGAGCCGAGGTTACCCTTCCCGGGGTAGCAGCTAGGGTTTTGGACCTAGAGCTCTGATACCAATTGTTGGCCAATCCGATTTGAAGAAGAAACTCTCGCTCGGAAGAAGACGTTCGGCAGAACCTCTCGGCAGAATGCTACGTGTGAACACACGCGTATACGCTAGAAGTCGATCGAGGATGAAGCGTGAACACACAAGTACACTATGGAAGAAGCACACGCATGCGCTGGAATTCATAAACGAAAGAAGCGAGAAAGGATTGCGGTGCTGCACTGCATCGCAACGTTTTCTTTTTTTCTATTGCTAGCTTAAAAACTGATTACACTAGTTCCCTTTTATTGAGAGCAAATGACTATTCGTATCCAGAAAGCATTCTATGTATCCTGAAGGGATACCATACAAACTCTAGTATACATAATGAATATCGTATAAATACTGTAGGACTGCGCAAAACAAACTCTCTATAAAATCTAGATATATTATATGCTACCTGCAGCTACCAAGCGCGTTGCACACAAAGATAACATGTATGGTAGTGCCTATGTTTCAGGTGATTGAAATTTCTTTATCTAACAGTCACCTTTTCTCACCATTAAATCAATATTCTATAGGTCAGATTGTCTCTTTCTAAAATTACAGAAGTAAATGTAGGTGAACCCTACAAATACAAAAAATATCTAAAATAGACAAAAGTAAATCTAGATGAACCCTACATATAAAAAAATATATCCAAAATAGACAAAAGTAAATATAGGTAAACCCTACAAATACAAAAAATAATAGAATTAAAAGTTACAGTAAAATTATACTAAAATTATATATCACTTAATACTGTAATTTTAGACTTATATAGTAACTCATAGATAAAAATAATTTAACCAAGTAAAAATTAGCAAAGCCGAACAGGCTAGGCAGGCGCTAGAGCATAGTACTCTCCGGCGGTCCTCACTCAGTTTAAGCTGGTGCTGTGGTGCTCACCACCGTACCTTGACCAGTTAAGTGCCCACAAAGTTTGAGCACTTTGAGCCTAGTACATGGCGCTTACGTTTTGTAATACACCACCGTTTTTCAGAGATGTTTCCTGGAAAATGGAAACCGGAAAGGACCGGTTGCGAGTTTTTTTTCCTCGTTTAACACATTTTTAAAATAAAGTAGTAAAAAATACCCATCCGACAAATAAAATGAAAAAAAAGGATTTTTGTTGTGCAAAAAAAGCCACAGCAAACCACCTATCACTGACTCTCGCGGGAGGACAGGTGGCGAACTCCCAATCAATAGTAGACAGTAGTCGATTTACCACGGTCTAAGTGCGCGTTAGACACTTTATCGCACGATGCAACAACGTTTTCGTACTATAGATATAATTTTTACCATTTCCTGTACGGACCGATTAGCAAAAGTTTTCATAAGAGCAAAAAAAAAAAAAACTTCGACGTGACCGATGGCCTGGCTACTACTGGTGAATAGTGTTAGCGCCACAGCGGCGTGCGCTGCAGATCTAAAACCGGAGCCACGTCCACCGCCGCACAGCGCCACAAGTCGTAAGCATCGAAGATGGGTCGATCCCATTGGGCCAGGTTGCTCACTCAGGACATCATTTTCTAGATGTCGGGGTTAGAAAAAGGGTAGGGCAATCTCACTTTAGATCTTTGGCGACAGGTTGGGGAGCCAGATTGCTGCTTTACCGGAAGCATCTGCAGTATACTTTTATAGACTGCCATCGCAGCCCGTCTCCCGGAAAGAGAAGAAAGGTACTCTCCGTTCAAAACATAAGGAATAGAGTTTTTAAAGTTATATTTTAAAATATAAAGAAAAATAGTATACAGTTATCCAAAATAAACGATATATCCGAACGTCTCATTTTTATTCACTTCACTTATTTTTATCGTCCCCACCAACAAGCTTCATTCACCCCCTCATTCCAAATCCAACACCTGCTCTTCGTCTCCCCCAAATCCCCTCATCCTTAGTCCCATCTCTAAATCCCTCAAATCCAAATCTAACACGACCGAAGGAGGTCTGCTCGTGGCGGCCTCCAGGGACTGCACAATAGTGCAAACAACGGTGGTCCTAATGAGCCAAGCGTCGATGATTGCATCCAGGCAAGTGCCAGTGCCGGCAATGAGACCTACGGCGGCAACCCTCAAACTTTCACACTCGTAACATAGATAATCACTTGATCTTATCCTCTGTGTGTTTCTGAGTCTGATGTTGCAAAAATGGTGAATTCTTGTGATGTTGCGGTCTGTTGAAAAAATTGTTGCAACCCGTTGTAAAGAATGTTGTGTATTGTTCTTTAAGATGTTGCGCTCTGTATAAAAAAATATTGTATCTGTAGAAAAAAAAAATATTTCATCTATAGAAAAAAATTGCATACTGTTCACGGTGATGTTGCAAGATTTTGGCCTGTTGAAGAAATTGTTGCAACCCGTTGTAAAGAATATTGTGTAATGTTCTTTGAGATGTTGCGCCCCGTATAAAAAAATATTGCATCTGTAGGAAAAAAGTTGCATCTGTAAAAAAATATTGCATACTGTTCACGGTGATGTTGCAAGATTTTTCAACGCGTTTTTTTCTCTCCAGATGCTTTGTTTTGAATCTGAGTTTTTTTAGATGATGTTTACAGTGATGTTCTTTGAGATGATGTGACGCTTCTGTTCACAGTGATGTTCGTTGAAATGATGTGTATGAATTGTTGGTATATTACACACTTTCCGAGTTATGTCACGTTTAGCACACGACGATGTTGCAATCGAACCGTACAGGTGGGATGTCTCCCACCGTACGTTCGAGCCGTAGTTGCACCCAAATATAAATTGTGCTTTTTCTTGTTTGCTCGTTGTCATATCTTCTCTCTTGTATTTATTAAGCAAATTTATTGATATTTTTCATTGTTTGCTTATTTATCACATCTTTTCCCAACTGAATTTATAAGTCTAACATCTCACACACCATTCTCTCTGACATTTTTAATGTATTTATAGCATGGATAGTATAATCATTTCCTCTATTTTTTTATTTTATAACCTTATAAATCCCTGTAACTACTAAAATACACTTATGAAAAGAACTAAAGAAAGAAACAAGGGTATAAGGAATGTACATGTAGGAGCATTCGAATTTTGGACTGATTTGGCTGTATTACGCACGAAAATTCCAAAAATGGCCTCTGTAATATCGAAATTCCAAATATAGCCTTCAGTACCAACCTACTGCCGTCCACGACGGCAGCAGAATACGCCATGCCACGTGGCGGTCACGGGACCGGCCGGCAGCAGCGTGCGCCACTGCGTCCGACGCAGAGTGCCGCCATGACGTCGCGCCGGGATTGCCGGATTGCCGATGGGCAAGACTCGCTTTGACCATACTCAAGTGGTATCTAATTTCATTACTTGCCGATCATACTTCTTTTGACCATGCTCAAGTACTCTTCGTGTACGAGTGGATTCTCTCTTTCGCTCTTCTCTTTGAATGATTTCTTTGAGGATATTTGCGAGAGAAGTTCAACCACTTTGTAATTTCAAATCTTGTCGACGCATATTTTCTACAAGATATATGTAAAGACTATTCTTCAAGTGTGATCCACATGTAGATATTTTTTTGCTTAATGTCAAAGAGGGAGAATTTGGTTGCAAATAATTGTCAAAGAAAAGAGGTTGAAGCTATCATGAGTTTTGGATTGATATATCTCAAAGAGATGACAAAGGAAAAGATGACAAGATGGAAGAGATTCATTTTTGTGTCAAATGGGAAAAAAATACCAAGAGGAACCTTTGTGTAAGGGAGTGTTTTTTTTCGTTTGTGAAAAACTTATTAAGATTTTGGGCTTACTTAAAAAGGGGTAAAGTATTAGTATTGAAAAAACTATTTTACCTATTTGCACAAAATGATTTATGAATCTTGTGAATGCATGTTTTTATTTTATTTGCTTCATTTTGTATTTTTTGGAGCAAGATTATCAATGATATGCAAGATTAACCTTTTCAAAGGAGCCTCATTGGTCAAAAGTAAAAAAATTTGCTTAAAAGGAAAAATTTGTGAAAAAATAGATAAAAATACTTAAATATGTATTTGAAATATTTTCCAATTCAATTGAAGTAAAATTAATATTTTAGAAAATAAATATCAAATTTGGCCTCAAACTGCTATTGTATGATCTTGTTTTTGATTTAAATGATATATTTTCATAAATCAAAATTTATTGAGTTTTTGAAAAAGTTATAAATACCAAACTCGTAGGGTTGGTCATTTCAAGCATTTCTCCAGCTCGGAGTTTTTTTTACAAAAGACTAATCGTTGAAAAGTTATAGTCATGTCAAATTCACCAAAAAACTAGTTTTGACCAAAAATGATCTATTCTTGCATATAGTGAGTTTCGCTATTTGAGCTAGATTTCTTTGTGTATCTTGTCTTAAAATAGTATTTGTAACTCATACAAAGCCAAGATAGTAAAAAACTCTATGAAATTCAAATTGGTTTGTATTTTGAACCTTTAATGCAAAATCATTGACTTTTCTTGTCTACAAAGCACATTTTGCCTTATCTTTTGAAAGAAAATTCATATTCCATAAATTATTTTTGTGAAATATTTTAAATAGTACAATGTTAAATTCTGAATATTTTCAAAGCTTTTGGATTTCATTTGAAATTGTTTTTTTGCTTTTTATTCACTTTAAGCAAAAATCATGCCTACAAAGCTCATCTTGGCATATCTTTTGAATGGAGACTTCTTTTTAAAAAATTCTTCCTGGAAAAGTTTTTTGGGAGTCCAAAGTTTGTTTCTGACAAATTTTAAAGAATTTTGACTTGATTTGAAAAAAGTTTTGACTTTTTCTCTCTTTGATCTACATGTTGAAAAATTCAGAGTTTTGCATTTTTTGAGTTGATTTGTGATTTTTGTATCTCCAAATGGGTTAATAATTTGAGGAAGCTATAATTATGAACTTTGCTCCTCTATAGTTGATCTTTTATGAAAATTTTTATCACATATATTGGAACTAGTTTAACCTATTTTTCATCTCTCTTTCGATGCTTAAATGAAATGTTAAAATTTGAAAACATGAAATTTGCAGTTTTTCTGAAACATTGTGATTTTCATATCTTCAAAATGGTTGATATTTGGTTGAACCTCCCAAAATGAACATAGTGTGTATTTATAAGGCCTAGCTCCATGAATTATCTCAGATTTTTCCAGGCTTGCTTCCATATAGTTTTAAATGTTTTAAGAAATTTTTTAGCTCAACATGATTTCTAATTTGTGAAAATGAGCAGTATCTTTATGAAAAATATTTCTTAAGAATATTTGAAGAGGGAGATTATTTGAATGTATTTCAAATATCATTTCCATTAGTTAAACTCAAATATGGCCTCATTTCAAGTTGTTTTGCTATTTTGGTTTTCCTCAAATATATTGAAACGAAAACCTTACTTCAAAAGGAGGAGAATATTTCAATGATCAAAATAAAATGAATTCTCTTGCCAAGCTCTTCATTTTACAAAAATTCTATGTTGGCTTAGATTTGTTATGGATTTTTTTGGTGTTTAATGCCCAAAAGGGGGAATGTTTATATGATCAATATGTTTTCATTTGGATTCTCTCTTGTGATTTCACCTTATTTCATGCGTGATTTGAGGAGGAGCATCTCATTCATGCACATAGCCTCCTATATGCATCGTGTGTACAAGCATGTCATTCTCATATGCTAAATTGCTTAGTGACATGCGTGGATATAGTTCAATAGCTTAAATTCTTATCTTATAATGATTTATATCTAAATATTTTTATTGATAAAGGATGTAATACCCCGGAAACGAAAAGAGTAAAGAATCGAATCGAGTAATTTGAATGGAAGCCGGGGAAAGAAAAGACAATCAAAGGAGTAGAAATTCCTGAAAAATAGAAGGGGTTTTCCATAAATTCTCGACAACCTGGGCCTGGGCCACGGCCCAGGAGGGGCCCATGTGGTGGCCGGCCATAAGGGGGGTTCCCACCCCCCAAACCCTAAACTCCACATTTCTCTCCCTCCCCTTTGGAGCCGCCGCCCCTTCCTCTTCTTTGTGCACGCCTTGTACGTCGATTTTGGGTACGATGCGTTCGTTTTCTGTCCTGTCCATCTCTTAGAAAGTTGTAGGTATTGTTCTTAGCTTTCCATAGCCACCGAGATCACATGATTTCTTTATTACGGTTTAGGAGATATGATTTTTTTAGTGCGCTGTTCGTCTGGTCTGACGAGAAGGATCATCGACTTGATCCTAGGTTTTGATTTAGTTAGAGGCATTTCCAGAACCTCCACCCAAATAAGTTATTGTATCCCTTTAAATTATCTTTCAAAGCTGATAAATATCATCTCCATTGGACCTGTATAATGAAAGTTATGATATTTTCGTACCACTGCTCAATTCAGGCAGATAATTGTTAGTGTTTTCATCTATTGTTTAGACTACTGTAGAGGCCGAATCTGGGGTTTTGCCCTTCTAGAGTTGTATTCCTGGGAACGTTAGATTTCGTTTGGCACCGAGATCAGGAATATCCGATCTGTAGTTTGCGAGATATGAATTTTTGATTACGAACTGTCCGGTCTGTCTCAAAACCGAGGTCGAGGTTTGTCCCTCGGTTTTGGTCAAATTAGGGCCGAATCAGAACCTTCACCCAACTAAGTTATTTTAGCCCTTAAAATTATATTTCCAAGCTGATAAGAATCATTCTCATTGGATCAATAGGTTGAAAGTTACGCCATTTTCTTTATCTCGATCCGTATTCGGACAGACGTAGATGGGTTGTGTTTAGCTGATAATTAGCCCTCTGTTTTGGCCGAATCAGGGGATTCCACCAACTAATGTTTTGTAGCCTGATCTGTTAAGATTCAGTGAGCACTGGTTTCAGGTCTTTTAGAGTTACAGATAATTAATGGTGAATTTTTCGCACATTGCCGTAAGATAGGTAATCTGGACTTTTAGTGTAGAAGTCAAATTGAACCTTTGGGCGTGTGGGTTGATTAGAGAGTATTGTAGAACACCGGTAGCAGTGTTATATCGTTGTTCTTATTTTTTGGGAACATGCTTGTGTAGGCGGCGAGGCATCATGTGTGGGAACACCTCCGTTGCCTGCTAACGAGTCACAACGCGAAAGACAAGTACTGTATGTTAACTGGTGTTGAATTCAAAGGAATGCATAATGATATGTTATTTACATGAATGTTCTTGTGCTTTGTTCATGGTGTTGTTATACTGCAAGGGACTAGTGTGGCCTTATTGGTACATTATGTTGAGTGTGAATACATACTTATACTTGTTTACACATGTTGTTGAATGCCATGTATCTTTTCCACTAATGTGTGATATTCATTCATACCATGAGAAATCATCATGTTCATTCATAAAATTCATTATGACCACTAAGTGGATTCTTTTGGTAAGTCCCATCAATTCCAAAGATGGGCATTTGAAAGACCCATCAATTCCAAAGATGGGCATTTGAAAACCCATCAATTCCAGAATGGGTACGTGTGATCCACCATTCCAATGTGGGCTACGTTGGACTGCCATATGAAACGTTCTTCATACGGTAACTTTAAGTGAACACCGACGGGTGATTCACTCGCTATACCGGTATATGCAATGATAAGTCCATACCTTCAATGCATTCTTACATTTCATCCATTCATGTATTCATTCCATACACACATGTAGGTGTTCCAATAATTGTTCGTAATTCAACCGAATTGTGTTGTCCACTCCATGCTTGATTATTCTTGTTTAGTACTTGCCGAGTCTTCGACTCACCCTTGCTTTGTATGTTTTAATTAGGTAATTGAGGAGGACGACAAGATGATTTGGTGGGGTAGTTTGGCACACTACACTTCACTTTTATCCAATCAGAACAATTATTATTGCCATTCATTCAAGCCAAATTGTTGAAATAAGTTCCAGTTGTAATAACCCTATGTTGGTATCGCTTGACTGCTCGTGGTATTATGATCGCTTATCCATTCTTTACCATGATTCTAGTGATCGCTCATTGTTATTCTTTAGGAATTTATGTTGATTGAATCGATAATCTAGTTTTAATGCTATGCTTAGTAGTTTGATGGGTTTGCGTGACATCTTGGCTTCCGAATAGCGTGGTGTTACTGATTGGTATCGAGCGGGCTTTAGGTCCGTGGTTCATTCAAACATATTAAATTAACACACCGTGCACATTAGGAGGGTTGGGTAAACCGTTGCTTCCGCATTTCAATTGTGGTGACTCGAGTATTGAGTCGTTGTTAAATTGTGTTGTGCTATGATGTGTTAATCCATGATATGATGTGATAACCTCTATCTATGAAATTATTCTATGATCGTCATGAGATGATCCGATATATATATATATATATATATATATATATATATATATATATATATTCATAATTGATTGCATTAGTTATGCGTTTCGCTAGCAAGCGTTGATCGATTGAGTTCGTGGTTGATGTCCTGGTTTTGCCAAAGCTACACCTTCGCTTGTAGTATGATATTAGAGAACTTCTTACCTCTGCTCCATAAGCTCAGATTGAGCATGAGCTCATTGATGAACTTGTTGCCTTTCTCGAACCGATATCCGGTTTCTGGTTGTGGTTCTGGCGGTTCGTGAATTCTTTTGAAATTGGAGTTTTAATGAAGAAGGCAAGCTCCAGCAGTTCTCGATTCGCTCTTTGAAACAAATATTGCCCTTTCGACTATTGTGATATTTTCGCTCCACGTGAGCATAGTTCAAATGCAAGATTTCTCTTTCACAAAAGACTTGTTTTACCCTATTGGGGAAATTTAACTCATTCGCTCGCTTGGAATCTCGGTATTGAAGACTTCTTTTGCAAGTTCTTTATCAAGTGTGTATTGATCTTGCATATTTCTCTTGGGTCGCTTTAGTAAGTCGTTCTCTTCCTTGATTTTCGAATTTGACAAATTCTTGTTCGGTGGCGATTGATGAATTTCTCTTGGGTTCATGATTTTGGTAGACGAGTTTAAATAGGCCTTTAATGGTACTCCGAAAATATTATTGTTTTTCGATTGTCGAATTGTTTTTACTACGAATGATCTTTGTAAATTGGCAACATTGATATTTTCATAGTTGTTCTTTCTTTCTCATTGGAACAGAGCGACTCATTTACTCGTTTGATGGTTTGCCTAATGAGAATTCTTGTTGCAAGGTCGTTAACACGAGAAAGCATTGGCTCAATGTATTCCTTTGGAACCCTCTCGCTTGTTGAAATTTGATGCATCTCTTTCTGAAGAAAAGCGTTAAAACCCTTTTGGAGTGCTTGGTTATGCTTAAGTCGGGGGTTGCACCCAAACAAAGATTGTGGGCTACGGGTTTCTAATAGACCCTATTTGTTTTTTCAAAATAGTTTCTTGCCTTTCTGGCTGCGGAGCTCTCATTGCTGTTTGTGAACGTTATTCTTGACAAGATCGTTCTCTTTATGTTAGCCCTATCTCTCTTGTTGATAAGGGTAGCTCGGTTATCCGCTTGATGATTCTGAGAATGAAAATTTCCTTTCACAAAGTTCATTGAAGAAAATTTCACTATGTTCATTTCTTTGGAATATTTGGAGTGTTGGAGTTTAGAACCTCCTTTGAAAAGAAAAGTGTCGAAACCCCTTTTCTAGAGTTTTGTAGTCTTTGGGTGTGATGTTTGTTCAACTTTGTGGTTTTCATACCAGAATTCTTTTCTAGAATAAGTTGTTATTACAATTCCATTTGATCTTGAAAATTTTATGACCCGATTTGTCATGTTCCCTTTAGAAGGTTTATTAACACGATCAGTAATGTGAGAGTAAGGTTGATTCTTTTACAGAGAAAGAAGTTTGACTACCTTTCTTGATGTTTCCAAAATGATTCGATTTAGAGTTTTGTGTTCATGACCTATTGGAGGTCCCAGTTATTTATGATAAACGAAGTTTGCCACGTAAAACGATTTGTTGCAGAGTTATAACGGTTCTTCAGTGATGCGAGCGCTTTGATCTTGAATGCTCATTGTTCTTATCTCAGAAGATCCGACATTCTCTTCTTGTGAAGCTCATGTTTTCAATTGTGGACTCCACCTAGGTTCAATGAGTTCATTGCCTAAATTTTCTGCCCTTTTCACTCAAAAGATTTTGAGTTTCAAGCGTAATGCCGTTTTCTTATCGGTTGTTATTTGCTATTATCTTCTGAGGAATGTGTTCCCTCAACCACGAACTTAGTTTTCGTTTTCCAAGATCACCTTTAGCGTAATATTTCTTTTGGTTTCTTGGCGCCGTGGTGAGCAACGCTCTGTATGAATGAACTTGTTTTTGTTCGCCTCTTCCTTTTGAGAAAGGATCACAGTTTTGTGTTGCGAAGTGTTTGCAAGGTGAAAGTTTGGCAACTGTTTGATGGTGAATGAGTAATCGTAGCGATGATATTTTGCTACCAAGTTATCGGAGGAGTAGTAGAATGTGAAATGATTTTAATCCGTATCCCTTGGAGGGAAATTGATTCACCTGAGATGTTTGACTTCGAAGTAAGTCTGAAAAGTGTTACGACTGATTAACACCTGGTATAGTGAAATTCTAGAACTTCAATTCAGGATTGAAAGGTTGGTGATTATCGGAGGTATGGAAACCTTCATTGAATTTTTAGAGTAACGCAATTGGATAGCATTGCGAGATGGTGTGGGTGATTTCTGATGATGTCAATGAGTGAGTATGTTAGAATGGTGGTAATGTTGGAGATTTAATTCGATGATTTCACTATCAGTTATAAGAGCAATCTGTTGTAGAGGTTTTGGAAGTTAAATCTGGGCTTTGCATGCTAGACCTTTGGTCACCTACTGATTGTGTGTATAGAGGGTGGAATAAATGAGTTTCCCGAGTATGTTTATGCTAGGACCCTTGTGAAGCAGTACATTAGCATGTGTACTGACGATTCTGAGTTGTTCTTGAAAATTTGGGGTAATGTGATTATGTGGTATCTATCCTGTGGCGCTTTGGGTGCCTTTAATCAAATTAAGGTTGAATAGTAGAACGAGATGTCTAGAGCAATCAAAAAAAAATCAATGGAGTCTCTCCACCATGGTGTGGATGATGTATTTCAGTTTGAGCATAATTTGATAATGTTCAATTAAGAGGTTTAATCTCTTGAGGTATGCGATGAATTCAATTCCAATATTGAGAGAAGTTTTACTCCTCAAGAGAGAAGCGGAAGAAAGGATGTTTTCTTGGAAAATGATGCGTTTCCTTGTTTCTCGCTTGGGTTTTGTCTTCGTTGATAAGTGTTTTCAGACTTTGAGTTGGGGTCGTGTTGGCATGATGAATCTTTCCATTCAATGAGTAAAAGAAATATTTGATTTGAGTATTCAAGCAAATTTCTTTGGTTTCCGTGGTGTTCTTTCGCAAATTGATTCATTGGAAGTAGAATTGCTTTATCGATGAATTGTCACATTTGGGATTTAACCTTTTTGGTGAAGAGTTAACATTGCGTGGTTGCGATGAGAACTCTCTATTTTTTCGATTGGATTCTCTTCATTTCCGCAGAGAAGAAATTAGGAAGTCGGCTTATCGCTTTGACCGTCACGGTACATACGCCAAGTATGCAACGTAAGGTGCGTCTTTGGTGCCTTGAGTGAGCAGGACTATTCAAAGTTGGAGATTAAGTTAAAAACGTTGACCATCGAGTAAGGTCTTACCTTCGATCCTCTTCTGATGAGTGTACCTAGAAAGTTCAAGTTGATTGTTAGGTCAGACGTCGCTTCACATCTTTGCTTTGTGGTTTCTCTATTCCGAGAGAGAGGCCACTTGGGAGATAGAGTCTCGCATGCGCGAGCAAGATCTGCACTGCTTGTTTCTGGTACGTGTTTATCCTTGATAATTTCCAAGCGTAGTTTTTGTTCGAGTGGATTGGCCTGTAGATTCGAGGTCGAATCCTATTAAGGGGGGTAGAATGTAATACCCCGGAAACGAAAAGAGGAAAGAATCGAATCGAGTAATTTGAATGGAAGCCGGGGAAAGAAAAGACAATCAAAGGAGTAGAAATTCCTAAAAAATAGAAGGGGTTTTTCATAAATTCTCGATAACTGGCTCGGGCCACGGCCCAGAGGGGCCCATGTGGTGGCCGCCATAAGGGGGGTTCCACACCCCAAACCCTAAACTGCATTTCTCTCCTCCCCTTTGGAGCCGCCCCTCTTCCCTTGCTGTGCACCGCCTTGTACGTCGATTTTGGGTAAGATGCGGTGTTTTTCTGTCCTGTCCATCTGTTCGAAAGTTGTATGTATTGTTCTTAGCTTTCCATAGCCACCGAGATCACGTGATTCCGCCTTACGGTTTAGGAGATATGATTTTTTTAGTGCGCGCTGTTCTGTCCGTCTGACGAGAAGGATCTGTCAGCTTGATCCTAGGTTTTGATTTAGTTAGAGGCATTTCCAGAACCTCTACCCAAATCAGTTATTGTATCCCTTTAAATTATCTTTCAAAGCTGATAAAGATCATCTCCATTGGACCTGTATAATGAAAGTTAAGATATTTTCTTTACCACTGTTCTGAATTCTGGGCAGATAATTGTTAGTGTTTTCATCTATTGTTTAGACTACTGTAGAGGCCGAATCTGGGGTTTTGCCCTTCTAGAGTTTTATTCCTGGGAACGTTAGATTTCTTTTGGCACCAAGATCAGGAAAATCCGATCTGTAGTTTGGGAGATATGAATTTTGATTACGAACTGTCCGGTCTGTCTCAAAACCGAGGTCGTGAGGTTTGTCCCTCGGTTTTGGTCAAATTAGGGGCCGAATCAGAACCTTCACCCCACTAAGTTATTTTATCCCTTAAAATTATATTTCCAAGCTGATAAGAATCATTCTCATTGGATCAATAGGTTGAAAGGTACGCCGTTTTCTTTATCTCGATCCGTATTCGGATGACGTAGATGGGTTGTGTTTAGCCGATAATCAGCCCTCTGCTTTGGCCGAATCGGGATTCCGCCAACTAATGTTTTGTAGCCTGATCTGTTAAGATTCAGTGAGCACTGGTTTCAGGTCTTTTAGAGTTACATATAATTAATGGTGAATTTTCTCGCACGATCGCCGTAAGATAGGTAATCTGGACTTTTAGTGTAGAAGTCAAATTGAACCTTTGGGCGTGTGGGTTGATTAGAGAGTATTGTAGAACACCGTAGCAAGTGTTATATCGTTGTTCTTATTTTTGGGAACATGCTTGTGTAGGCGGCGAGGCATCATGTGTGGGAACACCTCCGTTGCTCGCTAACGAGTCACAACGCGAAAGGCAATTATTGATGTTAACCGTGTTGAATTCAAAGGAATGCATAATGATATGTTATTTACATGAATGTTCTTGTGCTTTGTTCATGGTGTTGTTATACTGCAAGGGACTAGTGTGGCCTTATTGGTACATTATGTTGAGTGTGAATACATACTTATACTTGTTTACACATGTTGTTGAATGCCATGTATCTTTTCCACTAATGTGTGATATTCATTCATACCATGAGAAATCATCATGTTCATTCATAAAATTCATTATGACCACTAAGTGGATTCTTTTGGTAAGTCCCATCAATTCCAAGATGGGCATTTGAAAGACCCATCAATTCCAAGATGGGCATTTGAAAACCCATCAATTCCAAAGATGGGCATTTGAAAACCCATCAATTCCGAATGGGTACGTGTGATCCACCATTCCAATGTGGGCCACGTTGAATCGCAGATGAAACGTTCTTCATACGGTAACTTTAAGTGAACACCGACGGTGATTCACTCGCTATACCGGTATATGCAATGATAAGTCCATACCTTCAATGCATTCTTACATTTCATCCATTCATGTATTCATTCCATACACACATGTAGGTGTTCCAATAATTGTTCGTAATTCAACTGAATTGTGTTGTCCACTCCATGCTTGATTATTCTTGTTTAGTACTTGCTGAGTCTTCGACTCACCCTTGCTTTGTATGTTTTAATTAGGTAATTGAGGAGGACGACAAGATGATTTGGTGGGATAGTTCGGCACACTACACTTCACTTTTATCCAATCAGAACAATTATTATTGCCATTCATTCAAGCCAAATTGTTGAAATAAGTTCCAGATTGTAATAACCCTATGTTGGTATCGTTTGACTGTTCGTGGTATTATGATCATTTATCCATTCTTTACCATGATTCTAGTGATCGTTCATTGTCATTCTTTAGGAATTTATGTTGATTGAATCTGGATAATCTAGTTTTAATGCTATGCTTAGTAGTTTGATGGGTTTGCGTGACATCTTGGCTTCCGAATAGCCAGGGTGTTACAACGGATTGTCATCAATCACAAAAAATAGGGGGATTGAAGAATCTAGACCCGCCATTATGAGTCAATGGAGTATTTTGGTGATTAATGATAAATATATATGTGAGACTAACACTTCTGTTGATATACCTATTGTGCAGTCTTATTTGGATAAAAAGGTGAAAATCATAGATGCACACATTTAGGGGGAGTTCACTCTATGTTTTGTGGTTTCATTAGTATTGATCCATATCTTTTTATCCACATATATTGGGGAACTCTACTTTGAAACATATCCTTTGAGTATATAAAACTTGTGTAGTTCATATATACTCATATTGTTTTGCATTCAATTATTTGCAATTGTGTTGTGGGACTAATGTGTGTGCTAATATGTGTTCAAGGCTTAGTCTTGGAGTCTGAATGATGGCATGAAAAGGAAATACAAAGATGATAAAAGATCAACATGGCTCAAGATAAAGGAGTCATGCATTGCATTTCGAAAAACTTATAGAAGAACTTCAGTGAAAATCGGTATGAACACATTTGGTAACCAGTACTACCAATGTGCGGTAGTACCAGAGTTTGTTAGGTGGAACTACCGCGTAGTGGTATGACCGCAAATCCTGAGCGGAACTACTGCAACCCGGTCTTTCCGAAAACTAGTTGGCGGTAAGTTATTTCCAAAGAGGGTGTTTTCTGTGTTTCTCGAACCTCTGGAAATCGGTAGTGCCGCATCTGAGAAACATTATTACTGGAGAGCGGTATTACCGTAGTCTAGTTGGCGGTAGTACCGCACCTGTCAGTAATGGCTTGTTCAGAAGCATTTAATGCAGATATATCTTAGTAACTAATGTTAATCATTGTGGGACTGTCGGACCCAAATATGCAAATATGGACCCTCTGTGTATTCTGCACTAGTCCAGGATCACGCTAGTGCACACAGTGTCAACATCGATGAAACATCACATCCATACAACAAATATAAGAATAAACGAGTACTTTGAATAACAAATAACTGTTGGGACCTTACGGTCGAGTTTTACATTTATTAAGCCATGCAAGGCTGACAATAAAGAATAAAGCGCGTAAAACGGTAAACTCCAGTGGCTCCCATCAATTTACCACGTGCAATTGATCGATCAAGACCCTAACGATCAACCTTCGTAGAACTCTTCTTCAAAAGCAGGCGACGACTCTTCCACTTCTGTTGATTTGTTTAGCAAGAGTGAGTACACACCGTACTCGCAAGTCATACTACAGAATGCATTTATACATGATGGCTTATTCCAAAGAAATAACTTCTGTGGTTATTTTGCGGAAATGCAACATTTGTAATTGAATACAAATAATAGATTGAAAACATAATTGAAAACAATTAAAGAATATTAATTTAACAATTGGTTTCACAAAGGACGTACAGTCTAAACAAGTTATTCACACAGCTGTACAAGTTATCTCACACAACTGACCCTTCCCAATTGTTTCATGAAAATCTACACCTCGTGTGAAATTCCCGAGCATGTCCATGACCGCGGACGCGACTATTCGAATAGATTGGTTTAATACTTTGCAGAGTTTGTACACTTTACCCACAAGATGTAACCAACCGGATCAGAGTTGATCACAACAAAACCTTTCAGAAACTTCATCTCAAGCATTGACACTCCCGATGTGCTTTCCTGCCGACCAACCGATACACACAGCGTTTGGTTACGACACACATCATTGGACAGGGATGCAGCGAACCGTCCCGCGATGTGACATATCACACCTCGAGCCCATCACACAGTTTAAATACAACCTGAGTTGTCAATGTCAAGACTCCACAACTAACTAAGTTAGGCCCAGCCCATACTAGGCATGTGGTCGTACAGTAAGGCTCAGTTCAATGGCACAGAAAGTGGAGTCCTTAATCGACCAAGGCAAGACTTCCAGTTTTAACCCAAATCAGAAAGTTTAAAGCACACAGCTCCACCATTCACACAGATCCACCACTTGCCTCCGTCCAAATCTTTTCCCACCCTGTTGATTAAGTGCAACACATGCCATCAACGAGTAATAGCACACAGCACATACAGTTTTATCACATAGTTCCATAATCACTTAGTCAAGTTTATAATTGCAACTCACATGAAATGATGACTCGTGGCATGGCTAAGCAGTCTACTCGTATCTAACCAACCCATGTTGGTGCTATGATAATACCAACTAATAATGAACCAACCTAGGGTGATAAAAGAATTTGACATAACAATAGACAAGGTGGATATAACAATTTGGATTAATAACTAAACCAAAAGCATTTAAATAAATACTTGAAATATAATGCAATACATTGAAACAAAGTATTTTGAAAACTGGGTTCAATATGATCAACAGTATAACTTGCCTTGGAATAGATCTAGATATTGGTCTTGGTCTTGAGGTGCTCCTTCTTCTGCAAAACTTCCCGAAGTATCGACGTCTACTCGCAAACAAGATAAAAAAAACAAAAACAAATAAATAACAAAGTTAAAACCAACTCCAAAAATCAAATAAAGTTCACCATTAAATAGATCTTGATTTTATATGAATTTACAAATTTGAATGGGCTCAATCGGAGGTCGGATGCAAAAGATATGGGCTTTGGAAGATTGGAAAATAATTAAAACCCTAATTTGGATCTTAATTTGATTTCCCGAATTATTTTTATAAAGGAAAATCAGATTATTGCGCAATGCTTGCATCAGCCGGGAAAAGAAAATAAATAAAAAACCGTACTGACAGGTGGGCCCACATGTTAGTGACTGGGCTCACGGTGAACTGGGTTCACCGAGCCAAGTCAGATCTGGCGCGGTCGACTGAACCACGTGCGCGTGTGCTGGCGCTAATTTGGCACCACGCGGCTACCACACCAGCACCGAGGCTGATGCTGGCGCAGAGCTGGACGACGACGGCGGCGGCGACGATCGGGACCCGATGGTCACCGGCGTTTGGCGGCGAAGGGTACCAGATTGTTCCCCGTGCTATTGCGCACTCAGGGGTGCCCTTACCAGTAGCTGGCAACGACGGTGGCGACCGGCGGCGAGGAAGAAGCGGCGGTGGAGCTTCGGGTTTTGTCGGAAGGGTGCTCCGGCGATGCTCCGGCGACGAGGAGGGGCGCACGAGGTAGCCTGGGACTTGCTGATCACGGTGGTGCAGTCGGTGGAGCAAGGGCGACAACGACGGCGGCACAATTCACCGGAGAAGAAGCTCGGCCGAAAACCCTAAATCTTGGATTACGGTGGCGCTAGAGCGATCGGGGAGACGAGGGTGGCGGCTCTGGGTTGCGGCGGCCTGGGCGATCCTAAGGTGGGTATTTATAGGCCCGGGGGACTCCGGAATTGGAAACCCCCAATTCGAGTCCGAAACGGCCGGGGTTTTAAAATCCTTGATTCTTGGAGATTGAGAGGGATTCGGGGTTTGATTCGGTTTGGAAAAGATAAGGAATAAATAGAGATACGATTTGGTGGGGTCGGCGCGAAGAATCAGCAACCGAATCGGTTTTGTTGGACGAAGCTTCAAGCTTCGGCAATGGCGGGCGAAGGCGCGGGCGCGTGGAAGAAGAAGACTCCGTGGAGACGACGACTCAGTGATGGTCCCACCTGGCAGCGGCAGTAAGGCGTGGGCGAGCGAGCGAGCGAGATCAGCGGGCGAGGCCACGCGGCGAATATCCAACGGAGGAAGGCGGGTTGAGCGCGAGCATCCGATCAAAATGAGGGGCACGCGTCGCACGTCCAACGGACGAGGGCGCGAGCGAGTGGGAGATGGGCTGGCGTGCGGGAATAGTGTTGGGCTTCGGCCCAGCATTGTTCCGAGGGATTTAAATAGATTTTTCTTTTTAATTAATCCAGAAAATGCAAATAGCAAATAGAAAATAGCAAATGATCCTGGAAAAATTCTAGAAAATTCTATAAAATATATCCAAGCATATTGAATCTAAATAAAATAGTTTTGACAATTGTTGATGTTGGAATTAATCATATTAAATTATTTTGTCCTTAATGTCCATATTAAGCTTTTAATATGAATTCAAATAAAATGCAGATGATGAGATTTTCAACTAGGAAATAAATAAAGGATTTTAAAAGGCTCAAAAGTTGGGATGTTACAAACCTCCCCCCTTAAACGAATCTCGACCACGAGATTCCGGCTAGCTAGAGAAAAGGCTAGGGAACTCAGCTTTCAACTCTTCTTCACGTTCCCACGTTCCTTCTCCTTCTGAGTGGTTACTCCACTGGACTTTGCAAAAACGAACGGTCTTGCTTCTGGTACGGCGCTCTGCGACATCCAAAATCTGGACAGGCTGCTCCTTATAGGTGAGGTCTTCTTTCAGTTCAATTGATTCCAACGGTGTTTGCTCTTCCGGCACCCAGAGACATTTCTTTAACTGAGAGACATGAAAGACATCATGCACTCCTGCTAACGACTGCGGCAGCTCCAACTGGTAAGCAACTTATCCATGGCGTTCCAGAATCTTGAACGGACCCACATACCTCGGGGCAAGCTTCCCTTTGGCATGGAATCTCCTGACACCTCTGAGCGAGGTAACTCGAAGATACACAAAATCATCTGGTTCAAAACTGAGATCACGGCGACGATTATCAGCATAACTCTTCTGTCTGGACTGGGCTATCTTTAACCTCTCTCTGATCATAGCAACTTGTTCTTCAGCTTCATGAATAATATCCAGCCCAAATACCACACGTTCACCTGTCTCTGACCAATTTAATAGAGTTCTGCAGGCACGGCCATACAAAGCTTCAAAGGGTGATATTTGCAAACTAGCTTGATAACTGTTATTGTACAAGAATTCTGCGTACGGCAAGCTCTTATCCCAACTGGTAGCATTTGCCAAGGCACAGGCTCTCAACATATCCTCCAATATCTGGTTTACTCTTTCAGTCTGTCCATCTGTCTGGGGATGATATGCAGTACTGAAATTTAGGTGAGTTCCCAGGTCTTCATGCAGACTCTGCCAAAAATGAGAGGTGAACTGAGATCCTCGATCTGACACTATCTTCTTAGGCACACCATGTAGACTAATGATCCTCGACATATACAACTCTGCAAGGTGATCTCCTGAGTAAGTGGTTTTGACTGGCAAGAAATGGGCAACTTTGGTTAAACGGTCCACGATTACCCAAATCGAATCGTAACCTGATTGAGTCTTGGGTAAACCGGTAATAAAATCCATACCGATCTCTTCCCACTTCCATTCTGGTATCTTCAGCGGTTGTAGCAAACCTGCTGGTCTCTGATGCTCTGCTTTTACTTTCTGACACACGTCGCACAAGGCAACGAACTCTGCGACGTCTCGCTTTAAGTTTGGCCACCAAAACTTATTCTTAACATCCTGATATATTTTAGTACTTCCAGGATGAATAGAATACTTGGAGTCATGGGCATCCTTCAGGATCAGCTGTCTCAATCCATCAATATCTGGTACACAGATACGTCCATTGATCCACAGTATATCCTGATCATCCATGGTGAAGTCTTTAAATTTTCCTTCTGCCATCTTTTTCTTGAGGTCGGTAAACTCGGAATCCTTCGGTTGGGCTTCCCGAATTTGTTTCTCCAGAGTAGACTGCACTACTAGACTGGCCACAATTCCTTCAGATACAACTTATAGTTTCAGCTTCTGTAATTCGTTTTGAAGTTCCGAGCAAATCTCTTTTGCTTCCAGAGCATTGCAGTAGCTCTTACGACTCAGTGCATCTGCAACTACATTGGCCTTACCAGGATCGTAATGGATTCCAAGATTATAATCGTTTATTAATTCCAGCCATCTTCTCTGTCTCATGTTCAAGTCAGACTGAGTGAAAATGTACTTCAGACTCTTATGATCCGTATAAAATTCACAGCGATTACCGATGAGGTAATGGCGCCAAATCTTCAAAGCATGCACTACGACATCTAATTTCAAATCATGGGTAGGATAATTCTCCTCGTGAGGCCTTAACTGCCTGGACGCATAAGCGACAGCTCTTCCTTCCTGCATAAGAACACATCCTAATCCTTGACGCGAAGCATCACAATAGATATCAAAATCCTTACTGATATCCGGCAAAACTAGCACTAGGGTTGTAGTCAATCGCTTCTTTAATTCTTAAAAACTCTCTTCACAAGCTGGGGTCCAAGTATACCTTTTCTCTTTCTTCAGCAATTGCGTAAGAGGTTTAGCAATTGATGAGAATCCTTTGATGGAACGACGATAATATCCTGCCAATCCCAAGAAACTACGAATCTGTGTTACAGTCTTGGGCTGCTCCCAATGCAATACTGCTTTCACTTTACTGGGGTCAACGGCTACTCCTGCAGCTGTCATCACATGACCAAGAAAGTCTACTTCCTTTTTCCAGAAATCACACTTACTAAACTTAGCATACAACTGATGCTCTCTGAGCTTCTCTAGGATTAATCTCAAATGTTCTGCATGCTCTTCTTCTGACTTTGAGTATACCAAAATATCATCAATGAACACTACTACGAACTTATCCACATATTCCATGAATACTTTGTTATCATTTTCATGAAATAGGCAGGGGCATTAGTCAGACCAAATGACATGACTAGAAACTCATAATGTCCATACCGGGTTGAGAAAGCGGTCTTAGGTACATCCTTAGGACAAATCTTCAACTGATGGTAACCTGATCGCAAATCGATCTTGGAGAATACTCCGGCTCCGTTCATCTGGTCGAACAAATCATCAATTCTGGGCAAAGGGTATTTGTTCTTGATGGCGACTTCATTGAGAGAGCGATAATCGATGCACATCCTCATGCTTCCATCTTTCTTCATGACAAACAAAACTTGTGCCCCCCATGGCGACGAACTAGACCTTACAAAACCTTTATCCAGTAGTTCTTCTATCTGCTTCTTCATTTCCACAAGTTCATCGGCTGGCATCCGATATGGTCTCTTAGAAATTGGCGCGGTTCCTGGCACTAGATCGATGAAAACTCAATGTCACGGTCCGGTGGCATTCATGGTAACTCTTCTGGAAACACATCTGGATAGCTCACTATGGCATGATGCTATTATTTGCAAATGTGTTTTACAAATAGTCGAGGCTCATGCATTTAATCTTTGTAGCATGTGACTATACTTTGTAAATGTGTTTTGCAAATGGTTGAAGTCCATGTACCTACTCCTTATGGCATGATATAATTTTGTAAATGTGTTTTGTAAATTGTTGGGATTCATGCATTTTCCCTTGGCATGGTCTAATATTGCTTGTTGCTATTTCTTTGGATTTGGACAATGGTAGTGGCTCTTTGGTGTTGTGCTTTTGATTTGATAAATGTGTTTGAGATCAATAAAACAGGTGGGTTGTGTAGCTCTCTGAATAAGCTTTCTATAGAGCCCAAGATCACTCAATTCCGACTTCGGAGTCAAAAGTTACTATCGCACCAAAAATTTTAACAGCTAATTTTTGAGCATTCAATGCACCATTTCCGTCCATTGAGCAAAAATCGGTAGTACCGACCATTGTACTGCGGTACTACCTTATTTTGTTGAGTTTGCTATTTTCTGCTCCTAACGGTTAGTTTTTGTTACGGGGGCTATAAATACCCCCTTGGTCGGTTGAGAGACAATCTTTGGCATCCCATTTCACTCACTTGAGCTAGTGTGAGCTTCTCCTCTTAATTGTGCATGTGTTGCACCTTGTGAGCGAGGAGAGAGGTGTCTAGTTGCATATGTTGCATCTAGAGGTGAATTTTGTATCCACTTGAGGTTGTGCATTCATTGCACGTGGTGAGAGTCAAGCAAGGGGCTTGGCTTATTACTCTTGGTGTTTGCTGACAGCTAGACAGCGTGGAGACGTTGTGGATCCGTGATCGTCTCAAGAAGCTTGTGAGATGGCTCGGGGTGTCGTGAAGGTTGGAGCTCACCTATCCGGAGTGGGAAAGAGCTACCACTTGTGGAAGTGAGGTGTTTGGCTTAATTCATGGAGCCGGTCCAATTAGTTTGGGCTTACTTCAACGTGGATTATGGGAGACCGGCAAGTCTCCGAACACTACAGTAAAACGTCATTGTGTTCATTGTGGTTTATTTATCTTGTGTTTTACTTTGTGCAATTTACATTCCTATAACTAAATTATTTGTAGTCTTCGTATGTTTGCTATCATTATCAGTAGTCTTATATTGTTGTGCACTTAGTCAAGACTAGTTGATTTAGGTTTTAATTGAGTAAAACCGAATTGATTTACAATTCCGCATAAAACTCGATTTTAGACAAAAGATTTTTAAAACCGCCTATTCACCCCCTCTAGCTGGCCTCCTCGATCTTACAGGTGGGGAGATAGATCGAAGCCATCATACACCTTAACGACAGGGATCTAACTTCCTGGCATGTGGTGAGAGATTTCTCCCTGCGCTGAATTAGCCATCTAAAGTTGAGACATATTCCGTGCTCTGGTACATCTGTCGGGATGATGCGACCAAGGATTCTAAAGAATGTCAGTCGTAAAACTTCCGATGGCTTTGTTTGTTTTAGTTGATTATTTCATAACCTTTAAGTCTATATGCCAGGGAGCCTGAAGACGAGGCTGACTACCCTTGGATTTTGGTTGTCGTCTCTGCAGAAGAGAGGTTAGAGAGACTTAAGGTAAAAAATAATAACCTTTTCTTCGTCATTCGTGTATTTTCTAATCGAATACTGTAACACCCCTTTGACTTACAGTCAGTCGGATCGAAGATCAATGAGGACACCGAATGTTGTGAACCAATTGATCCTTCGACCAGTTGTGAGGACCCCTGTTTATTAAGCTTGTAATGCTTAGTCACCAATTGACAGTAGCATCACAAACAAAATAACCCGTGTCTTCGGGATATGTATACTTCCCAGGAATGCAATATACACACCCCTTTACAAAATTCATGTATCAATTCCATTCATTCACATAGAACCAAAGCACAGCAACAAACTAGAATTTAATATAATAGAGATGAGTTATTACAAAAGAGAGGTCGACCGGCCAAATAACATACAACTACTAATTAAACAGCGGAAGCAAAATACCATAAGATGGCGATAAACAAAAGAGCCAATCAGTGTGCCTTTACCCACAAGGCAACCAACCGGACCGCCAAGCTAGTCGTCAAACCCGCAGCACATCTCACAAAAGTGAGGCCCTTGGGGCTCACCTTCCTCCTCTGCAACAAATAGTTAAGCAAAGCAAATGAGTACAAAAATTATACTCCGCAAGACTTACGTGTAGAGTAACAGACCTGTACATAGCTACATGCAAGCTTATTTAAGTGGAGGCTGTATGTTTCATTTTCGGCATAAAGCATGTTTTTATTTGCAATATTGTAGTACATTTAAAAGCAAGTTTACAATCTGTTTTTATTTTTCAAACAACAGTAAGTGACAACATAATAACAATAAATAGATGACAATAACATCCTGAAAGTGGCTAACCCAATAGTCACCACAACAATAGCATGAATTACCCATTCATACCACCCATGTCAAGTTTTAAGTAAATGTTGTAGTCTAACTCTTGGAAGACCTCCCCAAGCGTGTCCATAACCTAGGACGAGGCTATTCGAATAGATTGTACCCTGCAGGGGTGTACCAATGTACCCACACGTCAGACCGCCTTTTTGCCAAGCTATTAAGCACACTTCCTTAGGTATGCCGGTAGGGCTAAGTCCTACGAGACATTTCCAAAGGATGATGCTAATTACGAGCCGCAACCCACGAGAGAAAGACACATTAGCCAGCTTGCAGCCGATTTGCTAATGCTCCCCTCACAACACACACCACACATTTTATTAAAACATACCCACCGACCAGCTCATAATTAACACCTCCTAAAGTACTTAGTCAAGAGAGGTCCCATATCCCTCTCGCATGGTTAGCACGCAAAATTGCTTGGTTTAGTGTAACAAGATGTTCGGTCCTTGTGGACTTAGGCACCATTCCATTAACACCAAAAGATCACACCAATATTCCAATATGCCCTAGTCCAAATCAGTTTTCATTTTCAGTTTTTAACTTTACAAATTAACAAAGCACAAGTGCTGGACATAATGGAATAATAATTAGATTTGTGTGATCAAGATCATCGACTATGTCGATGACCGCCCAAAACTACCGTCAGCTAAGCATGTCTAAGTATTTTACTCGCAACCTACTAAGTGACAAGAGCCCATCCAACGAACTCTAATCACAGCAAATAACCTAGTCTCAGGTAGTAGAGGAATATCATTTACCTACAGATTATGCAACTATAAGATTAAACCATATTTTAACAACAAAATAGCAATGCATACATACAAGTTACAAACAAAATATTAGACTTGAAAAATAATGGGATTAACATGATCAAACTGCTTGCCTTGTTGCTGCTGCTCAATATGTTGCTGAGGGTCACTCTCGTGGTTAGCACAATCGTTGGAACCTAACGAAAGAGCGAAAAAGAATCGATAAGAACAAAGAAAACACAAAGACTCAACAGCAAACTTTCTCTGAATGCTTTGTAAATTTTACAAGAGCATGATTTATAAGGAATTTAGCAATAATAACTAATTGATTTGGATTCTTAATGCAAAAGATATGAGCAAAACAAATCTACTCAGCCTTATAAATCACAAATGCTACTATTTATTAAAATTAAATTGTTTGGCAATATTTTCTAGAAAGGTGGTGTACTTGAGATTTTACAGTAGGTCAAGCACCTCACAAGATGAACAACCCCATTGGATTCATCTCATTTGGAGCTAGGATGCACTTTCTACAATTTTCCAAAGCCATGAAATAACTTTCTACAAGTAATCTTTTTGGGAGAAATAACATGTTCAAAACTAATTTTCACAGAAAGCTCATCAATAGAGGAATCCAACAAAATTGGATTCACTCAAAAATAGTTTACAGAGAAGCAGTTATGCATTTTACAAGTTAATTGCATTTTTCAGTTAACAAATAATCCACCTCGGGAAAATCGAAATTAAATCGACGTGGACGATCTTGGATCGTTGATCTTGGATCCAACGGCCCAAGTCCGCAGGACAAAGCACGCGCGCGCGGCTCACGCGGCTCACAAACCCCACCGTTGGATTTAGATCCAACGACCCACGTGGATCGAAACGTTCGGATGGCCGAACGTTCGAACTAATGTGGGCCGTTGATCTAAAGATGGATGGCTCACAGCGAAAGAACTTCCGAACGGTCCGAACGTTCACGTGAGCCTGGGTCGTTGATCTAAAGATCGACGGTCCACAGAGAGCGACGTTAAACGCTCGCGTACAGTTCGTCCGACAAAACTCGACGGCGAAGGGAGGCTCACCGCCGGCGACTCTGGTCACGGCGGCGCGAGCTAAGGCCAAAAACAGGTCCGCAATAGCCTTGCGCACACACCGGGACCATTTACTGCGGCTGCGGCGGTCTAGAATGCCGGCAAGTCGGAGTTGACGGTGGTGACACAAATGGTCGAAAAACAAAAAGCGCAAAGGAGCTCCACTGCGGTCTAATTAAGCGAGTGCCAAGCATCTAAGGACGAAAACGGAGCTACCTGAGCACTGGAGAGGCACAGGGGATGTCGGAGCTGCTCTGGCGACGAAGTGCGGTGCTTTCGGCCGAAAATTAGGGATCTCCAATTCGCCCTAGCCCTGGGGAAGATACGTGAATTAAGCGAGGGTTAAGTTCTAGTGAATAAAGAGGGACCATAGGGAGCAAGAAATGGAGAGGGAGAGCCACTGTGGCACCGCCTTCACCGTGAGCTTGAAGCTCGGCAATGGCGGCCGAAATGGTTTCGGGTGAATGCAGCTCAAACAAACCCGTGGGTGCTAGCTAGAGTTGTGGAAATGCTAAAGGAACCCAAGAGAGGAAAGCCAGGTGCTTAAGTAGCGGAGATGGCAGAGAACAACGGCAAAAATCCTCCTCTGGTCAATCCTGCCATGGGAGCATTGAGAGTGATGGGAGCAGTTGAGCTATGGACGTTTGAGGGCGGTGCACGACGGGCAATTAATGCGAGCAAATGTAGCTGTTTAAAGGTGGTCACCGAGGTGACCCTACACTGCTCCAGGTCCTGCGTACGCCATGGCTACTTCGTATCTCTATATGAATAGTTCATATTTAGTCATGACGTAGCAGGACATAACGATTCCGAATACACATAAATTATATCAGACGAACCTTAATGCAATATGATCTTTGACTAGGTCCTTATTAGTTACTGTGGATATCATGGGGATATACCCCAGATCTTAGGATGATGTGACAATTGGCAATGGCGTTAACGGTTTGTCGTTTCACGGGTTTTCGACAAAGTTTCGAGCTGTTCGGGCATTCGGGGGGCGGTCCGACCGCCATACCATGGCGGTCCGATCGGTCCTAAATCGGTCGGACCGCCATGTGCGCGGTCGACCGCCGTGACAAAAATGGTCGAACAAAGTTGGGCCAAAAATAGAGGGTGTAGGCAAGTGAGGGGATCCCAATGCACTTGGTCTCATAATTTTTGGAGTCTCCAGTCAAAAGTTCTATTGGTTTAAAGTTTCCAGTAGGTTTCAGATTTTCAGGGGTTGAAAATCGGCTAAGTCCTTTCGGGCGGTCGGATCGGCCTGTGGCTGGCGGTGCGACCGGCAAGGCCGGCGGTCAGACCGGCCCTGAGGGGCGGTCTGACCGGTTGTCACTTGAACGTCGGCCTTCGTGGCGGCGTTGTTCGTTGGTTAGGTCAAAGTCATGAGTTTCAGTGCATATGTGTTGCATGATGCATGTTTTGACTAACGTGGGTCAAGTTGTGAAGAACTTGTTCCCGGATTCGATTTGCTTGTCTATTGTTGTGCAGGTTGCTTGGTGGTCAACGACGGTCAACGGCGAGGATGATCGGGACTAGGCTTGGAGAGCTGAGGTCCAGAACGATCGACGATGCTGGGTGAGGTCAATGAAATCAAGTATGGTGCAGAATGGACAAGGATGACCGAACGGACAGTTCGGTGCGACTGGTTTGATCAAGCGGCGCGGGAGTCGGTGCAAGTGCCATGGTGGTTTCGGTGGGAGCCGGATGGGAGAGACTTGCCGACATGGAGAGAGCCGTTGATCAACCTACACGCATGAGCAGCAAAGTGCCAAGACAGACGGACTCGGTCTTCGGAGAAGGACCGAGAAGGGGTATTTTGGTAATCTTACCAAATACCACCCAGGTGACCTTTTGCCTACCCGCGGCGTAAGACGATGCAAAGAGAAGCGGTTTAGGTCAAGAGGTGTTGAAGACGACGCTTTAAAATGCGTGCGTGTGTGACCCGTTTGTGTTGGGCCTTAACGGGCACCCATTTAAGTTAAACTTCTAGAAGGTCTAAGTCTCCACTATAAATAGAGGAGGGAGGTGGCTGCACCCCTTTCAACCCTAGTTTGGCTTAGGGAGAGGATTAGTGGAGGTTAGGGTTCTAGAGAGTTTTGATTTGATTTCGTGCTCTTGGATTGAGCTTTGTCCTCCATTGATGGAGTGGCTGTAAACCCAAACCCTATCAAATCAATCCAAAGAAAGTTTGATCAAATTTGTGTCTCTTTGCCTTTCTTCTCTCTATTTGGTGATTTTGAGTCTTTCTTTGATTCGTATGTTTTTGATTGATTTCTTTACATGATCTAGCTTGCTGTGACATGTGGGAACACATCTAAGATCATCTTGATCATCAATCACCCACGAGCAAGTTTTTGAATCTAGTTTTCGTTTTGACTCGGTTTTGAACCATCCATCTCTCAAACTGAAAAGGTCGTAACTTTTCCATGGATCTCCATGATCTTCGATTGGAATAGGTTCCTGACATCCTAGAGAAGGTGTGTTCCAAGTTTCATTAAGTTTGGAGTTGTAGATCAAAAGTTAGACCTATTTGCAACTTCATTTTTCGGGCTGATTTCACTGTTCATCAGGCTGGAGGTCAGACCGCCCCTACACAGAGGTCAGACCGCCCATGGACCGGTCAGACCGCCATTAGATAAAGGTCAGACCGCCCTACACTTAGGAAATTAAGTTTTGGTTGATTTTGGTTGTTTTGCTTCGGGGTTTTGATTGGATTCAATCCTAGTCTTCCGCTGTACTGGTATATCGATCTTCATAGCTTCTATAGCTATTGGAGTGAAATTTCTATTGAATCTGATCTTGGTTGAAAAAGTGAGCGTGCTCCTATTCACCCCCTCTAGTCGCCTTTTCGGTCCAACAAGTGGTATCAGAGCCCGGTTAGTTCAATCTTGATCTTAACCGGTCACTGAACTTGGCGATGGATAAGTACTGCACCAAGCCGCATATCTTCGATGGACACGACTATGCATATTGGAAGAATCACATGCGAGTCTTCCTTGAGAGCGAAGGACAAGCTATATGAGAGGTTATTCGAGCCCCGCTTGTTCTTCCTGAAGTTGTTACGCCGGCTTCAACAGCCCTCTTGGCTAACAACAATAAGGCAAAGAACCTCTTATATGGTGGGCTTGGTAGACAGGAGTATGATCGAATTTGTAATCTTGAGATTGCGCACGAGATTTGGAACACCCTCGAAACCTGCCATGAGGGTTCGTCCCAAATCAAGAAAGTACGCCAGACAGTCTATAAGCGTGAATATAACAAATTCGAGATGCGTCTTGGAGAGAGCATCGATGACATTTTCAGTCGCTTTAACAAAGTGATTAATAAGATAAAAGCTGTTGGAATTGAATATTCTCAATCTGAAAATACCACCCACCTCTTGGCTGCAATGAACACCAAGGAGTGGGAGATAAAGGCTACCGCCATTGAGGAGAATGTCAACCTCTCTGATCTGACTTTGGAGCTGCTCTATAGCAAGCTCAAGACTCATGAGATCAAGAGTATTGATCATCCCAAGAAGGAAAACATGGCCTTGGTAGCAGACCCGCTCAAGAGAGCTTCTGATGGGTATTCTGAGTCTTCTTGTGGATTTTCGCTTGCTGGTTTATCTGCAATCCATGAAGAGGAGTTTGAGAGTCTTCCTGAGGCCGAGTTAGCCCTCATAGTCAGAAAAGCCACACCGGCCTATAACAATATGAGAAACAAAAAGAGAGGAGGTCCCGTGACTTTCTATGAGTGTGGTGAGCTTAATCATATCCAGGCAAACTGCCCCAAGTTGAAAGGAAAGAGCAACCACAAGGAAGGAAAGCCAGCTTGGAAGAAGCCTCAATGGAACAAATCAAGATTTGATGTCGCTAAGTCGACAAAGCACTCACCGGTTCTTACCGCTTTTGGGGAACAATCCTTAAGCGATGTGGACTCCGGGAGCGAGGATGACAAGGAGGAGGAGATCCCTCAAGATAAGAAGAAGGGGAAGGCCAAGGACTTCACCGGCGTTTGCTTTATGGCCGACTCCGACGACGTCGACGACGATGAGGTACCTCTCTCCTATGATGTCCTTTCTGATAGATGCGAAACTATCTCTGAGCAACTCATGAGTCAGGATAAGGCGTTAGAGTACATTCTTGTCATAGTCGATGATTTTTCTAGATACACTTGGGTGTTCTTTCTTGCTTCGAAGGATGAAGGTTTTGATCATTATCATGATCTTGTTCTTCGTTTGGCTTTTGAACTTCCGAGTGCCTTGAGTGCGATCCGCAGTGACAATGGCACGGAGTTGAAGAATGCCTCTTTTGCTTCCTTTTGTGCTGAGCGTGGAATTGAGCATCAGTTCTCCTCTCCACACATCCCTCAACAAAATGGTGTTGTGGAAAGGAAGAACAGGACCCTAGTCGAGATGGCTAGGACGATGCTAGATGAGTATATTACTCCGAGGAGGTTTTGGGCCGAAGCTATTTCTACTGCTTGCCATATTGCAAATCGTGTCTTTTTGAGACCATCTTTGGGCAAGACTCCTTATGAGCTTCGGTTTTGTAGAAAACCCTCTGTCTCGCACTTTCGAGTCTTTGGATCCAAGTGTTTTATTCTCAAGATAGGAAACCTAGATAAATTTGAGTCAAGAACTTTTGATTGTTTATTTCTGGGTTATCCTGCACATTCAAGGGGTTTTCAAGTTTTTAATGCTGAAACTAACCTGGTTCCAGAGACATGTAATGTCACTTTTGATGAGACTAGCCCTGGAGCTAGATCAGATATTTCAGGTGATACACAGGTGACAGAGAGTATATTTGTAGAGGAAGATGATGATGGACTCGATGATGCTCTTCCACCTGCTGCTGTTGACGCTCCTCTTCCAGCACAAGAACCTGCTGTGACTACTTCGCCTTCAGTTGAGGCACCTGCTACATCTTCATCATCAGCAGTACCTGCGGAGGTCGAAGAGGTACTTTCCTCTCCGGGTGCGCCACTTCACATTCAAAGGCAGCACCCTCCGGATCAGATGATAGGTAATCTCCATGAACGAGTCACTCGCTCCAGGTATCATGATCCAATCCTCTATTCTCATTCTGCTTTTGTAGCTTCTTTTGAACCTCGCGATATATCACATGCTTTATCTGATTCTAGTTGGGTCAATGCCATGCATGAGGAGTTAGAGAATTTTGAGAGGAATAAGGTCTGAAACCTAGTAGAACCTCCTAGTGGTCATAATGTTATAGGAACCCGCTGGGTGTTCAAAAACAAACAAAATGAGGATGGTTCTGTGATTAGAAACAAGGCTAGGTTGGTAGCTCAGGGTTTTAGCCAAGTTGAGGGGTTAGATTTTGATGAGACCTTTACTCCTGTTGCTAGACTAGAAGCCATTCGCATTCTACTTGCATTTGCTGCTTCTAAGGGCTTTAGATTATATCAGATGGATGTTAAGAGTGCCTTTCTGAATGGTTTCATAGAGGAGGAGGTTTATGTTAGGCAACCCCCAGGCTTTGAGAATCCCAAGAACCCACATCATGTCTTCAAGCTATCCAAAGCCTTGTATGGTCTTAAACAAGCCCCTAGAGCCTGGTATGATAGAATTAAGACCTTCTTGCTGAAGAATGATTTTGAGATGGGTAAGGTAGACAAGACCTTGTTCATTCTTAGGCGTGGCAATGACTTCCTACTTGCTCAGATTTACGTTGATGATATTATCTTTAGTGGTTCTTCTCATGCTCTTGTTTCCAGCTTTTCTGAGACTATGTCCAGGGAATTTGAGATGAACATGATGGGAGAGCTCAATTACTTTCTGGGGCTTCAAATCAAGCAATGTAAGAAATGGATCTTCATCCATCAGACGAAGTATACTAAGGATCCGCTCAAACGCTCGACATGGGTGATCGTAAGCGATCGCCACTCCCATGGCGATTTCGATCGCTGGATCCAGATGAGGAAGGAGAAGCCGTGGATCAACGCGAGTACCTCAAAGATGATCGGCTCCTCTCCGCACTCGACAAAGATCAAGACCGACATCCACTTCACATCTACCTCTCGCGAGGTTTCAAGCGTCTCCGAGAACTTCCCATCGCCAAGCAGTTAAGCGCATATTCAGGTATTTACACTCTACCCTCCAGTATGACATTTGGTACTCTGCTCTTCTTCTTTGTCCATTCGGGGTTTTCGATTTCGATTTTATGGGTCGTCGGCTTGATAGGAAGAGTACCTCGGGCACTTGTCACTTCCTAGGCTCTTCTCTTGTTTCTTGGTCTTCTAGAAGCGGTCTCTGTTGCACAATCTACCGAGGTCAATATGTAGTCAGCCGCTAGTTGTCAGAGTCGATTTTGTGGATGGTCTCCACTCTTAAGGACTATGGGTTAAATTTCGCTAGTGTTCCTCTTTTCTCGTGATAACACTCGCTATTAACATTGCTAAGAACCACGTGCAACATTCTAGGACCAAGCACATAGACATTCGCTATCACTTCCTTAGAGACCATGTCGAGAAGGGTGATATTGTGCTGCACTTCGTGGAGTCCGAGGCTCAACTGGCTGATATCCTCACCAAACCTTTAGACCCAACTAGGTTTGCCACCTTGAGAAGCGAGTTAGGGGTAATTTATCCCTATGGGTTGGTTTGAGGGGGAGTTCGATCTTTTCTGATCTTACCTTGTTCTTTTGATCTTTTATTGTTCTTTTAGAACTTATTGATCTTTTGAACTTTTTAGGTTTTAGGCTTTTATTGCATCTCATTGTATCATATTGCATTCATATGAAAAATACATCAAGTGGTATGAAAAATCCAAAAAGATGCATTGTAATATAAGATTTTCTGCTTATCTTTTAAAATTGATGAAGCTTTGCTTATTACCCTTTGGAGCTTTAGTATTTCAATTCTTGCTCAATGCCATGTCTAGTTCTTTGACTTGCTAGAATTATCATGCTTTTACATGTGTAGCTAAGTCTTTGCTATATGAGCTAGAACTTTAAAACAACTCGAACTAAAAATTGCAATTTGTGGATGTTTTAGCGAGTTGCGCAATTAGTGCTCCTTTTGTGACATTGGCCCTGTCATAATTGCTTTGTGAGCTCTTGAATCTAAACTTGACCATTACTTGAGCTTTTGTGTTCTTAAGATTCTAAAACTGCTCTTGTGAAAAATAAAAAATCAAGATTGTCTTATGCTTAAATTGTGCCAAACTATTCTTACGAGACTGCTTGTCAATGACATGAACTTGGAGATAGTTTGATGAACCAGACGATCTCATGGGGACTGCTTGTCAGAAATGACATGAACCTCAAGATTTGTCGCCCTGGTAGAAGCTTAGAAAGAGTTTGTGGATGGCTCCTAGTCCAGGATCTTCTTTACTAAGATATACCTTTAATCAACTTCTGGTCGAAGCTTAGGATGAGTTTGTGGATGGCTCCTAGTCCAGGATCTTGTCACTAAGTTAGATCATTAGTCAACTTCAATATTCAATGCATATGTGAAAACTGTTGACAAATGGGCTTTTGAGAAATACTGAGCAAAATGATTCAATACAGGACCTGATTGACTCTTAATGTGGTCTTTGTTAGATTTTTTTATCTCACTTTGACATTTTGACATGGCCAATTTCATTTTAGGATCCCTGTTGATGAACTTGCTGAATTTGAAGCTTTGCTTAAATTGATCAAATCTTTCGCTTTACTTTTGAGCCTTTGTGCTTAGCTTTGATATATATGTCTTACCATGATCTTGCTAGCACTGTCAGGCTTGATATGTTGTTTGTGCAATATTAGAAATGCTGGCTAGCTCTTTTGGGTAATCTCCAAAGCTTCTTGTAATCAAAAATTGAAAAATACAAAAACAAAGCTACTCCATTGCACTTCATGCATACTTCTTCTTTTTGCTTCTTTCTTCATTCTGCAATTGTTATTTCTGGATGAAAGGAACGCGTGATTCCTTGATGACTCCATTGTCAAAGCGGGAGAAGATATTTCAATGTTGGGGAGAAGATTATACAAAGGGGAGAAAGTTAGAGAATTTGAAATTTTCTGAAATCCGAGGATCATAGTGAGGGGGAGTTTTTGAATTGCATTCTTATTGTCTTATTTACTCTTCTGAACTTGAATTGCATTTATTACTCCTCACAATGATCAAAGGTCAATTGAACAATTATTTTTTTTTCTCATATAGACCTTAAGTGAGATTTTTGTTTTTTTTTCTGGAAATCCAAGTTTTTATGCTTTCTTTTGCCTTATCTCACATGTCTATGCTATTCTGATGCCAGCTTGGTCATTTCCATTCCTTTCTCATGCTTATGGACCAAGTTGTGCCTTTGTGCGAAAACGAAAGTATTTTTACTTTTCAAACCTCCAAATTACATTTTCTGGATTATTGCCAATGTGTTCATCAAGGGGGAGATTATGGATATCATGGGGATATGCTCCAGATCTTAGGATGATGTGACAATTGGCAATGGCGTTAACGGTTTGTCGTTTCGTGGGTTTTCGACAAAGTTTCAGAACTGCTTTGGCATTCTGGACAGGGGCGGTCCGACCGGCCATAGCATGGCGGTCCGACCGGTCCCAAATCGGTCGGACCGGCCATGTGCGGCGGTCAGACCGGCCGTGACCAAAAATGGTTAGAACAGGCTGGGCAAAAAATAGAGGTTGTAGGCAAGTGAGGGGATCCCAATGCACTTGGTCTCATAATTTTTGGAGTCTCCAGTCAAAAGTTCTATTGGTTTAAAGTTTCCAGTAGGTTTCGGATTTTCAGGGGTTGAAAATCGGCTAAGTCCTTTCGGGCGGTTGGACCGGCCTATGGCTGGCGGTCCGACCAAGCAAGGCGGTCGACCGACCGCCGAGAAGCGGATCGACCGGTTGTCACTTGAACGTCGGCCTTCGTGGCGACGTTGTTCGTTGGTTAGGTCAAAGTCATGAGTTTCAGTGCATATGTGTTGCATGATGCATGTTTTGACTAACGTGGGTCAAGTTGTGAAGAACTTGGTCCCGGATTCGATTTGCTTGTCTATTGTTGTGCAGGTTGCTTGGTGGTCAACGACGGCCAACGGCGAGGATGATCGGGACTAGGCTTGGAGAGCTGAGGTCCAGAACGATCGACGATGCCGGGTGAGGTCAATGAAATCAAGTATGGTGCAGAATGGACAAGGATGACCGAACGGACAGTTCGATGCGACTGATTTGATCAAGCGCCATGGTGGTTTCGGTGGGAGCCGGATGGGAGAGACTTGCCGACATGGAGAGAGCCGTTGATCAACCTACACGTGGCGGAGCAGGCAAAGTGCTTCGCACAGACGGACTCGGTCTTCGGAGAAGGACCGAGAAGGGGTATTTTGGTAATCTTACCAAATACCACCCAGGTGACCTTTTGCCTACCCGCGGCGCAAGACGACGCAAAGAGAAGCGGTTTAGGTCAAGAGGTGTTGAAGACGGCGCTTTAAAATACGTGCGTGCATGACCCGTTTGTGTTGGACCTTAACGGGAGCCCATTTAAGTTAAACTTCTAGAAGGTCTAAGTCTCCACTATAAATAGAGGAGGGAGGTGGCTGCACCCCTTTCAACCCTTTCATTATTGTTGAAACCCTAGTTTGGCCTAGGGAGAGGATTAGTGGAGGTTAGGGTTCTAGAGAGTTTTGATTTGATTTCGTGCTCTTGGATTGAGCTTTGTCCCCCATTGATGGAGTGGCTATAAACTCAAACCCTATGAAATCAATCCAAAGAAAGCTTGATCAAATTTGTGTCTCTTTGCCTTACTTCTCTCTAGTTGGTGATTTTGAGTCTTTCTTTGATTCGCATGTTTTTGATTGATTTATTTACATGATCTAGCTTGCTGTGACATGTGGGAACACATCTAATATCATCTTGATCATCAATCACCCACGAGCAAGTTTTTGAATCTAGTTTTCGTTTTGACTCGGTTTTGAACCATCCATCTCTCAAACTGAAAAGGTCATAACTTTTCCATGGATCTCCATGATCTTCGATTGGAATAGGTTCCTGACATCCTAGAGAAAGTGTGTTCCAAGTTTCATGAAGTTTGGAGTTGTAGATCAAAAGTTAGACCTATTTGCAACTTCGTTTTTCGAGCTGATTTAACTGTTCATCAGGCTGGAGGTCAGACTGCCCATGGACCGGTTAGACCGCCATTATATAGAGGTCAGACCGCCCTACACTTAGGAAATTAAGTTTTGGTTGATTTTGGTTGTTTTTCTTCGGGGTTTTGATTGGATTCAATCCTAGTCTTCCGCTGTACTGGTATATCGATCTTCATAGCTTCTATAGCTATTGGAGTGAAATTTCTATTGAATCTGATCTTGGTTGAAAAAGTGAGCGTGCTCCTATTCACCCCCCCTCTAGTCGTCTTTTCGGTCCAACAGTTACGATCAGCTCGTATCTCTATATGAATAGTTCATATTTAGTCATGACTACTTTGTAACTCCTTACGACCAGTTTAAGACTAGTTAGTGATTACGTTCGACTAGTCTATGACTAGCTTGTATCTCTATAAGACTAGTACATATATGTTTGAACTGAACGACCTGCTCATGTATTCTCTATTTGTCTCACGATATCTGGTTGAACTCCATGTGAGATAATTTATCATCCACAGACTATTCAATACTTTCTCGATCAAGTGTCGGATAACTTGATGTGGTCAACTCTTCGACCACTAGTGGCATGGCCATGTACTTTCTTTATATGACCACATCGAGGGGCCTAAAGATTCTCTCTGTTAAAATAGGAGGAACAAAGCCCATATCTGACTAATCACATCCCTCCGCATGTTTCATAACATACCCGAAAGCTATCTTTATAACTACCCAATTACAGAGTAGCGCTTGACAACCCTTACCATGCTGATATCAGGTCTAAGGATTATACGCCATCATTGCTTGAGACCAACTGATGACACGTAAAATCATAACAATCTCAACAGTGTCTCAAGATGGGTCAATCTAACACCTTATTATCTAACATGTGTTCACATTATTGATTCGATATCCCTATATCCGTGACCCGTGAAATATGGTCATCAATCAATACATGTGTTGGTCGATAAATTCACTAGTGTTCTGACCAGTGACATCAACCAGGGATACATTTAGATCAACATCATATAAGTTAAAGAGCTTCACCAACAAGTCACATATTTGTTAACCTTTATCAATGATAATTCATTCAAGTATTCTTCAGATGAGGCAGACCGTGAAGTGGAGCACTCGGAGAGGAAAGCATCTCTTTGAACTCTGCAGTTACTGCTGATGATGAAGATGCAGCAGGAGCCTCATCTGAACGCGAAGTAGTCACAACGGGTTCTTATGCTGAAATATCTGATCTAGCTCCAGGGCTTAACTTGTCCATCATCTCCAAAAGTGATGAAATCATCACCCGTCGACCGCGTGAAGGAGGTGAACCATCTTGAGTCTACGGTCATGTGGTGTGAACAGCCGGAGTCGACTAACCACGTGTTCTTACTCTTTCCACGGTAAACCTAAAAATAAAGCCACAAAAGAACGATGTGTCTCGATACTGGGGTTAGTTAAATAAGACTTAGGAACTCAGTACTGAGACACACGTCTGCGAGTAGTATGCAAAGCAGAAGTGCTATCCTTGATTCTATTTGAAGTTCTGTTATGAGCAATGGTTAAATTAATATGAGAGTTATCCCGTCTAGGAGCATGATGATGAGCATGTGATGTAACACCCCAGCCCAACATGAGCCTGGAATGCTACTAAAATAACAATATAACAAATACAAATCTAAGACACTACAATAAATTTCGGCAGAGTCTCCTTTGTAAATCGAACTATCCGGACATTCGTGCAAATAACAACAATAATAAGCAAATATCCAAACGCGCGTACTAAACATGTTCATGAAAGAAACAACCATAAACCGCTATCAATCTCAAAAGTAGGTTGACTACAACATAGGACGTAAAGAAGTAAGCCTCACATAAGACATTTCAAAATTGAAGGTATGACTTAAATGTTTTGTTCAACTTTATTCGTGCCAGTGTGCAACCATAATAATTTCTACTCCCACCCATGCATGCCGTCCACAAACGATGTACCTAAAAAAACAACACGGCAAGGGTGAGTCCAAGACTCAGCAAGTGCAATGATACAAAACATAACAAAATCATTCATTATCCAACAGTGTATCAACATCATGAATCAAATCAACATATGAATGAATGAATGAATACACATGCTCTTCTCTTTTGCTCATACCGGTATAGCGAGTGAACACCCGTCGGTGTTCACTTATGCCCGTGTTCTACAAAACGCGGGGATCCAAAGCCCGTTTGAGAACAAGTCAACCGTGGATCCATATTGCCCACTTTGGAAGGGTGGGTCTTACAATCACTACCCACTCCTGTGGGTGTCGCAAGTTCACAACTTGCGTTCATGAGTGCACATGATGAACAATAAAATAACAATAATCGAATCTTGGTAAATCATGCCATCATGAACAAGTACATATCACCATAAATCAGCGCATCGAACAAGCACAAGTTACCATGAGTCATCATATGGAACAATCATATATCAACCACAATATAGATGCACTTGCCTGTTTCTTTCCTTCCCGCTACGGCACACAAGAAAGCAAAATTGGTGTCTCTACTCTGGAACTCTGCCTCCTACACAAGCATAGCGGTAACAATAAATACGATGAATGCTGGACTCCGTTTACACCCCTTAATCCAACTCCTCAAGACATATGACTCAAAGAGAGGTTCTACCCAAATTTCCCAATGATCTAGCATAATGCTTCCCGGGACAGCAGTACGAGACAAATCGTAATTAAATATCTGTAACTCCGAATGAGTTGAAACTAGTGCTCAAATATTCTTAACGTAACAGGCTATGAAAATCTAGTTGGTGCGGTTCTTTTATTCGGCCAAACTAGTGGTCTAAACAACCGTTGAAAACCATTGATGACACATCGTCCGAATACAAAGACAACAAGAAACAACATGGCATAACTTTCACTCTACTGATCCAATTGAGATGATCTTTATCAATTTGGAACGATTATTAAACAGGATACAATAACTTAGTTGGGTAAGACTCCTGATTCAGCCTTCTAATAATCCTAATGTTCTGATGAAGTTTTCTGTTCCCTCAGTCTGACAACCAGACAACAGCGACGGTAAAAATTCAATAACTTTTGATTAACAAGTCTAAAAAATATGTTCTTTATCAATCCGGAATTTTTACTGGAATGGCTATAACTTTCGTGTTGGGTGGCTCTTCAGATTCGGGCTCAAAAAAATATAATCTGACTTTACATGCAGACTGCCAAATCTCGTCAGCTCTCCTGACCAGTCGCACAAAAATGGGCCTATCTCCTAATCCGTAACTCCAAACTAGGTGATCTCGGTGCCAAAAGAAAGCTAAGATCGAGGGATACAACTTTCTAAAAGGTGGATAGATCAGAAAATGTACGGAACTTACCCAAATCGGACGAACCAATCTGGCGCGGGGAGGTGGGGAGAGAGCCACTGCTAGGGGAGGAAAGGGGAAAAGGGGAAAGGGTGGGGCACTAGGGTTTGGGGGTGGGCACCCCCTCTTGGCCGGCCACAAGGAGGCTTCTCCTGGGCCGCGCCCAGCCCAGTTGGTGAAAATATCGATGACCCCCGTCGTTTCATGTTTTACTATTCCTCTTATTCCCTTTTCTCCTCTCAAATCTGTGATTTACCGATTCGATTTCGGTATTACATTCTACCCCCTTAAAATGTAATCTGACCCGAATTCTACCAAGGTTAACACGCCAGAGCGAAGCTACTAAAACCATAGTATCACGCACTGTGGTAAATAATTCGAAATTGCTCACGATACGAGATTCCAACTCCCAAGTGGCTTCCTCTCCGCTTGGTGTGTCCACAATACTTTGACAAATACCAACGTTTTGTGCCTCAAAGACTCGCTCCGACCTTTCCAAAATACGACCGGTCGAGACTCAACCGTGAGGTCTTGCTCAATTGTCGCTGGTTCTAATGAAATCTTATGCTCGGGTCTTTCAAAACTTCCTCAAAGATCGAAACGTGAAACACGTTAGGACTCCTCGCATGGACTCGAAGGTCCAGCGACGAGCTAACTTCCCAATCCTAGCCATAATCGGAACGGTCTGACGTATCTTGGGCTAAGCTTCCCTGCGGTACCAAACCAGACACTCTACACATAACACATGGGACTCTGACTCCAACTCTCGATCAACCTTTTCATCTTAACAATGAGCACATCCTTTAACCAGGATCACACAACATTACTTGCTTTAAACAACTCTTTTATAACCAGAACCCAATCGAAAATAGCGGATCCTCATCACAATCACAAAATGGCAACTTTATCCAAAAAGGATCGAACTCAAAAGCGAGGATTCATCATGAAATCTGTTCCACTTTTCCAGTAGGCAATTTACAAATAAACACCTCACAAGCCGAAAGAGAAACCACTCGAATACCCAAATCGATTACTTTATTTATTCTTTCTGAACTGATAAGAACCACGCATGCCAGTCATAAGGTCAAACTCCATTTGCGAAAGACATCCGTCATAACCGCATGGTTCAAACAAGAATCAAGAGAGCGTTTCACTATTCGAGGAAATATATATATATATATATATATATATATATGTTTTAGAAATAGAATTTCTCTCAAAGTATGGAACCCCATTTCATCCATATCATACTAACTCATTTCTCTTAAATTGGCAACCTCAAAGACTATGCTCAACCCGAATTCACCATTCACACCTCTCAGAGAGAGATTTTAATGACTTCCACAAAAATATACTCTAGCCGACACTCTACTAACGGAGAAATTTTGGGAGATGACTTCCAAATGCATTCCCAAAATGGACCTTCACACATAAACACGTCACTTCAATCCTTTAATAATGAATTACTTGGATATCACCTCACACATTCCCATGTGCTTCCTCAAATGAGTTATATCAATGATCATCCCACTATTCTGAATATGCTCTTTCTACTACTATTACACATAATCATTGGCAACCCAGGTTCTAGCATAAAAAAATATAACCCAATTTCAACCTCTAGAACTTCTACAACAACTTCTTGTAAAGACATCGAGGAATCCTCCGATTCTTTCAATAAAATTCCCACATTCCAAACATACTCAATCCTTATCGTCCACATGTGAATATTTTCTCGACCAACTTATATTTTAGAAGAATTCTATCTCCCAGAGGGTTATTCACTAAAGCCAGGGCATACCTGCCGACATATCAACGCTCCCTACTATCCGATTAATTGACATCACGATTAGATTACTCCGCTAATCCTACTCTCATTAAATTACACCTTCATACTTTGCCTACACAACCTGGTAAACTACCCAATCGTCTCTAATAAACTAACCAAGGTTTCCATTCGTCCAACAATTCCAATGTTCCACTCAACTTGAACAAATAATCTTTAACCGCAAACCACTATAGGTTCTATTAGTTACAATATTACGATCGGTTTAGCCCCAAAGACAAAACTTCCTATTTAAGTCAAACCCTCTCCAGGGATTACTCCAAGAAATCAACTTATCACTCAATGCTTCTCAATCAAATTGACACCTAGAGTCTCACAAAATCTTTCACTTGACTACTACCAATCGCTTGCTCTACCTCTATGAGGTTTTGTAAAACAATTCATTATTCCTTTCTCAAAAATAAAGGCAAATAACAATAATGATTCCAAAGACTTAGAAAAATATTTTCCATTCACAAAGAAATTCAAGATCAATAGAAAGAGTCATATAACGATGAACTCGAAAACAAAAGATGAGACCACAGATAAGGACATAAGTCCCACCGAAGGAATATCAAATTTCCGCCAACAAAATAAGCATTGCCATTGAAACTCAAGAAGCTTTTAAACGGCAATGAAAGAAAAGTTAAACGCACTTAAATAAGTTGCAAGTTACCAAACTTAACTCTAATTTCAAATACTTCTACTACACTTGTTTCTTTTAATCAAGGACATAATTTCTTTGATTACAAATCACATTGCCACCTCAACCAAAAGAGCCTTTAAGATCAAACCTCATGAATTACGCAAGGACCAAATAGAACTTTCCGACATGTCGCTTTGCCCAACAAATTTCAGTTTACCACATAATTCAGGAACTACCAAAGGCCATGAGTGCAAAACTCCAAACTTGCATTTTACTGATATTACAAAAGGCGATCAACTTGCATCCTTTCTAAAAGAATCGTCACCACACCCACAAGTCATAACCCCTTACAGATATTCTTACTAACATTAAGACTAACACACTCTCAACATGATTCCTTATCATCAACTCTTCCATTATAAAGCCCCCAAAGGTTCACCAAATTGTTACATACTACTTTACCATCCCATCTTCAAAATGAGAGTATACCGAAACCATACAACCTTACTATCACAACTACTTTGTTTTAGAATGCATCCGCTACACAAATTAAAAGGTTTTACCAACATCCTTTCATCAAGAACATGCTATTATCCGATGATTCCACAATTATGTAGGCATAAGCCACTTATTTAATCACATCCGTTCAACTCTTAGTGATGCCCCACACCAAATGTTAACACACAACAATTACATCCCAACTATCGTTGTTACCGACTGGCTTCATTATAAAGTTTAATTGCTACCACCCTTTCTTTGCGAATCACATGAATACTTACAACCACATATTCAACCCTTCCTCTTCATGTTTATATTTCACCTGAATCACACTAGAATTTCAATAATCAAAATATTGCATCGATCAAATGTCTCACCAACAATACAACCAAATCCATCGCGTCATCTATGTAGACGAACTATCTAAAACTCCTCCCATAACTTCGAGTTTCACCGATATTCAATCCCTTCCACCTCTTGTACACAATTCCAACAATTAATCATACTAAAGAATATGTAAGTCTAGCAACCATATATAATCATCAAATAGCCAATTTACAATATTCTCTGCATTAATGTCCTCTAATACAACGTTCAAACACCTCCTTACCGTAACCATCACCAATGGTTATATTAATCCATTGAAACCCAATACTCCAAATTATCTAAGAAATTTATCAAATCCCACAATCTTAATGATCAGACGAGTTCATCATTATCTCACACTTCTTAATAAATCTCGAGTTTCTAGTAGGTATAAACATACCTTCAGTCACAATTCATGAAGAACTACTAGACGACAACATCAACTTAATCAATTTCACTTCCAAAGATACTAGTTAAGATTAATCATGTACCATGCCATTGACCCAACTTGGTACTCATACCAAATCAATTATCTTCCATGCTTACGACTTCTTACCTTAATACAACAAAACGTTACAAAAGGGTTTTGACACTTTCCTTTCTAAAGAAGAAGCATTAAACTCCATTTACCCCTAAAAGAGAGTGCATGGACCGAAACTTCACATATTAAAGGACTTGTAATATTTTTTTTCTACCCAAAATGCCAAGTTTAATAATTGAGCCGTGCTTCACAACAAGAAGACAAAACTCCCATGAAGGGACCAACCTTGCGTAACAACAACGCTCACAAGTAGCCAAAAGTATCTCAACAAATCGAAAGAACAATATTTATTTAAAAGAACCAATAGAGACCACTTGAATCCGTCAACGGCATTGTAACCACCATCCAAGAAAAGTCCATCAACCGCAAAAGCTACAAACGTAACACAGTGCACGGACTCAAGGAAGACAAAAACTTCTCCAAGAGATCATCTCCAACCTTGGTAACCAAGTTACTCGAGGGAAACTATTGCTAATCCCATACCACCAACAGTGGCACACTTTGACTATGCCCATGACCACAACCAAACTTTACCTCTCGACAACGATTATTCCCTTACAGGACCATCATATAATCGATAAATAAGCAATCATACTCAATTAGTATCGCAATCATCAATATGATATAACAGAAACGTGAATGCAATGCTTTGCCCATTCCCATCCTACTGTGCACAGTGTGTTAATTTAATTTTTTTTTCTTTTCTAGCTACCACGGACCGGAAGCCCGCTCTGATACCAACTGTAACACCCCAGCCCAACATGAGCCTTGAATGCTACTAAAATAACAATATAACAAATACAAATCTAAGACACTACAATAAATTTCGGCAGAGTCTCCTTTGTAAATCGAACTATCCGGACATTCGTGCAAATAACAACAGTAATAAGCAAATATCCAAACACGCGTACTAAACATGTTCATGAAAGAAACAACCATAAACCGCTATCAATCTCAAAAGTAGGTTGACTACAACATAGGACGTAAAGAAGTAAGCCTCACATAAGACATTTCAAAATTGAAGGTATGACTTAAATGTTTTGTTCAACTTTATTCGTGCCAGTGTGCAACCATAAAAATTTCAACTCCCGCCCATGCATGCCATCCACAAACGATGTACCTAAAAAAACAACACGGCAAGGGTGAGTCCAAGACTCAGCAAGTGCAATGATACAAAACATAACAAAATCATTCATTATCCAACAGTGTATCAACATCATGAATCAAATCAACATATCAATGAATGAATGCACATGCTCTTCTCTTTTGCTCATACCGGTATAGCGAGTGAACACCCGTCGGTGTTCACTTATGCCCGCGTTCTACAAAACGCGGGGATCCAAAGCCCGTTTGAGAACAAGTCAACCGGGGATCCATATTGCCCACTTTGGAAGGGTGGGTCTTACAATCACTACCCACTCCTGTGGGTGTCGTAAGTTCACAACTTGCGTTCATGAGTGCACATGATGAACAATAAAATAACAATAATCGAATCTTAGTAAATCATGCCATCATGAACAAGTACATATCACCATAAATCAGCGCATCGAACAAGCACAAGTTACTATGAGTCATCATATGGAACAATCGTATATCAACCACAATATAGATGCACTTGCCTGTTTCTTTCCTTCCCGCTACGGCACACAAGGAAGCAAAATTGGTGTCTCTACTCTGGAACTCCGCCTCCTACACAAGCATAGCGGTAACAATAAATACGATGAATGCTGGACTCCGTTTACACCCCTTAATCCAACTCCTCAAGACCTATGACTCAAAGAGAGGTTCTACCCAAATTTCCGTAGCCTAGCATAATGCTTCCCAGGGACAGCAGTACGAGAAAAATCGTAATTAAATATCTGTAACTCCGAATGACTTGAAACTAGTGCTCAAATATTCTTAACGTAACAGGCTACGAAACTCTAGTTGGTGGGTTTCTTTTGTTCGGCCAAACTAGTAGTCTAAACAACTGTTGAAAACCATTGATGGACATCTCGTCTGAATACAAAGATAGCAAAGAAACAACATGGCATCACTTTCACTCTACAGATCCAATTGAGATGATCTTTATCAATTTGGAAATATTATTAAACAGGCTACAATAACCTAGTTGGGTAAGACTCGATTCACCTTCTAATAATGCTAATGTTCGATGAAGTTTGTTGTTCCTCACCGACAACTGACAACAAATGACGGTAAAAATTCAATAACTTTTGATTCACACGCCTAAAAATATGTTCTTTATCAATCCTGAAAGCTTATCGAATGGAGACAACTTTCGCTTTGGGTGGCTCTTGATTCGGGCTCAAAAATACAACTGACTTGACATGCAGATCGCCAAATCTCGTCGGCTCCCGACCAATCGCACAAAACCGTAACTCCAAACCAGGTGATCTCGGTGCCAAAAGAAAGCTAAGATCAAGGGCTAAAACTTTCTAAAAGGTGGACAGATCAGAAAATGTACGGAACTTACCCAATCGACGAACCAATCGCATGGGGAGGTGGGTTGAGCCACACGCTAGGGGACGAAGGGGAAAGGGTGGGGCACTAGGGTTTTGGGGGTGGGCACCCCTCTTGGTCGCCAACAGGAGGACTCTCTGGGCATGCCGAGCCCAGTTGGCGAAAAATATCAGATGACCCCCTGTCATGTAATACCGCGAAGGTGATTCGGCTTATTAGAAAAAGTTTCTAAGAGGAGCTAATCGAAAACCGTAATCATCTTTTCACCGGGGTTTTCTGTGATTTCACGGCAACTGGCTGGGCCACGGCCCAGAGGGGCCCATGTGGTGGCTAGCCATAAGAGGGGGTTCCCACCCCCAAACCCTAAACTCCACATTTCTCTCCCTCCCCTTTGGAGCCGCCGCCCCCCTTCCCCCTTGCTGTGCACCGCTTTGTACGTCGATTTTGGGTAAGATGTGTTCGTTTTCTGTCGTGTAAATCTCTTAGAAAGTTGTAGTTATTGTTCTTAACTTTCCATAGCCACCGAGATCACGTGATTCCGCCTTACGGTTTAGGAGATATGATGTTTTTAGTGCGCGCTGTTCTGTCTGTCTGACGAGAAAGATCTGTCGGCTTGATCCTAGGTTTTGATTTAGTTAGATGCATTTCCAGAACCTCCACCCAAATAAGTTATTGTAGCCCTTTAAATTATATTTCAAAGCTGATAAAGATCATCTCCATTGGATCTGTATAATGAATGTTATGATATTTTCTTTACCACTGTTCTGAATTTTAGGCAGATAATTGTTAGTGTTTTCATCTATTGTTTAGACTACTGTAGAGGCCGAATCTGGGGTTTTGCCCTTCTAGAGTTTTATTCCTGGGAACGTTAGCTTTCTTTTGGCATGGAGATCAGGAAAATCCGATCTGTATTTGGGGAGATATGAATTTTTGATTATGAACTGTCCGGTCTGTCTGAAAACTAAGGTCAGTAGGTTTATCCCTCGGTTTTGTTCAAATTAGGGGCCGAATCAGAACCTTCACCCAACTAAGTTATTTTAGCCCTTAAAATTATATTTCCAGGATGATAAGAATCATTCTCATTGGATCAATAGGTTGAAAGTTACGCCATTTGCTTTATCTCTGATCTGTATTCTGGATAGACATAGATGAGTTGTGTTTAGCTATTAATTAGCCCTCTGTTTTGGCCGAATCAGGGGATTCCGTCAACTAATATTTTGTAGCCTGATCTGTTAAGATTCAGTGAGCAATGGTTTCAGGTCATTTGGAGTTACAGATAATTAATGGTGATTTTTCTAGTATTGCTGCCAGTTTAGCGGTAATCGGGCTGTTGGGTAAACTTGGTAAAATTGATCCCGTTGTTTGGGTGGGAGAGATAGAGGGGATGGAAGGGCTCTTGTAGCAATGTCATACCTTGTTATTCTTATTTCGATTATACATTTGTGTAGGCGGTGAGGCGGTGAGTGGAGGGGCATCTTCGTGTCCTCCTATTACGTCACATCGCGGAAGGCAAGTACCCTATCTTTGTTTGGTGATATTTCCAATTGTTTGCTTGATGTTGGGATAAATTGTGAATGCCTTTTCTATCCATCCCGATGTTTATTTCATTTCAAGAAGATGATTCTTGTGATTAAAGAATTAGCATTCATTTCAGCTTGTTGCATTCCATTACATGCAACTAACTTGTATGGCATCCTTGATATATTATGTTGTGTGGGAATGCATACTCATACTTGTTTACACATGTTGTTGAATGCCATGTGTCTTTTCCACTAATGTGTGTTATTCATTCATACCATGAGAAATCATCATATTCATTCATAAAATTCATTATGACTACGAAGTGGATTCTTTTGGCAAGTCCCATCAATTCAAAGATGGGCATTTGAAAGACCCATCAATTCCAAAGATGGGCATTTGAAAACCCACCATTCCAATGTGGGTAGTGTTGACCACCATTCCAATGTGGCAACTTGGACACCGTGATGAAACGTTCTTCATACGGTGATTAGGTCCCCGCACTTTGTGAAGTACGGCTTAAGTGAACACCGACGGTGTATCACTCGCTATACCGTATAAGTCGTGATTAGTCCATTCCTTCAATGCATTCTTTCATTCCATCCATTCATGTATTCATTCCATTCAATCATATATGTGTTCCAAGATTTGTTCGTAATTCAACTGGATTGTGTTGTCCACTGTATGTTTGATTATTCTTGTATGTACTTGCTAAGTCTTCGACTCACCCTTGCTTTGTATGTTTTAATTAGGTAATTGAGGAGAAGACAAGGTGATTTGGTGGGGTAGTTCGACACACTGCACTTCACTTTTATCCAATCAGAATAATTATTATTACCTTTCACCAAGCCAACTTGTTAAATAAATTTCTGATTTGTAATAATCCAACTTTGGTATTGCTTGACTGTTCGTGGTATTATATCTGTTTATCAATTCTTTTCCATGAATCTGGTGATCGTTTATTGTCATTCTTTAGAAATTATTATTGATTGAATCTGTATAATCCAGCTTTAATGCTATTCTTAGTAGTTTGATAGTTTTGCGTGACATCTTGGCTTCCGAATAGCAAGGGTGTTACATGTCGTTTCATGTTTTACTATTCCTCTTATTCCCTTTTCTCCTCTCGGCTAAATCTGTGATTTACCGATTCGATTTCCAGGGTATTACATGTGACACAAATACTAAACCAGGTTTCTTATTTTCTATGTTACCATGTCTCATAAAAGCTCTAAGTTGATTGGATGAAATTCTAGCAAAATTTTTCTTATCATTTTTCAACCTACGCCAACAGAACTCAACCAAATGCCCATCCTTTTTGCGATTGGTGCAATGGTACGCGATACCACTGGGAGAAGCACCATTTGACTTAACAGATGGTTGGGCAACACCTGCAGATTTAAAGATAGTTTTTGCTGGTTGGGTTTTGAATTCAACTAACCCATTTTTCAAGACTTAAGTAACTTTTGGCTTAGAATTATCTTGGACATAATTGTATCCTAGTCCCTGCTTCTTATAAGGAGTTTTAGACTTGTCCAGAATCATGTTTAATTATTTCTTACCTTTAGAGAATTTGTCTAAGGTATCCTTAAGATAAGCATTCTCTTCTTCAAGATTAACACATGATTCACATGTTTTACCTTTAATGGCTATAGCATATTTCTCCTTATATAAAGTAGTTTCAAGTTTAAGAGCTGGACACGAATCACATGTAGCAGACTTAATATTGCCCTTAAACTTGGCATATTTAGCTCTAACTGCATCTAAGATATCTTTGACTTCATGTTCGCGCTCTATGCCGAAAGTGCAAAGTCTAGAATCAACCACACCAGAAGCAACCAACTTGCTAGAGTCTAAGCATTTTTCACATGAAGCAGATTTAACCTCAACTAGCTCAGTCCTAACATTCTCAAGTTGTTGCAAAGTAATATTTTGAGCAGATTACAGCTTAGCAAATTCTGAGTGCATGGCATGGCAAGATGAACATTCATCAGATTCAAGAGTCTTAGCATTTGTAAGTTCTAAAGTCAAACTATCTACTCGTGACTCTAAGTCCTTGTTCTTGGCCATAATAAACTCTAAAGCCTTATCCTGACTCATGAGTTGCTCAAACATAGATTCACATCTTCCAGAAAAGACATCATAGGAAGGAGGTACTGTAATACTCCGAAAATGTTCGGTAGAAAGAAAGAGGTCGGAGAGAGTGAAAGAATTTGTTTTCGTCGGAAAATTCCAATTGGCTCGGGGTATACGTTAATGTCAGCAACCCTGGGCGCGATTCGCGACCAGAGGCCCATTAGTGGGCTGGCCAGCCCAAGTAGGGGCCGGCCAAAGGGGGCACCACTTCCCCCCCCCAAAACCCTAGTGCCTCCACTCCTCCCCCTTGAGCCGCCTCTCCTCCCCTTGAGCCGCCCCATCTCCTCCTCCTCCTCCTAGGCGCTCCCCTCCATTGGTGGCTGCCATTGGAGATCCCCGAGCTGCACACCCGGTCTTCCACGCGTTCTTCTTCGGTTCTTCCCCGCCGGCGCTTGCATCCACTGGTTCGCTGATTTGGGGCGGCCATTGAAGGAGAGGAGCAACCTTCGGGAAGTTGTTCCTCGTCGTTCTTCGGGTCTACAAGGGTAACGAGAGACCCCATCGCTGTTTGATTGCATTAGAGTTGTCGATTCAATATTTTTGGTAGTCTCGCGTAATCTCTGTTAATAGATCGGTTCTGTACAGTATGTTGCAACTCGGTTTTGGGTGCCTTAGAGGCAGCATTGGAGGTTTTCGCCTTCTAGAGTTTTGTTTCTTATTTCATTAGCTTTCTTTTGGCACCTGGATCACGAATTTTCACCCAGTAGATTAAAAGTTATGACTGTTTTACTACGTGCTGGTCTGTCTGTCAAAACTGCTGGGTATAGTCGGTTGCACTTAGGTTTTGATCTAGTTAGAGTCAGAATCAGGTCGGCCACCCAACTAGGTTTTTGAAGATAATTTCACCATGTTTCCAGGCTGATAAAAATCACTTTATTTGGATTAGTGGTTTAAAAGTTAGAGCATTTTCTTTAGGGCTGTTCTGAATTCTGGGCAGACTGCAGTTGTAGTTTTTTATTGGATGGTTAGACCTCTGTATTGGCCGAATTAGAGTTTACCATCAACTAGAGTTTTGTAGCCAGTTAAGTTAAGAAAATTTTAGCACTGGTTTCAGGTCTTTTGGACTTACGGTTTTTTATTGGTGAATTTTCTAGTAAAATCTGCCAGATTAGGGACAATTGAAATGGTTGGGTAAAATGATCAAATTGAACTTTTATTTGGTTAGTTTGGTTAGAGATTGAGGGAGGACACGTGTAGCATTTCCATACTCGCTTGTCCTCATTTCCATTATTTTATATTGTAGGCGGTGAAGCGGTGAGTGGAGGGGTATCTCAATTACCTCCCAACCCGTTGCAGCGCGGCAGGCAAGTAATTTGTATTCAATGATTGATGTCATGTATGTTGTGTGAATGAATGCTTACATTTGTTCGTATTTGTAGATGAATGCCATGTGTTCTTTTCATTTATGAGTACTATTCAATATTGACATGGGATCATCATGACATGCATACATTATTTTGATAAGACCCATCAATTCCAGTATGGGCACTTGAAATCCCATCAATTCCAAGATAGGTACGTGAGTCCACCATTCCAATGTGGGCCATGTTACGTGAGTCCACCATTCCAATGTGGGCCACGTTGGACGATCGTGATGAAACGTTCTTCATACGATTACTTTAAGTGAACACCGACGGGTGATTCACTCGCTATACCTGATATATCTTTGCAATATGTCCATTTCCTTCAATGCACCATTCCATTTCATCCATTCATAAATTCGTTTCCAATAGTTGTTCAAAAATATGTTTGTGATATATTGCTCAATGTATGCTTGATTGTTACATACAGTTGCTTGCTGAGTCTTTGGCTCATTCTTGCTTTATTGTCTTATTTAGGTAAATGACAAGGAAGAATGATCTTGTGGAGGGTAGTTCATCACGTTGCACTCACTCTCATATATCAATCAACTTGAGGACTTTTATTGTCGTTAATTATGATTTGTGATGCATTGTAATAAGCCATCATGGCCTTGTTTACCATATCTTTCTGAACTGTTTACTTCCATTTCGTTGATTAAGACTTGAGGATGAATACTTGTTTCCAAATATTCATAATACTTGCTTCACCTTATCACGCGATTTGATGTTATTCATTTGAAGAGTAGTGATTGTAGGTGACATCTTGACTTCCTTGTAGTCAGGGTGTTACAGGTACCTCATCGTTGTCGTCGTCAACGGAGTCGGCCATGAAGCACAAGCCGGTGAAGTCCTTGGCCTACCCCTTCTTCTTGTTTTGAGGGATCTCCTCCTCCTTGTCCTCCTCGCCAGCGGAGTCCACATCACTTAAGGATTGTTCCTCAAAAGCGGGAAGAACTCGGTGAGCGGCCTTCGTCAGTTTGGTAGTATCATACCTTGAGTTGTTCCATTGAGGGTTCTTCCAAGCCGACTTTCCCTCCTTTTGGTTGCTCTTACCTTTCAGCTTGGGGCAATTTGCCCGGATATGATTAAGCTCACCACACTCATAGCAAGTCACGGGACCTCCTCTATTTCTGTTTCTTATATTGTTATAGGCCCGTGTGACCTTTCTAACTATGAGGGCCAATTCAGCCTCAGGAAGACTCTCAAACTCTTCTTCATGAATTGCCGATAAACTAGCAAGCGAAAATCCAGAAGAAGACTCAGAGGACCTATCAGAAGCTCTCTTGAGCAGGTCTGCTATCAAAGCCATATTTTCCTTTTTGGGATGATCAATCCTCTTGATCTCATGAGTCTTGAGCTTGCTATAGGGCAACTCCAAAGTCAAATCAGAAAGATTGACATTCTCCTCAATGGTTGTAGCCTTTATCTCCCATTCCTTGTGTTGATTGCAGCCAAGAGGTGGGTGACATTTTCAGATTGAGAATATTCAATACCAACAGCTTTCATCTGATTAATCACTTTATTAAAGCGACTGAAAATGTCATCGATGCTCTCTCCAGGACGCATCTCGAATTTGTTATATTCACGCTTATAGACTGTTTGGCGTACTTTCTTGACTTGGGACGAACCCTCATGGTAGGTTTCGAGAGTGTTTCAAATCTCGTGCGCAGTCTCAAGATTACAAATCCAATCATACTCCTGTCTACCAAGCCCACCATATAAGAGGTTTTTAGCCTTATTGTTGTTAGCTAAGAGGGCTTCTGAAGCCGGCGTAGCAACTTCGGGAACAACTAGCAGAGCTCGAACAACGTCCCATATAGCTTGTCCTTCGCTCTCAAGGAAGACTCGCATACGATTCTTACAATAGGCATAGTTGTGCCCATCGAAGATATGCGGCTTAGTGGAGTATCTATACATCGCCAAGTTCAGTGACCGGTTAAGATCAAGATTGAACTAACCGGGCTCTGATACCACTTGTTGGACCGAAAAGGCGACTAGAGGGGGGGGGTTGAATAGGAGCACACTCACTTTTTCACAAATAATTGATTTAATAAGATTTTACTCCAGTAGCTATGGAAGCTATGAAGATTAATATACCAGTACAGCGGAACACTAATATTGAATCCAATTTAAACCCCTAGGAAATACGACAAAATCAATAAAGACTAAAGCAATTCAGTGCACTGGCGGTCGAACCGCTGGGTCAATGGCGGTCTGACCGGTGGCCTTGGGCGGTCTGACCGCCGGCCTGAAGAACAAATCAAAACAGCCCGATGACGAAGTTGCAAATAGATGAAACTTTTGATATACAACTCCAAACTTGATGAAACTTGGAACACACCTTCTCTATGATGTCAGGAACCTATTTCAATCGAAGATTGTGACAATTCTTGGAAGCAAAATGATCCTTTAAAGTTTGATAAGAGAAGGGTTCAAAACCGAGTCAAAACAAAAACTAGATCCAAAATCTTGCTCATGGGTGATTGATGATCAAGATGATCCTAGATATATTCCCACATGTCACAGCAAGCTAGATCACGTGAAGAATTCAATCAAAAACTCGCAGATCAAAGAAAGACTCAAAATTATCAAATTGTGGTAAGGAAAGCAAAGAGAGAAGACATTGATCAATCTTTCCTTTGATTGATTTGATATGTTATGAGATTACATGCTCTCCATCAATGGAGAACAAAATTCAATCTATGTGCACAAAATCACATCAAACTCTCTAGAACACTAGCCTCCACAAAATCTCTCCCTAAGCAAATTTGGGTTACAAATAACAAAAGAGACGAAGTAAAAAAGAGAGGGGTGCAGCCACCACCCTCCTCTATTTATAGTGGGGGCTTAGAGCTTCTAGAAGTTTGACTCAATTGGAATCCCGTTAAGGCCTAAAACAAACAGGTCACACACGTACGTATTTTCATGCGCCGTCTTTAATTCCTCTAGACCTAATTAGCTACACCTTGCGCCATCTTGCGCCGCGGATTAGCCAATAGGTCACCCTTGTCCATCTTGCACCACGCTTGAGTTCATTGACCTCACCCGGCATCGTCGATCGTTCTGGACCTCAGCTCTCCAAGCCTAGTCCCGATCATCCTCGCCGTTGACTGTCGTTGACCACTAAGCAATTTGCACAAAAATAGACAAGTAAACCAAATCTGGGAACAAGTTCTTTAGAACTTGACCCATGTTAGTCAAAACATGCATCATGCAACACATATGCACTGAAACTGATGACTTTGACCTAACAACCGAATATCGCCGCCACGAAGGCCGACGATCCAAGTGAAAACCGGTCAGACTGCCCCCAGGGCCGGTCTGACCGCCACCTATTGGCCGGTCAGACCGCTAGTTGGGACTTAGCCGATTTCAGACCCTAAAATTCCGAAACGTACTGGAATTTTCAAACCAATAGAACTTTTGACTAGAGACTCCAAAATTTATGAGACCAAGTGCAATAGAATCCCCTCTCTTGCCTACACCTTCTATTTTTGGTTCAGCTCAAAACACCATTTCTGAAGTTGGCGGTCCGATTGCCATTGTGGCCGGCGGCCCGATCGCCTCGGCGGTCGGGATCGCTCAAGCCCGTGACCGCAACTTTGCCGAAAACACGTGAAATGACAAACCGTTAACGACATTACCAATTGTCACATCATCCTAAGATCTAGAGTATATCCCCATGATATCCACAATTATCAAGTACTTTAGGATATTCTTGACTGCCATCGAGTGACCTTCACCTGGATCTGACTGATATCTGCTCATAACACTTAGAGCATACGACACATTTGGTCGTGTATATAGCATGGCATAAATTATAGATCCAATAGCCGAAGTATATGAGATTCTACTCATTTTGTCTCACTCATCAGTGGTCGTAGGACACTGATTCTTACTAAGATTAATGCCATGTGCCATGGGCAAGAAACCTTTCTTGGAATCTTGGATGTTGATCCGTTTCAACACCTTGTCAATGTACATATCTTGTCTTAATCTAATTAACCTTTTTGATCTATCCCTATAGATCCTTATGCAAAGAATATATGCTGCATCTCCTAAATCTTTCATTGAGAAACTATTTCTTAATGATGTTTTAACAGATCCAAGCATTGGAATATCATTTCTAACCAGTAGTATGTCATCCATATACAATATCAGAAACACAAGCTTGTTTCCACTAACCTTATTATAAACACAAGTTTCCTCTTCATTCTTGATGAAATCAAACCCTTTGACCACTTCATCAAAATGAATGTTCCAACTCCGACATGCTTGCTTTAATCCATAAATAGATTTTTAAGCTTGCATACCTTTCTAGCTTCACCTGGATCTGACTGATATCTTCTCGTAACACTTAGAGCAGACGACACATCTGTTCATGTACACATCCTCACTTAGGTTTCTATTTAAGAAAGCCATTTTGATATCCATTTGCCATATCTCATAATCGAAATATTCAGCAATAGCTAGAGTGATCCGGATAGACTTAAGCATAGCGACAGGTGAGAAGGTTTCATCATAATCAACACCTTGAATTTGTTTGAAACCCTTTGCTACCAGTCGTGCCTTATGAATGTGAACATTTCCATCCATATCTATCTTTTTCTTAAAAATTCATTTACAGTCAATGGTTTTAACACCATCAGGTGGATCAACCAAGTTCCAAATTTGATTGTCATACATGGATTTTATCTCAGATCTCATGGCTCCAAGCCATGACTCAGAGTCTGGGTCCACCATCGCTTCATCATAAGTTTTAGGCTCATTCTTATTCAATAATAAAACATCTTACCGATATCTTATAGGCAATTGATGTGGGTTTTTAGATCTACGTGTGACTGATTCCTCATCTACAGGTTCTACAATATTTTGTTCTTCCTCTAGAGGTTCAGTAGGAGTTAAAATATTTTCAGATGTTTCCCGAATTTTTTCGAGTTGCACCTTGCTCCCACCGACTCATTTGGAAACAAACTCTTTCTCCAAGAAGACACCATTACAGACAACCGACACTTTGTCATCATCCCGCTTATAAAAGTAATATCCTTTAGTTTCCTTAGGATACCCAAAAAAGAAGCACTTATCCGACTTGGTTGTGAGTTTATCAGACGTCAAATGTTTTACATAAGCCTCACAACACCAAATCCTAAGAAAAGACAATCTAGAATATTTTTGGGTCATATCTCATATGGTGTCTTCTCTACCATTTTTGATGGAACCCTATTTAAAGTGAAAGTCGTTGTTTCTAGAGCGTATCCCTAGAAATACAATAGAAGATCAAATTGGCTCATCATTGACCGAACCATATCTAACAGTGTTCAGTTTCATCGTTCAGACACCCCATTCCATTGAGGTGTTCTCGGCGGAGTAAGTTGTGGAACAATTCCACATCGCATTAGATGATCACCAAACTCACGGCTCAAATATTCACCTCCGCGATCTGATCGTAGATATTTGATTATCTTGTCGAGTTGATTCTGTATCTCATTTTAAAAATCTCTGAACTTTTCAAAGGATTCAGTCTTATGCCTCATTAAGTAGATATAACCATATCTACTAAAGTGATCAGTAAAAGTTATGAAGTAATGAAAATCACATCTGGTAGGAGTGCTCATTGGACCTCATACATCCATATATACAAGGGCCAATAAGTCACTTGCTGCCGGGACCCAAATATGCAAATCTGGACTCTCTGTGTATTCTGCACTAGTCCAGGATCACGCTAGTGCATATAGTGTCAACATTGATGAAATATCAACTCCATACAATGAAATATTAAATAAACGAGTAATTTGAATAACAAATAACTATTGTGACCTTAAGGTCGAGTTTTACAATTATTAAGCTATGCAAGGCTGACAATAAGGAAATAAACTGCAGCGAAAACAAAGTAAACCCCAGCGGACTCCCATCAATACACCACAGGCAACTGATGGGATCGAGACCCTAACGATCAACCTTCGTAGAATTCCTCTTCAAAAGCTGGTGACGACTCCTCCATTTCTATTGATTTGTTTAGCAAGAGTAAGTACATAACCGTACTCGCAAGTCATACCACAGAATGCAATTATACATGATGGCTTGTTCCAAAGGAATGGCTTCTGTGGTTCTTTTGCAGAAATGCAACATTTGTAGTTGAATACAAATAGTAGATTGAAAACATAATTCAAAACAAATAAGCAATAATTTATCAATTGATTTCACAAAGACACACAGCCTAATCAAGTTATTCACACAGCCATATGATTTAGATCACACAGCTCCCTTCCCAAGGTTTTATGAAACTCTACCCATCGTGTGAAATCTCCGAGCATGTCCATGTCCGAGGACACGGCTATTCGAATAGATTGGTTTAACACTCTGCAGAGGTTGTACACTTTACCGACACGATACAATCAGTGTAGCTAGTACTGACCATAACAAAACCTTTCAGAGACATTATCTCAAGCAATGACACTCCCGATGTGCTTTCCTGCCGGCCAACCGATACACATAACGTTTGGTTACGACACACATCGTAGGACAGGGATGTAGCGAACCATCCCGCGATGTGACATATCACACCTCCAGCCCATCACACAGCTTAAAATACAACCTGAGTTGTAAATGTCAAGACTCCATAACTTACTAAGTTAGGCCCAGCCCAAACTAGGCATGTGGTTGTACAGTAAGGCCCAGTTCAATGGCGCACAAAGTTAAGTCCTTAATTGACCAAGGCAAGACTTTCAGTTTTAACCCAAATCACAAAGTTTATAGCACACAACTCCACCAATCACACACAATCCACCACTTGCCTCAGTCCAAATCTTTTCCCACCATGTTGATTAAGTGCAACACATGCCATCACGAGTAACAGCACACAACACACATAGTTTCATCACACAGTTCCATAATCACTTAGTCAAGTTTATATTTGCAACTCACATGGAATGATGACTCGTGGCATGGCTAAGCAATCTACTCGTATATAACCAACCCACGTTGGTGCTATGATATTACCAACTATTAAGGAACCAATCCAGGGGGACAAAAGAATATGACATACAATTGACAAGGTGGACATAACAAATTGGGTTATTAACTACAACCAAAATTATTTAAATACATACTTGAATTAAGATGCAATAATTTAAATCAAAGTAATTTGAAAATTGGGTGCAATATGGTCAAAGGTATAACTTGCCTTGGAATAGGTCTAGGTACTGGTCTTGATCTTGAGGTGCTCCTTCTTCTCTAAAATTTCTCAAAGTATCGACGTCTACTCGCAAACGAGACAAAAGAAACAAAAACAAATAAATAATAGAGGCAAAATAAACTCCAAAAATCAAATAAAATATTGGAAATCGGAGGTCGGATGCAAAAGTTATGGGCTTTAGAATACTGGAAATCAAATAAAACCCTAATTTGGATTTTTATGAATTTCTCGAATTATTTTTATGAAGGAAAATCGGATTATTGCGCAATGCTTGCGTCAGCCGAGAATTTCCGAAAAAGAAATACATTTAAAAGAAATCTGACATGTGGGCCCCACATGTCAGCGACTGGGCTCACGGTGAAGTGGGTTCACCGAGCCAAGTGAGATCTGGCGCGTGGGTCGGGCCACGCGGCTTGGCGTGTCTTGGTGATTAGGCTCCACGCGGATGCCACGCAAGCACAGAGGCTGACGCACCGGTTGCGCTGTGGCGCTGACGAAAACACGGCGGCGAGGGCGGCGCTCGGGACCCGATGGTCGCCGGTGATTGGCGGCGACTCGCCGGCGGTGGATGGTACCAGATTGTTCCCCGTGCTATTGCGTACTCAGGGATGCCCTTAACGATGGCTGGCAAAGACGGTGGCGACCGGCGGCGTGGAAGAAGCGGCGGTGGAGCTTCGGGTTTTGTCGAAAGTGTGTTCCGGCGGCGCTCCGGCAACGAGGAGGGGCGTACGAGGTAGCCCGGATCTTGCTGATCACAAAGGTGTAGATGGCTGTGAAAGGGCGACGACAATTGCGTCGCAATTCGCCGGAGAGGGAGCTCGGCCGAAAGCCATAAAGCTTGGATTGCGGGGGCGCTAGAGCGATCGGGGAGACGAGGGTGGCGGATCTGGGTTGCGAAGGACTGGGCGATCCTAGGGGGGTATTTATCGGACCGGGGGACGCCGGAATTGGAAAGCTCCAAATCGAGTCCGAAACGGCCTCAATTTCGAATTCCTTGATTCTCCAGGATATCTGCCGAATTCAGGTTTGATTACAACCGAAATAGGTACAGGATAACTCGGGGTGTGATTTGGTGGGGTCAGCGCGAAGAATCCGCAACAGATACGCGTTTGTCGGACAAAGCTTGAAGAGCGACAATGGCGTGCGAAGGCGCGGGCGCGAGGTGGAAGAAGGGTCCGCGGAGACGACGACTCGGTGGCGGCCCCACCTGGCAGTGGCAGCGAGGCACGGGCGAGCGAGCGAGCGAGATCAGCGGGCGAGGCCACGCGGCGACTATCCAATGGAGGAAGGCGGGGTTGAGCGCGGGTGTCCGATCTAAACGAGGGGAACGCGTCGCGCATCCAACGGGCTTAGGCGGGCGAGCACGAGCTGGGCTGAGGCGCGGTGTTGGGCTGCACAGTGTGTGGCCCAACACTGTTCTGGGGATTTTAAAATAATTTCTCTTTTTAGAAAATCCACAAAATGCAAATAGCAAAATAAAAAATAGCAAATGATCTTGGAAAAATTCAGAAAATTCTAGAAAATATATCCAAGCACATAGAATCCAAATAATTTTTTTTGGCAATTGTTGATGTTGGGATTAACCCCAATAAACTATTTTGGCATAAAAATCTATAATAAGCTTTTAAATTTAAATTCAAATAAAATGAAAATGGTGAGATTTTCAACTAGCAACTAATTAGAAGATTTTCAAAGACCAAAAGTTGGGATGTTAGACTTGCCCTCTCACAAACCGTCGTGAAAGGTGCCCTTGTGATCTTACCAAGTAAACAAGATAAACATGTTTCAAATGATTCAAAATCAAATAAGTTTAGAAGGCCATTTTTATGGAGATTCATCATGCACTTCTCATTTAGATGACCAAGATGACAATGCCAAATAAAAGTGGGATTCAAATCATTAGGTCGAAGTCTCTTATCATTAATGTTATAGATAGACATATCCCTAAGGTTCAAAATATATAATCCATTCACCAATGGAGCATGTCCATAAATCAAATTTTCAAAATAAATTGAACAATAATTGTTCTTTATTCTAAACTCATAACGTTTTGGTCCTAAACAAGAAGCATAAATAAAATTTTTGCTTAAGGATGAAACATAATAACAATTATTTAATTTCATAACTAATCGAGAGGATAAAACTAATGTCAAAGTGTCAATAGCTAATGCAATAATTGTTGCTCCATTGCCCACGCGAAGATCAATCTCGCTTATTGCCAAACTTCTGCTCCCTATCAGTACCTCATCGAATTGCAAATATGAGCAACCTATCCGGAATTAAATACCCAAGAACTGGTAGGAGAAGTGGCAAGATTAATTTTTATAACATTTATACCTGAACTTGAAGTCTGACTTCCTTTGTCCTTTTTCATTTCTCCCAAGTACTTCTTGCCATTTCTCTTCCAATGCTCAGTCTCATGACAATGGTAATATTCTGTGTCAGCTTAGGACCCAGCCTGAGCTTCTCAAGCTTAGACTTGAGACTCTCGATCTCATCTTGAGTATTTTCTTTGCTCTTTCCCTTTCCCAAAGACTTACTCTTCTTGAAGCTAGTAGTATTTTGAACCATCATCACATGATTAGAACTTTTCTTGATGCTCTCTCCAGCACCTTTAAGCATGCCATACAACTCGGTCATTGACTTCTCCAAACCATTCATACGAAAATTGACTTCTCCATGCCATTCATATGAAAATTCAATATGATTGGCTCAAAGCTCGCAGGGAGTGCTTAGAGAATCACATCAGTAGCCAACTCTTGGCAAAGGGGAAAACCAAGCTTTTCTAAGCTCTCAATGTGACCGATCATCTTGATCATATGAGGCCTGACCGAGCTACCTTCTAATAGCCTACAAGAAAATAATTGTCAACGTCTGGGACTCTCGACACAGAATGGACTAACAAAATTATAAAAAGGAAACGGAGATTGCTATCTGTTCGCCAAAGGACTCAAAATGATGATGTATATTGTAAAGAGTATGCTCTGATTACAGGAAGAATGATTGTGAATAAACGTGGATTAGGGTCTAGACGAGGATCTTAATTACAAAGGCACATAGGCTGGGTTCTTATAGTCTACAAAATATCGGCAGGTTGTTGCTGTCGGAGTTTTAGAACCGAACTTAAGTAATTATTGTTTCATTTGGGGGGTCTCCAAGACTCGAATCACGCGGAGAGAATGACACATGGATTTTTATGCAGGTTTGGACCTTCTCTAGAGAGAATAACAACCCTACCCCTGTGTGACTGTATTGAGTATACTGGTTACAGATCAAGAGAAAGACTGAAATGCAATGTCTTGTGCTCCTAATCGTGTCTTTCTTTATCTTTTCCTGATGTTTGGTGATTCCTCCTTTTATAGCATGCTCGAAGTGGGCGACCATTTCTCCAGCCCAAAGGGCTTATCAATGTTTCAGATGATGGTGTAGTTACCTAAGATTACTATTGGAGAAGTAACGTTCCCACATTGCTAGACAGTTATCACAAGGACAGAGAGTTTAATTGTGCAGGGCATATCAAAGCTCGATAGAGTATAGGGTGGTCATAACTGACCTGGTCCTAGAATGATTTACGACCATGAGGTGATCGTAGAAGAACTTACGATCATGTGCTAGTCGTAGAAGAACTTACGACTATGGGGTGGTCGTAGCTGACCTGGTCGTAGAAGGACTTATGACCATGAGGTGATCGTAGAAGTACTTATGATCATGAGGTGTCGTAGAAGATCTTACGACACTAGCTTCTCCCTTATGAACATTAAGGGGTATACTCAAGAACCATATAATGGCGTCATTATCCGTAATAAGGATTACAGATAAATAATTAAATGAGGGTTTCTAGATCCTCGTCATCTAGCCCCCCAGCTTCAAGTGAAAGTACCTACTTGGGAAAGGAGCGGTAGATGATCTTACGCCTAGAAGATGGTCGTATAACGGTAGTAGAAGGAAAGACTATTCGACTGTTATTTCATGTGACCAGAAACAGACTTGGTCAAGAAGTTTGCAGGAAACCTTACGACTACAAGGTGGTCGTAGAAAATCTTACGACTACAGAGTGGTCGTAGTATGGTAATCAGAAGTAAATCCTTTCCGATTGGTATTCCATTTGACAAGAAAAGGACTTGGTCAAGAAGGTAATTTTACTTGAGGTGTAAAGATAGACTCGGTTTTCTCGAACAGACAAATTTACGAATCTGAATTGACTCTCATAGAACTATCTATTGGAGTGGTTCCCGAAGAGGTGGCAACTGTTAGGTTGCCACGTCTTTAACCCAGTGCGTGGTTATACAAACTTACCGTGGGTGCGATTGTAGGGTTTTACTTTTTTCACAACCACTCTAGCTATTCATCAAGCTTTTGCATTCTCCGCCGGCATCCAAATCGTACGCCTCCAAGCTTCCTCCCCTTGATAAAGATGGCTGGAGCTGCTTCCCAGTGGGTCAAATCGGAGATAGACGCGACCAATATGAAAGCTCTGGTCGCCACCGAGAAGATCCCAAAGAAGGAGTTCGTGAAGTGGATTGAGACTTCCGGGCAACATTGGCCATCCGGGGAGATTTGGTAGATCCCCGTATTCCAGGTGTACTATGACTGTGGTCTTCGATTGTCTACTCACCCATTCCTCACGCTCGTACTCAACACTTTGGGGTAGAATTGGTGAACCTCATTCTCAATTCCATCACAATGTTAGGCGTGCTCGTATACTTGTGTGAGGCCTACCTGGGGATTTCGGCCGACTTGGAGATGTTCCAGTATGTTTACGGGATGACTCGGCTGGCTAGAGACGCTGGTAGATATAGTCTGAAGCTCCACGACGGGAAGTCGAAGGAGTACATTCAGAAGTTCACCCGGTAGTCATGGTCAGGATGGAAGAAGAGGTGATTCTACTGAGATTACCAGTGAAGACAGCCTCTCTTTCACCTGGAATGCCACAAAGAAGATTTCTTCCTAGGATTCGACTCCCAAGGATCTTGGCCGATCGCCCCCTTCATTCAAGCCATCAAGGACTTGAACGAGGAGGGGCTCACCGGTTGGCACGTGGTGAATGATTACATAACGCGCTGCATTAGCCCTCTGAAGAAACGAGCACATCCCATGTGGATGTACTCGGGGTAACAAGACCCGACCAGAGATTACGAGTACGGTAAGTAAACCTTCAATTTGGCTCTCTTTCTATTGATTTCGAACATGGTTATTGAAAGATTATTTACTCCTGCAGATCTTACACAAGTGGAAATTGACGCTTAGGTCAAGCTCGTTTGTGAGAAATCCTCGCAACCAAATGTGGTGGCTCCTCAAATCCTTACGGTTTTGTCCGCATAGTATAGGAGGGAACACCTAAAGGTAAGCAAGAACTGATTTCTTCTTTAAGATCTCATAGTCATCGAAAAACATACGACTAGGTACTAGTCGTAGAAGGACTTATCTGGAAGAATGGTTGTGGAAAAACTCACGACTAGAGTGTTGTCGTAGAAAAACTTATGACTAGGTTCTGGTCATAGAAGAACTTATGACCGCGTTGTAATACTTCTTTTTTCTGACCTGTACAGAAAGTCAACATGGAAGACCGTTGAGACGACGAAGAGGTCAAATTGATGGTCGTTAGCGCGGTGATGGAGTAAGTCGAGGCTCCTCTGACCAAAAGCGTTGGCTCGTGAAAGTCACCGACAAGGGCCCTTTGCATGGTTCGCTGCAGAAATGGCCGCTGAAGAGAAGGCGAAGGCGGCCAAAGCGGCTGAAGCACTCAAACGTAAAGCCTCTAAGATCAAAGTAGCCTTTTACTACGATAGTAAGACTATCGCAGTTTCTGCCTCTTGTGGCTTTGTCAAGCAACAATTAAAGGAGGACTGAAAGAGTTTTATATCTTTTGGGAAGGAAACCGTTGCGCCAGCAGTGTTTGTGGTCAAGGGCAGTGCTGCCCTAGATGTGGTCGAGAAAGGTCTCGGCCATCCAGAGAGCCAGGAGGTTCAAGGCGTGGTAGTGCTCACTCAAGACCCACGACCAGATGTGGTCGTGGTTGAGAAGAAGTTGAAGAAAGGTTTCTTCCAGATTGAAGATCAAATCTGGCACACGAAGGTATGTAAAAAGACAAAAGTGTAAGAACATCATTTACCTTTTATTTTTATCATTTGATGCGTATTCCTTTTTGTGACACTAGCTCGACTCCTCGAGCCCTCAAGGACGTTCCTGTCGAGGAATCTACTACTATTTCTCCAGTAGTTGGAGGAATGACAGTGACGGTGGTCGAAGGGTCGTCCACCGTCCGAGTGGTGGAAGTGGTCGTTGCTGTCAAAGCCACTGCGACCACAGTGCATGATGCAGCGGAGGCATCAGGCCAAGGCGATGGATTGTTGGGCCATTGTGTCGGGAAGGAAGTTTCCGCATATGTTTTTCCCGGTCCCTAATGAGCTGTCATCACCGAATCGAAGAAGCAGAATATGCCAACTTCTTTTCTCAATTCTTCGGCCAACTTCCGTTGTGGGGTCTTCTACTTTCAGGACTCATACCCGAGTTCCACACCCCAAGGATATTCCTAACAGGGGGAATGTTTTCGATGACGAGCATCTCGAAAAGTTGTGGTGGAATCGGGTTCAAGATCTTGATGAACTAAACAACCCTGCATGCGTACTCTCCATGTCTGCTCGAACGAGCATCAACGTAAGTGTTTGTTGCTCAACATTTATATATGTGGCTTTTCTCACCTCTCATTGTCCTTCTTTATATAGAGAGCTCTAGAATAAATTGTCACTGTTGCGGAGTACAACAAAAAACTTGCACATCTATGAAAGGAGGAGGTGGAACTCTACGAGCAGGCAGAAAGATGGTAAGTCACTATTGCTCGTAGTCATTTATGTTTCGACCACTTTCACAGTGCTTATAGGGATTGTCGTAGGAGAACTTACGACTATATGCCGGTTGTAGAAGAACTGACAACTAGGAAAATGTTGTAGAAAAACTTATGACTAGATACTGGTCGCAGGAGAACTTACGTGTAACACCCCAGCCCAACACTGAGCCTGGAATGCCACTAAACTACTCTCTAAACTAATAAATATTGACACACTATAAAATTACAGCAAGAAAACATCAATAAACATAACCATGGATCACAAAAGAACATGCATAATTATGGATCAAGCGATAATAAATAAGCAAGGGGAAATATAACCAGGTAAAAGAATCCAAAATAGCATCAACCAATGAATCCAAATAATTGAAACAAATAGTCTAGTCCAAAACGTTGTCCTAAACTTTATTCAACCCTTAATATGCTGTAGAGTAATCCTGCATTGAATGAAAAGATTCGTATGGCAAATGATCATGTGTTGTCCATGTGCTCTACTCGCTCTCAGTTACGGCGTCCTTGAAGATCACCTAAAGACAACAAAAGAGCAAGGGTGAGTCCACGACTCAGCAAACACATCAATATACACCGAACAATAATAAATCAACAGCATTCAATAACTTCATTATCATCACATGTACTTCTATTAATATTCTCATGCTGTTATCTTCTCTTTGTTTCACACCCATTAATCTCATATATCAATGCAACTCTAATCTACATGTCCACATGCACTTCTTTCACAGATAATCAGATAGCATGAGTGAATGCTCGCGACAACATTCACTCTCAAGCCCGTTCCTCCTCAAGGATCGGGGACCTCCTCCACTCCCGTGGAGTTGTGATCATTCATGATCACCTGCTCATATGCAAAGATGCTTATGAATGCAAACATGCATAATTTCATAATACTCACCATATCCAATTTTTTTTTTATCATGTCCATTAACCATATAGATCCATACCATTCCATTGCTTGCAATCAAATAAAATAAAAGCACAACAATAATGGTAATGGAAGATAAAGAAAACAGTGATCAATCATTGATCGTTGTCTACCATGCACTTGCCTTTACTAGATGCGACGCACGATTTGGCTAGAAGATGGCAACAAGCACGACGCCTCTCCTACATTATATACACAAATTTTCAATACAAACTACAACATCAAGAATAGCAATCAATCGACATCGCTCCTACACGTCCCCAAATCAACCACGCTTCTCCGGTACCGAATAATTACCCATTGCTGTCTTGGTACTAAAACGAACGTAACTTTTGACTCAAAAGTCCGATCACGACAAACCACCCTGTTCTGGATTCTACACAAAATTCCCCTCATTTTCTTAGATTACAAAGTCTTCTAATTAAATCATCTAACCCTCCGTTTTTAACCCAGAAAACCGATCTGTCCGCTTCAGAACAGCAGGTCTTACTAAATTCATAACTTTTGTTTTACCCAACCAAAATTCGATTTCTTAGATTCTACAGAACCCTTAGACAATTATCTACATCTTTCATGTAGATCAAAAACTCTAATTAGTCTATTTACTATTTTTAATCCGCAGTCTACCAAAACAGTACCGAAATATGATGACTACAAAGACAGCAGACTTCCGAAATTCATAACTCGAATTCTACTTGTCCGATCGACATGATAAAATATGCTATAGAAAGATATCGAAATTATCTACAATTAACTAGTAGATGATATTTTCAAAATTTGCCATTAAGGTACCCGAATAAATCGTTCAACAGAACAGTAGGCTAAACAGATCTATTAATCGATTTTCCCCCCTACTAGAAACATGTCAATTCTTTATTCTAATCTCGATTCTAAAACTATAATAAAATAAACAACAGAGAGGAAAGCTTGATCGTTACCCACACGACGAAAATCCAGATCTTGGCTTCTTTTCCTCTATTTTTTCTCTCTTCCTTGACTTAAACCTCCCATCGCTTTTTTTTTTTCCATTTGCTAGCACAACAGAAGCTACGCTTTGATCTCACGGCTTGCATTCAACTAAAAACTGAAATTGCTACCAAGGCGGTGGCGCTGCTCACTGGCGGTGGTGAACTGGACGATTACTTCCACATGCAAGTCGTCCGGTACCCACGCACGGCAAGTTTACAATTTGGCGATGGATTTTTTCTCCACGCTACCGCCAACTGGAAAGAAGGTGTCGCCGACAATGGCTTTAAATGCACGGCACTAAACAAAGAATAGATGGCAAAGAAGGAAATCAACGGCGCCGAGCGGTAATGCGGAGCCCAGAGGCGCAGAGCTCACGCGTGGTAGCCGAAACAAAGTCATGGCGTACCGAGAAAAAAAGCGAGGCGGCTATTAGCGCGCGCACGGAGGAATAAAAAACTAGGGTTTAGAATTTCTGATTTCTCTCCCCACGATTCTCTTTTATATCTCACGCAGTCTAGCCCCTCCGTAAAAAACTAGAAAATATTATATTTTCACGTATTCTATTTGATTAATTACGCACCGGCCCTTAAGACGTTATTCTTAATATTATTATTTTCAGAATATTACATTACGACCAGAGGAATATCGTAGAAAAACTTACAACTATGTGCTGGTCGTAGAAGAACTTACGACCATGGAAATATCATAGAAAAACTTACTACTGGATAATGGTCGTAGGAGAACTTATGACCAGAGGATTGTCGTAGAAAAAACTTACGACTAGGTGCCGATCATAGAAACTTACAACCGCTTATCCTGTGCTCATATCTACTCTTTCTCTCTGTTGGTTCAAGAGCGATGAACAGTCCTTGGCCGATTCGCTCGACTACGAGAAGGTTTAGACAAAAAATCTAAAGGAAGAGAAAGAAACCCTTCTAAAGAAGCTTTAAGAGGCAAACTCTGCAACTCAAAAGTTACAAGGACAAATAAACAGTAAGTGTTGAACTTAAGACTGCTTATAATATTCTTTTCTTTTTCTAACCCTCATTCCTTTTCAGAAAAAGAGGTCAAAATAGGGAAGCTTGAAACCAAGGTCAAAGACAAGACCATGGTTGTTCACGAGATTTCCCGTATCGCCAAAGAAAAAGATCGGGAGGTTAAGTCTTGGGAGAAGCGCTATGCAAAAAGCACTACCTCTCATGATGATGAAGTCAAGAAGTTAGATTCTCGAGTGGCCGGTAAACAAGTATTTTTATCCGACTAGTTTTGTTTTCCTTTTGGGGTCACTTTATCCGACTTGGCTTATTCTTTTCAAAGCAAGCAGTCGAAATAAAACAACTCCGTGAGGCATCGACTTGTAATTAGGAGGAGATAAAGTCGATGAGGACTAACCTTCAGGACAACATTTCTCTCCTCAACAATGTGCTCAGTGGGATACATGCTGAGGAGGTCACTCCTCATGAAGACACAATAATTTCTCACTTGAGTACCATTGGAAAACAAGTTTGGACTTTGCAAGAGTTGGTGACCACTCTGAGGACCAACCAAGCTGATTCGATAAAGGAGGCAGTCAAAGGCGGAATAAGTTTTATTCTGGAAAAACTTAAAGTTCATGACCCTAAATTTAATCTGCAACTAGTCAAAACCGACTTCGACTGCTCTAAGTAGAAGCAGAGAGGTTAATGGAAGATATGCAGTCCATCAGCAAGGAAGTCACGGAGGAGATGCAGATATGATCTCCTTTGTCAGAGTAGTTTGTAAGAGGAATCTGCAAAGACAAGTTTGTTGATATATATGATCATTTCTTCTTCTTGAAAAATCATCTTGTCGAGTAGTTAGTAAATCATAAGATAATTAATAGAAAAAGAGATTAAGACTAAGAATTGAAGTCATATTGATAACTTTATCATAGCCCCCGACTATTTGCTTAGTTTCTTTAGATAAACTAAGTAAATAGTGTTAAAAGGGTTTTCTAAAAAAGAGAGGTTTGGATAACTTATAGTATGTGATCCCGATTATCATGGACTCGTCGTAAGGGTAGCAACGAGTTGACACTAGAAAGTTCTTTCTAGTGGGCAGGACCACGTGCAAAAAGAAAAGGCTTCGACTAGGTGTTGTTACCATCTCCGACTAGATTAATTAAATCAAGAGCGGCAACTTGAGTTACACAAACATCTGTAGCTACTTTAGAATTCATTCGACTTTTTCGAGTGCACTCAATATGTTTGCCCTGGTTGCAAGAGTTAGAAATAGGACGATGCTAGGAAGTTCCTTCTAGTGGGCAGGACCACGTGCAGAGAGGAAATATTTCGACTAGGTGTTGTGTCTTTCTCCTACCAGTCAGAATCAATCGAGTTTACCAAGAGTAGTCGAACAAATTGCCAAAGTGTACTCTTCTTAGAGTATTTTTCAAAACGAATGAAGAAATAAACTAAGGTACTAAGTGTTGGCTTGAAAATATTTTGACCATATTTGTAGAACCCGAGCTCTTTGTGTTAGAATCAAAAGTGAGGAACAAATCGACACTAAGAAGTTCCTTCTAGTGGGGCAGTACCACGTGTAGAAAGGAAAGGCTTTGACTAGGTGATGTTCCTATCCTTTCGATCAGTGTAAAGAAGTGCTGGGTACTGATCGTAGAAAAACTTACGACCATTGGATAGTCAAAAAATTATCGAAGCGCTACTCAGAGTCAGACAATAAAGATAGAAAGAACATGATACTTTATCATCGTGGTGGTTGGTTACACATAAAATTTGCGTAACTGGTTGATGTTCCAGGAGTTCGAGAGAATTCGATCGTTTTCCATTGATAGTCGTACCGAATCTGGTCGCGTAGCTTCGACCACCGTGTAAGGACCTTCCCACTCGGGGGAAAGCTTGTTCCGATTAGACTGGGATTGAATTTTCTTCAATACCATGTCACCTACAACAAGGATACGAGGTTGGACATTTTGATCGTAGTATTTGCGCAGGGTTTGCTAGTCGACTGCTGAACGGATTAAAGCTTAATTTCTCTTCTCTTCGAGTAGGATGATGTCATATGCCCGAAGTAGTTCTTGGGTAGAGTCATTGAAAGTTTCAACTCGTGTTGACCTGATCTTTAGTTCTGGTGGAAGTATGGCTTCGGCACCAAAAACTAGGAAAAAAGGTGTTTCGCTTGTGGCCCGACTACTAGTCGTACGAATTGCCCATAATACTGAGGGTAATTTTTGTACCCAAGCCCTCGAGTGCTTGACAAGCTTGTCAAAGACTCGAGTTTTCATTCCCTGCTTCATTTGGTCATTTGCTCTTTCGACTGCACCATTGCATTGAGGATGGGCAACAGAAGTGTAACACACTTTGGTACCCAACTTGTCGCAAAATTCTTGAAATTTTATGCTCGGAAATTGCTTACCACTATATGTGATTATTCAACTTGGGACCCCAAACTGAGTAATCACATATCTCATCATGAACTGTTTTGTTGCTTCGTTGTTATCCCAGTCACAAGTTCGGCTTTGAGCCATTCTGTGAATGAATCAATAGCCACAAAAAGGAGCTCGAAACCTCCTGTAGCCTTGGAAACAGTCCTAGGATATCGAGACCCCAGGTCGCAAAAGGCCAAGATGGAGGAATTATTTGCAATGCCTAAGCTGGTTGGTGTGTCTGCCTGCTATGAAACTGGCATTGCACACACTTCTTAGCCAACTCTTTGGCATCTTAGAGGGTTGTTGGTCAGTAAAAACCTTATCGAAATACCTTTCCGACCAGCGTTCTGTGGGAAGCATGAGTTTCATAAATACCCCGTGTATGTCGTTAAGGGGGTTTAGTCATTCCATCTGCGATATGCATCGCATGAGTACCCCATGAATGGCTCGTTTGTAGAGGACTCCATCGACCAAAGTATACATTTTGGCCCTTCAGATAAGCGATTTGCCTCGAGATCATCATCATGTATTGTACCCTTCTGAAGATACTCGTAGATGGAGTTCATCCAGGTATCCTCATATTCTAGAGAGGCTGTCTCAATAGGAGTTATCTCTGGTGTTTCAACCAGAGACAACTTTTGGAGGTGCTCCAAGAAAACTCCTTTTGGTACTTGCGATAGGGAAGAAGCTATACGAGCAAACTACTCTGTGAGAAAATTATTCTTTCGAGGGATAAATTGTACCTCGAAACCAAAAAAATGCTTTTCTATCTTTCAGAGCCCGATAAGTACCGAGACATGGTTGGATTAGAGCACTGATACTCTTTTCTAACCTGATTCACGACTAGTCGAGAGTCTCTTCTCACGAGTAGTCGTCGAATCGCGAGTGCTTTTGCAGCTCGTATGCCAGCCAGCAAACCTTCGTACTCTAGTACGTTGTTAGTGACCTGGAATTTTAATTGAATGACATACTTTAAGGTCTCTCCGGTAGGATATTCCTGGACCACCCTAGCCCCGAGCCACTTAAAGTAAGTGATCTGTCAATGTACATAGTCCACTGGTCGTGGGTATCGTACTGGGGATCCTAAACTTGTTCAGGATTTGTCTATTCGGCGACAAAGTCTACCAAGATCTGGAATTTAATGGTCGTTCGAGACATGAAATGGAGGTCAAACTCCCCAAGTTCTACTAACCATTTTACCCCGTGTCCCGCTGCTTCCCTGTTCTAGAAGACCACTCCTAAGGGAACCTTAGATGGCAAAATTATCTTGTGTGCTTGGAAATTATCTTCCGTCGCTTTGAGGGTAGACCTCGGTTTCCCTTTCGAGATGGCTACCCGCGGCGTGATCAGCATGTTGCCAGAATTCCGACTCGCCCTTCCATAGTAGTCGGATTCAAGACCGCGACCAGTCCGCATACGCACCTTCCGCTTGTTGAGTGACAGAGAGCGTAGGGTAGAAAGAGGTTAGTCTTGCTTGACTACTTCATCTGTTCGACGTGTTACTCAGTATTGGGTGCCAAAATCACTGTTGATTCACCCCAGTACTGAGACTTTACTCTCTGTTTGACTCAGGTTCACCGGGCTGGGAAGGGAAAGGTATGGATTGTAGACTCCGGGTGTTCTCGTCATATGACCGGAGACTCTCGTTGGTTTTCTTCCCTAGCCCGTGCTCGAGGTGATGAGACGATCACTTTCGGAGATGCTTCATTTGGGCGCGTCATCGCTAAAGGTACTGTGAGCATTAATAATTCTTTTATTTTGAAAGATGTTGCCTTAGTAAGTAAGCTGCAGATAATCGCTTTGATCTCTCACCACCGATGAGTTCTGAGGTGAGCTTTAAGAAAATAAATTGCAAAATTCTTGATTCTTGGGTAGCCTAGTTTATGGATTTCTCGATATGGGAGGATTTTTCGTGCTGATTTTTCCGAGTCTTCCGTGATCCTCTCAAAGCGTAGTTGCTTCGAATCCGTGATTTGACTTTCTCGGCATAGGAGACTTGGTCATATAGGATTTGATCATCGACCGAGTTAGCGGCCACGATCTCATTCGTGGTTTGCCGAAACTCAAAATGGTCAAGGATCTTGTTTGTGCTCCTTGCCAAGACGGCAAAATGGTTGCCGCTTCACATCCTCCGCCATAAATGACTATGACAGATGCACGTGTCAATCGCTCCATATGGACCTGATGGGACCGGCTAGAGTGCGAAGAGGAGGGAAGTGGTACGTGCTTGTCGTGGTCGATGACTTCTCGAGGTATTCTTGGGTGTTTTTCTTAGCCTCGAAGGATGAGACGTTTTCACTTTTTGAGGTCTTTTAGTAGGCTTTGTTGAGCTCCTGTGCATTACGAGCAATTCGCAGTGATAATGGCACCGAGTTCAAGAATTCCTACTTTGAGAGTTTCGTGGTGAGGCAGTGTAGAGCACCGTTCTCGTCTCCATACGCCCCCAAGCAGTAATGGCGTTATGGAGAGGAAGAACCGTACCTTGGTCGAGATGGCGGGACGATGCTTGATGAGTACTCTACACCTAGGAAGTTTTGGTGAGGCTATTGCTCTTGCTTGTCATGTTTCTAATGAGTCTTTCTTGGGCACTCTTGCATCGCACTTCTTATGAGTTGAGATATGGCGAAAACCCAGCCTCGCATTTTCGTGTGTTTGGTTGCAAGTGTTTTATTTTGAAGTCCGGGAACCTAGATAAGTTGAATCACGATCTTGTGATGGGATCTTTAAGGTTACTCGACTTCTTCTCGTGCCTATAGAGTCCGGAACCGCGAGTCTAGTAAGTTGGTAGAAACACAGTGAGGTAACCTTCGATGAGGTCGGTCCGGGACTAGGCACGATATCTCGTGTTCTCTAGAGCGATCCGAGTCTATCTTCAAGAAGTTGAGGAGGATGGAGATGAGGGTTGTCTACCCGATCCAGTTCCTTCTCCTCCTCTTGAGGTGCCTTCTTCCACCGCTCCTCGAGGAGATCACCCTTACCTTCTCGCTTATTTCAAGCTAGTGGCTCTGCTCCTATCTCATCCGCTCATGAGGTAGAGGCCACTTCTTCATCTCATCCTCGACCTCCTAGACATATCCAAAAGATCATCCTTGAGTAGATCATTGGAGACCTCTTTGAGCGTGTCACACGCTCCAAAGTCGGGTTTGTCTCTCTTTGCCTCCATTCGCTTTGTCGCCTCATTTGAGCCCAAAGACATTTGTCATGCTCTATCCGACGAGTCTTGGATAAACGCCATGCATGAGGAGTTGGAAAACTTTGAAAGAAACAAGGTCCGGTCCCTTGTTGAGCCCCTCAAGGTCACAATATCATTGGGACCAAATGGGTGTTCAAGAACAAGCAAAGTGAAGATGGGTTAGTCATTCAAACAAGGCTAATTTGGTAGCTCAGTGGGTACTCCCAAGTTGAGGGTCTAGATTTCAAGAGACCTTTGCCCTCAGAGCTAGACTTGAAGCCATTAGAATTCGCTTGCCTTTGCAGCTTCTAAGGGTTTCAAGCTTTACCATATGGATGTCAAGAGTGCTTTCCTCAATGGCCTTATTGAGGAAGAAGTCTATGTTAGACAGCCTCCAGGTTTCGAGAACCCCAAATACCCTAACCATGTCTACAGGCTTTCCAAAGCTTTGTATGGACTCAAGCAGGCTCCCAGACCTGGTTATGAAAGGCTTAAGTCGTATCTGCTGAGTCATGGTTTTGAAATGGGTAAAATAGACAAGACCTTGTTCATCCGCCGTCTTGGCAGCGATCTTTTGCTCGCCCGGATCTATGTGGACGACATCATCTTTGGCGGCTCCTCACATACTCTCGTTTCTCAGTTTTCCGATGTTATGAGCTCGGAATTTGAGATGAGCATGATGGGCGAGTTGAGCTTCTTCCTTGGCTTCCAAATCAAACAGACTCGGGAATGTACTTTTCTTCACCAAGGCAAGTACACTCGAGACCTCCTGAAGCGCTTCGACATGAATGATGGAAAGCCAAGATCAACTCCGATGGCATCTACTACGCTCTTGATCCGGATGAAGACGGCGAACTGTTGACCAAAAGGAGTTCGAAGCATGATTGGCTCTCTCTTGTACCTCACAGCCTCGAGACTAGATATACATTTCTCCGTATGTCTTTGTGCTCGGTTTCAGGCTTCTCCTCGCGTATCTCACCGTCAGGCGGTGAAGCGCATCTTCGGTACCTTCGAGCTACCATTGACTATGGTATCGGTACTCTTCCTCTTCTTGTCTATCTCTTAGAGCCTTCTCCGATGATTTATTTGGGTCAGAGGATAGATAGGAAGAGCACCTCTCGCACTTGCCAATTCATTGGCACTTCTCTTGTCTCCTAGTCTTCAAGGAAGCAGTCCGGTGTTGCACGACCCATCGCAGAGGCCGAGCACGTTGTCGCGACCCGATTGTTTGAGCCAAGTGATTTGATGGTCTCGACCTTGCAGACTTTGGGTTAATAATCTACCGTGTTCCACTCTTTTGTGATAACACGTCTGCGATTTGCATTGCCAAGAACCCAATTGCAACATTCTCGGACCAAGCATATTGATATCGATATCACTTTCTTCGAGACCATGTAGAGAAGGGTGACATTGTGCTCCAGTTTGTGGAGAGTGAACACCAGTTGGCTGATATCTTCACCAAGCCTTTGGATGACTCTTGCCAACTCTGGGAGAGCTTGGGGTGGTTTGTCCTTATGGACTATTGTGAGGGGGAGCTTGGGTTTTACTACTGTATTATATTTTAAATATGCTAGTTCTCCTTTCTGGTTGCATTTCATTTAAGTACTTTGGGTCTAAGTCCTTCCAGCATAGGTTAGAGTGGTTCTCTTGCCAAGTTGTTTTGAGTGCTAATTCTTATCTTGTGCTTCTAGGATGCTGCTTATTAGCTGTTTCTCCTCTCTCTGAGTTGAGCTTACTCACTTCTTATAGGTTCTAGCGAGGGTCGGGCCACCCTTGGGTAGACAGGGACAGTGTTTGCTCCTTAGTGGGTTAGTTGACCAGCTAATAGTCCTGGAATCATATGGGGTAGATAAGAATCAGTGTGAGTTTTGGTATTCTCTATATCTTATCTATGCTCTAAGGACTGCCTTTTCTGTTTCTCTTTCTAGTTTCTCGTTTTTGTTCCTTTGGTTCAGGGGAGTTCATCTTGGTTCTTCTAGTTCTTATATTTGTCATAACTCAACCTGAATTAAAAATGCATATCATTCTGAAGGGAATCTGGTTTTTCTTGCATTTTTCATCTTGCATTATAATAAAATCATATGGAGCCTTGTCTATTATCCCTTATGATCTGTTTTCACTGTTTTACATCTTGCCATGATTTATGCTAAACTGCTAGATTTATCATGACTTTTTATGTGTAGTTTAGTCTTTGCCATGCTAAGGTGATTAAAAAATGTTCAACTTAAATTAAAATCTTGTCATGATAGCTCTTGAGACTAGTCTGTTGAAGTTATCCTTTTATGATTCTCGCCATGTCAAGTAGGCTGAGTTGAGTCTTGAATCTTTATTGAGTTTCAGAGTAAGCTATGTCAGTTTGTTAAGAAACTTGACTTATCTTTAATCGTTGGTCTAAAAACTTCAAAAGCAAAAATGATCTCTTTTGTGCGAAAAAACTGATCTCACCAAATCTTTCTCATGAGACGGCTTGCCATTGCACTAGGCATGAACTCAGGAGGAGCCTTGGATGACCTAAGATCACTTCCTTAAGTCTGTTGCTTGGAGTGGTCGCATAAGGCTTCGGATCTAGCACATGGTTAAGATTTGAAAAATTGGTTGAAGCTTAGGAGGCAGTTGTGGATGGCACCTAGTCCAGGACTTGCTTCACTAAGATAAAGCCATAATTATGTTTCCAGAAAAAGAAACTTGTGCTAAAAATGCTTATCTTCGAACAGACCAAGTACTTGATCAAATGAGTCACTCTTCAACTGGTAGCACTCTAAACTGTTCAATATTATGCTTCTTGGTTCCACTTAGAGTATTTGACATGGCTTGTATCATCCTTGGATATCTTTAGCTAGACTATAATCTTGGTTTACTTGAATTGCTAAAGAATTGGATCATTTATCAGATTATGGATTTTCTGTCTTAGCTATTCTATACATCACTTGTCATGATCTTGATAGCATTTTTATGTGTTATGGCTTGGTGTAATACTCTAATAGTCATTTTGGATAATCTTCATGGCTCCTAATGCTTAAAATGAATATCATATAGTCATTTCCTCTCTTTAAAACTTCTTGATGTGTTTATTGCCAAAAGGGGGAGAAGTTAGTTTGGAGAAAAAAATCTTCTGGAGCTTTGCAGAAAAATTTGCTCTTTCATTTAAAGCTCCAATTTTTCTTCTTTGACAAACATGGTTTTGAGCCTTCTTGATTTCTAGATTAGACCGTGTTTGGTCTTTATCACAAACTCTTCTATATGCTATTTCTGTGTTTGTCAATATACTCATCAAGGGGGAGATTGAGAGACCATGTGAGTAGGGTCCCCGTTTGAGTGATGAGTATTTGGCGCTGTGATGAGAAGTTTGTGATTGAAATCATTGCGCTTATGCTTCACTGGTCCGATTGACTGTGGCGCGGAACTTCCGATTCTGGAAAACGGAACTTCCGATAATCGGAACTTCCGCTGTGGTAAAACGGAACTTCCGATTATCCTGACGTTTGTGTTCTGGTTGAGATAATCGGAACTTCCGCACTTCCGGGAACGCCAGATGTCCGATAACATCCGGAACCTCTTGGCCTTCGAAGATCATCGCTCAGCTCTTCGGGCGAGCAATAACCAAGTTGTTGAACTCAAATTCATACTCAAAGAATAGACCTCTTCCACCGAGCAAAGGTCGTCGAGGCAACCTCCATCTTCTCAACAAATGAGTAGGGGTAGAACTTCCCTTGAACCGATCAACAAAATCCTCCCAAGTAATCGCCCTTGAGTGGCGGTCCTCGAGACAACACGCCTTCCACCAATCATCAAGCTGCCCTTTCAAATTGAAGGCTACAAGCGGACCCTACGAGTTGAAGACATCTCCAAAGCTCCAAGCGCCTCTCCATGTAGCGCAACGAGTCCCATTGCTTGAACCGGTGTGCAGGCGACGTCAAACGGATCCAACCTCAACCCCATCCACTCGAGTAACATCGCCTCCAGAACGGTGGATGAGCAGCAGGAGCAACAACGATGCACGCGCAAAGAAAGGGTCGCGCGCCGTTGACAGAAGAGCACGGATCTCTCCCACCAACTCTCTCAAGGCCAGCGGGTCTCATCCTCGACTACAAGAGGCGGGTCAGCAAGAACCCCTCGACGCATTGGCTCAAGCGCTCTGATGGAGGTGGCTCCACGGAACCTCGCTCGCGATCACGACTCTCCACGCACGCCACCACGACCACGCCCTCTACCCCTCGGCATAGCTATCAACCACAATCAACAATACACAATGAGCTCAAAGCTCAAAATAAACTCATCCATCAATAAGCAACCTAGCAGGCGTAAAAACTATATTAAAGACCTCTCTCTAACCTCATCGTGCACTATAAAATTTCAGCAAGACAACAATGTTAATCATATCAATGGATCACAAAAGAACATGCATAACTATGGATCAAACGACAATAAATAAGCAATGGGAAATAATAACCAGGCAAATTAACCAAAGCAGCATCAACCAATGAATCCAAATTAATAAAGCAAATAGTCTAGTCCAAATGATATCCTAAACATTATTCAATAACTATCATGTCCAAGTGTAAACCAATATTGAATGAAAAGATTATCATGAATGATCATGTATGATGTCCATGTGCTCTACTCGCTCTCAACTACGGCATCCTCGAAGATCACCTAAAAACAACAGTAGAGCAAGGGTGAGTCCACGACTCAGCAAATACATCCATAAACAACGAACAATAATAAATCAACAGCATTCAATAACTTTATTATCATCACATGCACTTCCATTCACATTCTCATTCATTAATCTCAAATATCAATGCAACTCTATTCTATATGTCCACATGCACTTCTTTTGGCGTATACGGTATAGCGTGAGTGAATCTTTGCGACAACATTCACTCTCAAGCCGTTCCTCCCAAAAGATGGGGACCTCCTCCACTCCGAGTGGAGTTGTGATCATATTGATCACCTTCTCTTATCAAAATGCTTATGAATGCAAACATGCAAACTCCATCATAAACATCATATTCAACTTTCCATCATGCTTATCAACAAGATATAATCATACCAATTCATTGTTTGCAATTAAACAAAATAAAAGCACAACAATAATGGTAATAGAAGATAAAAAGCGATGATCGATCATTGATCGGCTACTCACCATGCACTTGCCTTTACTAGTTTGACGCACAATTTGGCTAGCGAATGGCAACAAACGGCAACTTCTCCTACAATAAATACACACATCTCAATACAAACTACAGCATCATCGAATAACAATCCATATACATCGCTCCTACGTCCCCAAATATACCACGTTACGCGGTATCGCTACCCATTGCTGTCCGGTTACTAAAAGAGCGTAACTTTTGACTCGAAAGTCCGATCACAACAAACCAACCCATTCTGGATTCTTTATAAAATTATCCACATTTTCTTAGATTATGAAGTCTTCTAATTAAATCATCTAACCCTCCGTATTTAACCCAGAAAGCCGGTCTGTCCGCTTCGGAACAGCGGTCTTACTAAATTCATAACTTTTGTTTTACTCAACCAAAATGCGCGTTCTCAGATCCTACGGAACCATTGGACAATTATCTACAACTTTCATGTAGATCAAAAACTCTTATTAGTCTATTTACTATTTTTAATTTACAGTCTACAAAACAGCGCCTAAAGCGATAACCCTAAAAACAGCGGCCTTCCGAAAATCATAACTCAAGTTCTACTTGTCCGATTGACATGATTCAATATGCTAAAGAAAGCTATCGATATTATCTACATTTAGCTAGTAGATGATGTTTCCAAATTTTGCCATCAAGATTCCCGAATAAATTGTACAACCAAACAGCAGGTTAACGGATCTATTAAACGACCTATCTATTAGAAAATTATAAAACCCTCTCAATCTCTAATTAAAATCTCTAGCTGCATGCCGTAAGCTACAAGGCCAAACTAATCAACTACTAACTAGCGATTATCTAACTCATCTATCGATTAAACCTATGGCTTGCATGAAGCAAGCATTCACGAGCCAACTAATTGCGTGAGAAAAAACGGCAATATTCCGGCAGCCGCCTTGCGAAGTTACTGTTATTGTTCGAACCTTCGAGACTTACCTCGGCGGCGCTTCATATGAGGCCAATGACACTTGGGCGATCTTGAAGACTGACGGTCAGCGGTCTGGTCAGCGAATCGATCGGCGCTTATCCGTGAAAACCATCGTGACCGGCCGTAGCGATACTGCTTGAGGAGAAGCCGCACGTGATCTTCTGCGACTTCCAGTGCGTGAGCAAAAGCGGCGGCCGTGAGGAATAGCGGCGCCGGCGGCGGCCCAGACCGCCGCGTGTGATCGCGGAAATTTTAATGTGTGCTGAGAAAATAGGAAAAAAGGCGCGGTTTCTAAAAAATCCACAATCCATTTATATAGCCCATAAAATTCTGAAATACTATTTTCACGAAATCTTTTTATTTAATTACACCCGGGCCCTTAAGAGGTTAATAATTAATTAATCATTGTTACTCTTTAATTAATTCGCTCCAGGCCATACAGTAGCGATTATTAATATTTATTTATTTTTGGTATTACATCGGAACTTCATTTGTGGTAAGCGGAACGATTATCCCGGCGTTTGTGTTACGGTTGAGATAATCGGAACTTCGCACTGGGAACGCGGTATGTCCGATATCACCGGCGTGTGTATTCTCTTTGTGGCGACAATCGGATCTTCAAACCAGAGAGTGCGGACGGTCCGATAATCGGAACTTCCGCAATAGAAGTCGCGGAACTTCGATGTCGGAACTTCCACAATGGTAAGTCGGAACTTCCGATTATCGGCTGTGCGAAAGGCATAGTTTGTGATTTTGAGTTTGTATGAGTTTGAGTCTTGTACAAATATTGATGCTATGATATTGGGCAATACTATGTGATGTGTGTTTATGCGTGTTGGTGCGGGACATCGAGGCGAAGTCGTGGCGAGACGCAGGTGATCGGACTAGCGCGGCGGCGTTGAGGTCGAGCGGTCGGGATGTGTCGAAGGCGGCGTGAATCTTGAGGTGGTTGCGAGTCAAAGACAGCAAGGTGTCGGGAGGCTTCGGAAGGTGCGCAAGGCGAAGCGGTCTTTTCGCAAAGCGACACAAGTGGAGGCGGTTCCGTTCGGGTGTAGCGGGCTTAATGGGTTGGAGACCCGTTAGCCAAGGGCTATAAATAGAGGTGAACCACTGGTTGTAGGGTTGAACTTTTTGAGAGAGAAAATTAGGGTTAGCTTTAGCAAAAGAGCTTTTGGAGAGGTTGTTTTGCTTTTTGAGAGTTTGTTGAGTTGGAGAGGATGAACTGAAAACTTGTGTAATCATTCCTCTGTGTTTTCCTCTGTAATCTTGTGATTCCTATCAATGAAATCCTGAGGTTTTGGTTTTTGTTTATGCCTCTTCTATTCTCTCTGTTCATGTTGAATATCTAGGGTTTTGGTGAAACTTTTGATTCGTCTTATGAGATGGCATGAAACTTGATATCTAGAGTCTTATTGATATTGCTAATATATCCTCAAAGTTTCATGAGCTAAGAATCAAAGAATCTTGCCTATTGTAGTTTTTGGTCTTTCTTACCCCTTCTTCAAGAAATTCGATTTCTCTTTAATTAGACGATCTTTGTCTGCGATTTCTTCTCATGAGGTCAAGATGTTGTTTAGGATGATGTCCTGTGAGACTTGACACGAGAAGAGCGACAAATCAAAAGTATTTTGAATTTTGAATCGTTCGGTCTTTTCTGTTCTTACGAGGATAATCGAACTTCCGCCATCTAAGTGCGAACTTCCGATTTAGAACTTCCTTTATTGGCGAAACTCCGATTTACGACGAAACGACCGAAGCTTGTTTTCGTTTCGATTTTGCTTCACTCCTCTTCTTGAGATTTCCAGAGGGCTTTGTAGGTTTGTTTAAATACAGTAAAGGGGAGTTCTTAATTTTTAAGGCACCATTCACCCCCCCTCTCACTACAACATGAACACCCCTTTACCAACGCATACCTGTAGCGCTCTATGCATCGTTCTGAGTAATATTATGGCCACACATAATATGTGTTGCAAAATCTATTCATCATAAATCATGTGGATGACTACGGACAACATGCGTTGCAACTTTATTCGTTACAAACATTGAAATGCCTAGTTTTTATTTTTCTTTTGCTGAAATTTTACTGAGAATAGAATAATCATTTGCCACTTAAATTCACTGAAATTATCCACAAAATAACATTAAATACATATACAAATCCTTTTTTCTGTTACATCGTCATCATGCCGTTATATTCCAATTCCTCCCGGTACCCTAACCTTCCTCCCACCTGCGCCCGCTTGGCCTCCTCTCCTCATCTCACCTCCCTCCTCCCTCCCACCGCCTTGTGGCCTCCGCCGCCCGCCCCTCACTCCCCCACCCACCTGCCCCGCGCCGATGCGCCTCCCATCCCACCCACCCGCCGTGCCATGACCTCCCCTCCTCCTCCCTCCCACCTACCCCCGCCGCCTCCTCCCCAAGCCGCCACTACCCTACCTCAACGCCGCCCGCTCCCCCAGCGTCGTCGCCCTCCCCCTGCGCTGCCGCCCCCTCCCTCCCACCACGCCGCCACCTAACCTCCCCTCCACCCACGCATGACGCCGCCTCCCTCCCCAGGCGCCACTCCCTACCCCAACGCCGCGCTCTCCCCCCCCAGCCCGCCGCCCGCCCCGCGCCGCCTCCTCCCTAGCCCTCGGATCATCTCGAAGACCCGGCAGGCGGCCCTTCCTTCCTCGTCCCACGCCTTTGCCTCCTCTCGAAGACTCCGCGCCGGCCCTTCCTTCCTCGTCGGCGCCTGCCGCCTCCCGAAGATCCCGGCGGCCCTTCCTTCCTCGTCGACGCCGCCTCCCCGATAAGTTTGTCTCCGACAATGTGACACCATTTTCTGCTCTTGTAGGATACACTCTGTGAATATGGATATGTGGAGCAAATCAGATTATTTTCCATTGCATGTCATAGCGTAAAGTTGAACAACATCTTGAATGGGGATTCAAATCTGTTCTTTGTTTATCCGTTTGAACAACATAGTGTGCATGCATATTAGCCTTGCATCTCAGTTGTCAAACTGAATTTGTCTGAAAAGTAGCATTGTCGAATGGTCAAAATCCAAGTTCAATAGCATCTTCAATAGTGAAGTCTTGGTAGAGTTCATTAACATATGTCTATATAGAACTTGTTCTGGAAGTTCTTTGTGTTTGGTAGAGTATAACAATTAGCTTTTGGTTATCTTGATGATAACAAGGAGATCTTTTGATCTGAGAAAAGTGGCCTTGCTTTCTATCTTTACTCATCTTGTCATTATTGCTTAGCGGTATTTACATTCTATTTTATGCGTTGATTTTTTCAATGTTGTAGAACTTAATTGTCTTTGTTTATTGGCTTGTAGTAATTGCCAAGTTATACTCTTTAATGTGCACTGCTTTTGGCATATTAATCATGTGTGATAACTGAAGACATTCATCTAATGATAATTATGTTCTTACTAGAAGTGAAAGTTGGAAAATAAATAAAAATAGAAAATGAAAAATTATATGGCAAAATCTTGCGATTATTATTAATTTACATTGATATTAATAATTGTTCTTTTTATACAGTGTCGGAATGGATATAGAAGCCATCAAGTTGCTTTTGCGTTATCCTAATGAATCTAAACAACAGTTAGCTGGCGTAAATGGATTTCTTGAATTTGTATATAAAGATAAGCCAGAAGATACAAAAATTCTTTGTCCATGTGACACATGCATCCACACTACTCTATTATCAAAGGATGAAGTCTATAGCCATTTGGTGTGCAATGGAATACTTCAGAGCTATGACAAATGGGTTTTTCATGGTGATTCTTTGGAGGAACACAATGGTAATCAGCAACCACAGCCCAGGAATGAAGAAATGCATGCTAACATGCAACAATTAATTAATGATGCATTTGGACATATATATGATAACGTGCTTATGTCTGATGGTAATGATTTGCCAAATACACCTATATCTGGACCAAATTTAGAAGCACAAGAATTTTATAAATTGGTAAAAGATTCAGAGAAGACTTTATGGCCAGGATGTGAATTATCACAACTTTCTTTACTAGTCCTTTTGTTTAATATAAAATCCATGAACAAATGGGTGATAAATCATTGGAGATCTACTTGATATTACGCACATAGCAATTCCAAATGGAAATGAATTGCCCAAAAAATTTTATGAGGCTAAGAAGGTTGTTTCAAAATTTGGGTTAGATTATGAGCGATTCATTCATGCCCAAATAAGCGCTTGGTGATGCGGAAAGACAGACGACGATGATTTTTGCTCAACCTGTAAGGCTTCTAGGTGGAAAAACAAAAAGCATGGAACCAAGTTGACAAAGAAGGAAAGCAACACCAAGCAAAGTATTATGGTACTTTCCAATTAAGGAGAGGTGAAAAGATTGTTCATGTGCAAACAAGCAAAGCAGCCTCTCCCACGATGGCATGATGAAGAGCGCATCAAGGATGGGGCATTCGACATCCGGTGATTCGCCAACATGGAGCGTTTGGATGAAAGGTTCAGATTTTGCATCGATTCTCGTAATATTCAGTTTGGATTGGCTACTGATGGGTTTAATCCATATGGGATGTTGAGCTCTACTTATAGTTGTTGGCCAGTTGTTTTAGTAATATATAATCTGCCTCCATGGTTATGCATGAAGCAACCTTATCTTTTGTTGTCTTTATTAATTCTGGCCCCCAAAGTCACGGAGATAATATTCATGTCTTCCTCCAGCCCCTTTTGGATGATTTGAAAGGCATATTTGTGAATGGCATTTCCACATTTGATGCATCTAGAAATGAAACTTTTAATTTGCAAGCAGCTATGTTATGGACTATAAATGACTTACCAGCATTAGGAATGCTTGCTTCATATATGGTGCATGGGGAATTTTCATGTCCACCTTGTGGTGCAAATGCATGGTCGAAACGCTTGACACATGGGAAGAAATCTTGTTTTATGGGTCATCGTAGATTTCTGCCACCTGATCATGAATTTCGCTTTGATAGAAATTCTTTTGATGGGACCGTGGAGCATAGAACAGAACCTATAACTTACTATGAGCGTCCTGTATTGGGTGAAATAAATGCTATTGGTGATTTTAAGAAGTCAAAAACTTACAAGGCATTAAGTAGTCTATTCATGTTACCTTATTGGGACAATAATCTCCTTCGACATAATCTTGATGTGATGCATATAGAGAAGAATGTTTGTGATAATATTTAAGGCACACTTCTAAATTTAGATGGGAAGTCAAAAGATAATCTCCAGACTCGTCTAGATCTCCAAGCAATGAACATCAAAGAGGAGCTCCACCCAGAAAAAAGAGCATCAAGCAAGTTTTACATACCACATAAGCTTTACTATGTCTAGAAGTGAGAAGCAGTTGTTCTGTAAAGTTCTTCGAGATATAAAAGTTCCCGATGGCTATTCTGGTAATATATCCAAATCTGTGAACTGTGTTGAAGGAAAAATTCATGGGCTCAAAACACATGACTGCCATGTCCTAATGCAACAACTAATGCCTATCGCTTTGAGGGGCATTCTTCCTGATGATGTCACAGCAGTACTATTTGATTTATGTGCTTATTTTCGAGGAATATTGATGAGTCACGGCGGCCTGATCTTCAGATAGGTTCGATTTGGTTCGTCGTGAGGGCGTTGACGCTTTGAGGCTTAGACCAACGGATCGTCACCTCGCAATTCGCTACACCTTTGACACTGTCGTTATCGACCACGCTTGCCGCGATCGACCTTACCACGAAGGTTATGGTTCACGCAAGCAATCGAAGCAACTCACAAGAACAAGGTAGATGCAATCTGAATTGTATTGCGGATATGGATGAAGTTTACAAGTGGGGTTCCTCAAACCGATAATCGTAGCGCAATTGGCGAGAATAATCTAAGAAAAACCCGCCTCTAAACTATGGCGGCTCTTGTATATATATAGGGGGCGTGGGGAGGTCGACCTAGGGTTGTGCGGTAGTGGAGTGAGGCGTACAACACTGGACTCCGACCTCGTCCGCGTTTACAAAGTCCTATTAGTTTCCAAAGCGGTGACGCAACACCTAATGTCGTGTATCTCACGGTGAAGACTTGGTGGTAGGACTGGCCTATGGGGTCTTGAGGAATACGTGCTATCTTTGGTCGTAAATTGTGTCCAACGAGTCCAACTGGTCGTAGGTCTTTTTGAACTGGTCGTAAATTGTGTCCAACGAGTCCAACTGGTCGTAGGTCTTCTTGAACTGGTCGTAAATTGTGTCCAACGAGTCCAACTGGTCGTAGGCCTTCTTGAAGTGGTCGTAAACCGTGCGGAACTGGTCGTAGACCTTCTTGAATTGGTCGTAGTCCTAGATTCCTAAGTACAAGTAAATCATCTCCATTAGGCAGCATCATAGAGTTCTCAAATAATACACTCAGCCCTAGAAACGAATTTACCTGATAAGTAGGTTGACGAACACGTTCCCGAGTAATTGGACAGACTCTTGTAATTGGAATAGCAAGCATAGCAATTGTGGTTGTATCCATAGGAGTCATGCCCTTATCATCCCCCTTCTTGAAAACAAAGCCGTCCTCGGCTTTTGATAAGCTGAAAATAGGATAACAAAGAAAACAAGGTGTATGCATGGTATATGTATACGTCATCCGTTTTAACGGTTCTTCGTTGTTGCACAATTAATGTTTTAAAATAGTAGTATTTATAAAAGCTCATTGTATTATTAGGCCAAGAATAATCATATATATTAATGAGCAAAAACAAATTTCTCACACATCAATTATTGCAACTAGTTTTGCAAATGTAAGTGAAGCATTTATACAATTCAAATATCTGAAGTTGTAAACTTGTAGTGGTAGTATATATGAGCAAATCTACAACCTTCGGGTTTATACAAAGTTCATCCATATAAACATATTTCAATTGAGCGTTAGCAAATTCATCTAGTAAGGGTGAAAAGATTTGAAAGTTTTTCCATACTTCAACATCATTATGCAGATTGTCAATACTAGATGGTGCAATAAGAGATGAACACATAGCCATTGGATGATCACTAAAGGTTATTTTCCTCTCATAATAAACAAGATCTGGCACACAAGAATTGTGGTTCAAAACAGTAAGCTTCAATTCATCTATGTGATCACCAGTTATGCATATTCGATATACAAGAAATTGATTGTTTACTTCATAATCTCCAATCAAATTAATCTTATATCTAGGGGTATACGCACTAGACAAGGAGATTGTACTTGCAATTTCAGAAACTTTCTTCATAGCATGTGACAATCTCATAGGTGGCTCAATATAATGTAACATAAAGAATCGTGAGGATAAATTCTAGTCAAAACTTCTTTATGTCTAACCAATTCTACAGGTATCACGATATGTGATGGACTCATCACATGAATCACTCAACACAGTAGGCAATTCAATTATGTTATCACATGGTGCACTCAAGTCAACAGGTAACTCAACAAGTTTACCACATGGTGCACAAAAATCAATCTGATTTGAATTCTCTCGTGGAATATGGGCATATCGTAATTGTTTTCCACTAATTTTTGCTCTAAAATAGCATGAGCAATGGCAATTGTAGTTCTTTACAAACATACTCACCTTGTGTGATGATAGTACCATGATCCTTACCTTTTTGGCTCTCCTCAAATGATATAGGTGCATCCATCTCCTCATCTTCCTTCTCAACCAATGGAGTCGATGGTTCAATCAGCTCATTCTCCTCTTCGGCATAGTTCCCAACTCGCAAGTTGTTAGTCACGAGAAAAGACACAAACATGGGCTTGTTCTCATGTTTTCTATCATCAAGTATTCTTAATTTCTCCTCAATCGACATTCAACGTTACAAGCAAGTATAAATAAGCGAGAGAGAAATTATATTCTTTATGAACAAGAATGTCCTTAATTTCATGATTAAGTCCACTTAAGAATCTATTTTCGTAGCTTGACATGTTCCTCTAACCCACAGCGCAACAAATGAGCTTTCAATTCATGGTAGTATTCCCTTACAGTTCTACTACCTTGATTTAAACGCTGTAATTTCTTACATATATCACGTTTAAAGGCAGGAGGAACAAATCTAGCACGCATAGCTACCTTCAATCTATCCCATGTATCAGGTGTTGAACCAGAATTAACTACTTGATCCCACCAAAAGATAGCAAAATCTTTAAATTTCTTCGGTGGCTTGCTAACTCTATGCACTTGGGAACTAAGTGAGTATTAAATTTACATTCTACCGTCATCTCCCAATCTAGATATATTTCAGCATCGTAAGCACCCGCAAAAGATGGAATAGAGAACTTAACTTTAGCATATGGATCATCATTAACACGTGCATTATGTTGCTGAAAGTTGTTACCTCTCATACCTTGGTTGAAGTTCGCGCTTCCGTTGTCGTGCATCAAAGGTGTCGTGGTTGTGCATCTCATTATCATTATCAAACTCATGGTCATGGAAGCACCATGAGGTTCCACGATAAGTGTTTGGTGGTCAGTTCACCATTCTTTCGAGGTGTAGTGAGCGCTGCAATACTATCGTTGATTGAGCGTTGTAAAGTGGTCGTGGTAGCTTGAAGCTTCACGTCGATGAACTCATTCATGGTGGTGCGTTGTTCATCCAAGAGCGTCATGAACTCTCCTCAAAACACACTCTTGCGCATCCAATTCTTCACCGACATGGTTAGTAGGAGACAAAAGACAACACAAAGGTATTATCCCTATCAACTACTAGGTGGTGGAAGGTGGAGTTACACACTCTCACGCGTCTTACCAAGCTCTTACGAGTTTCTTACCAAATTGCCGCGGTGGTGCGATCCGAGAAGGTGGGATGTATGACCACGGCGGGGCGAATGCAGTATCAATCGAGGGCGGAAGTATGTGGAGCTCGGAAGGCAATGTTTAGTAGCAAGGAATAGCAATAATGAAATCAGATTAGCAAAAGCTGAATAAAAGTCCACGATGACAAATCACGATTCTTTGGCCCAAGCAGCGTTCCTAGAACTAGCTCAAGCAAGCGGAAGGATAGGGTAGATACAAACACAATCGGATCCAAGATCACAAAGCAACTCCTTCTTTTCTTCTTCTTCTTTTTTTTTGCACTCTTTGCTTTCTTTCTTTTCTTTTCTTTTTTTTTGAATTTGCTAAAAACCCAACCTAGGTTTCCTTTTTTTTTGCGAATGTGACCTTGACTCAAAACTCTTCAAAACCCTTTTCTGGGTCTATGGATATATATGAGTCACAAACTTTTTCCGGAGAGCAGGGGTAAAAACTCTCTCTCTCTCTCTCTCTGAACTTTAGCTATGGGAAAAATCCGACCAGTCGATTGTTTCAGGCAGTGGTGGGGTGTCAAGGAGCAACAAGATAATAAATAGAGTTGTCGGACACGAGTGGCCGGTCGAATCCGACCAGGCGTTCTTTGCCGACCAGGTGGAGAAGCCGAATCAGAGTAGGTGGTCGTATGGGGGTGGTGTCTCGGTGATCGAATCCGACCAGGGTGGAGAAGCCGACTCCGAGTAGGTGGTCGTATGGGGTGGTGTTGTTGTCGTATGGGGGTGGTGTCTCGGTGTTCGAATCCACCAGGATGGAGAAGCGAAATCAGTAGGTGGTCGTATGGGGTGTGTCTAGATGATCGAAGCAGTAAAGACTCGGCTAGAAACTAGATTACAACGACTAGACCAACGAAAGAAAGACACCGACGATGGACTCGAATTCAACAACTGGCCCGAAAACACAATTGCGAAGGCACAAAGTGGTTTGGACGGAGGAATAATTACGATCTAAATTTTTTTGTAGGGCAATTTTACGGACTCTAGGTGATGGAACAAAACTCACAAAAGGGATAAGCGAAATTACCTAACGGAAACCTTAGCTCGATACCACTTGATGAGTCACGGCGCCCGATCTTCCGATAGGTTCGATTTGGTTCGTCGTGAGGGCGTTGAGCGCTTTGAGGCTTCCGACCAACGGATCGTCACCTACGCAATTCGCTACACCCGCCGCTCGTGCGTTATCGACCACGCTTGCGCGATCGACCTTACCACGAAGGTTATGGTTCCTGCAAGCAATCGAAGCAACTCACAAGAACAAGGTAGATGCAATCAAGATTGTATTATGGATATGGATGAAGTTTACAAGTGGGGTTCCTCAAACCGATAATCGTGAACCGCAATTGGCGAGAATAATCTAAGAAAAACCGCCTCTAAACTATGGCGGCTCTTGTATATATATAGGGCGTGAGGAGGTCGACCTAGGGTTGTGCGGTAGTGGGGTGAGCGTACACAACACTCGACTCGACCTCGTCACGTTTACAAAGTCCTATTAGTTTCCAAACGGTGACGCAACACCTAATGTCGTATCATCTGCTGGTCGAAGACTTGGTCGTGGGGCCAGCCCTATGGGGTCTTGAGGAATACGTGCTATCTTTGGTCGTAAATTGTGTCCAACGAGTCCAAGCCCGGTCGTAGGTCTTTTTGAGCCGGTCGTAAATTGTGTCCATGAGTCCAGCGGTCGTAGGTCTTCTTGGCGGTCGTAAATTGTGTCCAACGAGTCCAAGTCGTAGGCCTTCTTGAAGTGGTCGTAAACTGCAAATGCGGATCGGTCGTAGACCTTCTTGAATTGGTCGTAGTCCTAGATTCCTAAGTACAAGTAAATCATCTCCATTAAGCAAGCAAAAGTTCTTCATGTTGATGAGCTTGACCACTTGAGTAAAAACAATTAAAATAACATAGGAGTCATGCAAAATGGAGATGATATTCCCTCCTAGATTTTTCACGATTATGGTTCACTTAGTCGTCCATTTAGCAACCGAATGTAAGATTCTTTGGACCGATTTGCTATCGATGGATGTACTTTATTGAAAGGTACAAACATTTTCTTAATACAAGTTTTCATTATTTGGCATATCATATAACTTACTAACTTGATGGTTTCCCATGTGCTACAGTATCAGGTAAATTGAAGTCATATGTTCGTAACAAAGCTCGTCCAGAGGGTTCAATTGCATAATCATATTTGGCGGATGAGTGTATGGCATTTTGTTCTAGATACTTGGAAGGTTTCTCTACTAGGCATAACCAGCAATCAAGGAATCATGACCAACCAGATCAATTTGAATCTCCCATATATGGACATGTATCCACTTTGTTTCCTCCGATAGGAAAACCGTTGGGAAAACCATCTGCTTACACTTTAACTGATATAGAGAAATTACAAGCCCATAGATATGTGCTATACAACTGTGAAGCTGTCATTCCATATCTCAAGTAAGTGTCTCAAGTAAGTGTGATGTCATAGCCTTTTAACATGTTGCACCAGGGGTTTCAATTTATATTTATGTTTATTTGCATTGTAGAGAACATGCTGCTGATTTGAAAAGGAAAAATCGCATGGCACGCCTAACTCCAAAATCCATTGGCGTATGCAGAATGAAAAATTTCCCGATTGGTACAGAGATCATGTAAGTACTATGGATTAGTTTTATCAAATTTTGAATTTTGCTTATGTACTTTTTGGGTTGGTACAGATCATGCAGTTAGAGCGTCAAAGAGGTAGCGACAACATCGATGAAGATATTAGATGGTTGGCCCGTGGTCCACTTGAGGTAGCAATAAGACACAGAGCCTTTAATATCCGTGGATACAGATTTAGAGCCAAGCGTTATGACAAGGTGACTCAAAATAGTGGAGTTGTTGTGACTGCAAAAACATCGAGCTACGCTTCTGCAGGTGATACTAACCCTATCCTTGGAGATGTGATGTACTATGGAAGGATACTTGATGTAATTGAGTTAGACTATTATAGAAAATTTTCAGTTGTGCTGTTTAAATGTGAATGGGTTGATGTTACTCAAGAAAAAGGAATAAAAATAGATAAGTACGGATGCACACTTGTGAATTTCTCACATCAAATTCACACTGGTGAAAAGACAGAGCATGAACCTTTTGTATTTGCCAATCAAGTTGACCAAGTGTTCTATGTGGAAGATCATATAAATCCAGGATGGGCAGTTGTGCTGAAGATAAAGCCTAGAGATGATTTTGAAATGGGTGAAGAATGGAATGATGTAGAAAGTGAACCTTATCATGTCGGTAATATCAGGGAGCTTTTTGATAATGCACACAATAGTCAAACATGGGTTCGAAGAGATATAGAGGGAACAACTGTAGATCCCAGTACAGGTTCACATCATGAAACTTAGTAACTCACTAAAGGTAATTTCGAATGTTGAATGAAGATATCGTGTTAGTGCTGGCCACTGTTGCTGTCCTGTTCGTGGAACTGCATCTGCGCAACCAATGGCGTGAGCAACAGGTAGTCCTTTCAAGTACGCTATTTTGTCAGATCTCTCCCTCTCGAGAGCTGAGATAGAAATTGTTCCAGGTCTCCACTACAAAGGGTAAGGCACCATAATGTTCCTGTTTCTTACTTGATGATGCTCTTCTACATATTGCCATTTGGGTCCTGGAAGGCTGAAAGTCAGTTAGTGATATCCATGTCAGCTATGATGTGATCAAGATGAGGGAACTCTTGTGGGCATTCCTTTCTGGTAGCGTGGTCTTAGGCAGCAGCCACCCTGGTTCCTTCTTGCGCACCTTTGTTGATCATATCATCATTGTGCACATGTCAAGATTTTTTTATCTGGTTCATACTAGAGGGTCGTTCTGTTAAGTTGCAGACTAAGCCTTACGATTATGGCCATCGTTCATTTGCCCATCTGAAGTCGTTGCATGCTAATTTTCCGTTCTCAATTCTAACTACAAAGTAAGACGATTAGCGTAAACTAGAGAATAGATGAAAGCTATCATTTATGACAAAATCATTCTGAGATTTAAGCCTTGATAACTGGTTTTCATTTCCATTTTCCTTTCACATATCCTTTCATTTTTTGGGGGGAGAGAGCAAGATTGATAGACCATTCTATTTGTGATTGCACTGGATATTGCTTGTAAATGTCTTGACTCAAACAGTGTGCGAAAAAGGTTTGCTCTTGTTTTTTTTTTCAACATCTTGTTGTTAGGAAAGCACTTAGCCTTTCCAGAAAGGGAGAGGTGGCTTCAACGATTTGCTATCTAGTTCCTTCAGTTGTCCAATCTTGGTCAATGTTCTTCCTTCGTTTGAAGCCTCCGTCTTTTCTTCATCCTTGAACTTTCTTTACTTCATCGTTTTTCGTTGACGATGATGCCAAATTGCCCATGCAATTGGCGGCTGCGGGATGCAATTTTGCGGTAATTTTCTTATCTGCGTGCTTGATTGCCCTATAACAATTGGGTTAGGTCCTGAGGGGCTGGATTACTTAGGCACTCGTGTATTTGATGGTTAGTCCAATTGGATTATTCGCTTCAAAGGGTCAAGTGCTCATAATAAAATAATAACACATACTACCAATGGTAATGATACTGCAAAAAGACTTGATCTCTGTACTTTAGGTTACGACTAGCATCTGTAATTCTTTATAGGTTCATTTGAACAAATGTCAAATGGTACCCCTTCTGAGTTTGCGTGCCAGTTTCAGTCATTGAATAGCCTTTCTACCGACAAACAGAATACACGAGGGCCACTGGCCGTTCAAACAAGAGAGTTGTGTTAACTCTGGGGATCCGTTTGGAACACTTGAATTTCGTAGGGATCACAATCAATTCCTACATAAATCTCACTAAATTCCCAGTTCTTAGAAGAAGAACACAATTCGACATACCACAAAATAGTTCGGCATCTTTTCCTATTCCCCTTCCCCATAAATTACTGTACAGCACCTACTTGCCTGAGAAAGCGAAAAAAGACAGACAAGAACTTGAACTTGGGTGCACTGCATATACACCAGAGAAGCAGTGTCAACAACGGCATTGCCATTCCCATCCATTCAAAAACCAGAAGTTTCCAAGTTCCAGCTCGTAACTCATGGACAGACTAAAATGGTAGCAAGCAGCGACACAAAGACGAACGCTATAAATACACGGTATCATCTCCCCTCTTGCATGCAACATCTTTGAGGCTTTGCTCCCACATCTCCCCATTAAGTTCATAGTACCGATGGCTCAGCCACTTCATCGCCATCTCCCAGCCTTTTTGTATCTCCTCGTGTTCCTCTCTAGTGCTGCTGCAGATGCAGACTTCACCGTGTCGAAAGCGGCATACTACCCCAACTCTGATACAAATGGCACCGAAAGTAAGTGCATGATATTTGTGTCAGATATGCTACTCGGATTGTTATCTTTACTATTATAAAAGAGGGATTTGGTGGTGATGAGTCTGCCATCTGGTTCCTTATGAGTTAGTGGGATCGTTTATGGATGGATATGCGTATACATGCGTATGTTACTGTAAGGATTTTCGTTAGACAATTAGATCATATGCACATTTGGTTATTAATGATAAGATCCTTTGTGGTTTGCTGATCGGACGTGAATTTTGTATGCAATTTTTAGATGGAAGGATAATTACCTTATGCATACTGAATTTTCAAGTTTAGAATATATATATATGTTTATTTGAGATCCGTTGTAACGCATGGACACTCGGCTAGTGCGCACAAAAGGGGAAAAAAGCTTAGTTATGCTAACTAGAGAAATATCGCCAAGCTACTAGGCTACTACTAAAAATTGCACTGAATCTCAAAAGCGAGCCAGATACTGTCAAAAGGGAAATACTTGTTTCTGACAAAGACTTTCAGATGGACTTTCAGATGGGGCATGTGAGTATGGTGCATTCGGGGCAACGCTGAACAACGGCGACGTTTCAGCGTCAGCGAGCCTCTACAGGAACGGGGTAGGCTGCGGCGCCTGCTACCAGGTGAAAAACCCATCTGTCCCAGTAGGCTGTGTGAATCTTGAAACATCATTCTTCTTCCATTTCCACTAAAAACGTCGAATTGCCAACAGGTCAGGTGCACAGATACTTACTACTGCTCCCCAAATGGCGTGACGATCGTGATCACCGACTCAGGCTCGAGCGACGGCACCGACTTAATCCTCAGCCAGCGTGCCTTTGCCGGGATGGGGCAGAGCGCGGACGCCGGTGCAGTGCTGCTCACCCTTGGCCATGTCGGAATTGAGTACAGGAGGTGAGTGAATACAATAAACCTGGCCAAAACAACTGCTTGAACCAGACACGTAGGCTTGCTGCCATATTTGTTAATTTTGAATGTAGCCTTACAGTCAATTACCTCCACTTAACCTATTTTTATTTCTGGCAGGTAATTTCGAATGGAGCTTTACTGCCATATTTTGATTGCAGCCTTATAATGAATGCAGCCTTACTGCCATATTTTGATTGCAGCCTTACAATGAATTTCTGGAAGCATGAAATGATGCTTTTATGATGTGTAATCCTAGAGTCTTGCAAATTGCTATATGGTCAATTTTGATGGGTATTGCCTTAGCCTGATGGTAAATTACTTTTTTATTGCTTCATAACTCAGTGATGGTAAATTACTCTGTCACATAAAAATATCGTTTTTTACTAGAGCTTTGGTGATTTGTGCAGGCCAGGCATCCATGATGCAACTTCCTTCTCTTGGAATGACGTCAGAAGCAACAGTCCGAATCTTGCTAGCCTGCACCCAGCTCCTCCCAGTCCAGCAATATTTCCTGGAGAATAGGCATTGGAACCACCAGATGCAGATAAGTTTGCGGTTCCTGCTTGTACCGATATTTCACCAGAAGCGGGCCGTTTTCTCAGGGAGCTGATTTTGGAGGCCATGTTTGTTCTCCCCGGTCATGCCATCCAAAGAAAGATGCTCGTCCTAAACTATCCTCTGTTAGCTGTATTTTTCCTGGTATGAAGAGAGATTTTTGTACAAAAGCTAATGAGTGATTGATTCTACATATGTTCTCGTCTCCACAAGATGGATGTACCCGATTGATTCTACATATTAGTGTTTGATTCTACATGAGTTTGTATTGCTTTGTGACTGGAGTGTGTGGGTGGTGAGACCCTGACAGTACTGACTGTAACATGATTCATCCGGCATGCTCTCATTTCCTTGCCAATGTGTTCATCAAGGGGGAGATTGTGGATTTCATGGGAATATGTTACAGATCTTAGGATGATGTGACAATTGGCAATGGCGTTTACGGTTTGTAGTTTCACGTGTTTTCGACAAAGCTACGGTATCTCAGGCGGCGGTCCGACCGGTCCTTGCCGCGGTGATCCGCCGGTCCCAAATCGGTCGGACCGGCCATGTGGGGTGATCGGACCGACGTGACCTAAAAGTGTTCAAAACGAGCTGGGCCAAAAATAGGTGTTGTAGGCAAGTGAGGGGATCCCAATGCACTTGGTCTCATAATTTTTGGAGTCTCCAGGAAGAAGTTCTATTGGATTTAAGTTTCGAAGGTTTGGTTTTGAGGGTATGAAATTCGGCTAAGTCCGGTGGCGGTCCGGCCAGAACTCACGTGGAGCGGTCCGACCGAATCCATGGCGGTCCGAAGCTCACTGGAGCGCGTCGACCGGTTCTATGAACGTCGCCAACCGTGGCAATGTTGTTTTGTTAGGTCAAAATCATTGGTTTCATGGCATATGATTTGCATGATGCATGTTTTGACTAACATGGGTCAAGTTGTGAAGAACTTGTTCCCGAATACGTGTTTGCTTATGCGTGGTTGTGCGGTAGCTTGGTGGTCAGCGACGGTCAACGGCGAGGAGAATCGGGACTAGACTTGGAGAGTTGAGGTCCGAACAATCCACGATCTTAGGGTGAGGTCAACGACTCAAGCGTGACACAAGATAGACAAGGATGACCTATTGGCAAATCCATGGCGCATGGTGAAGCGGTTTAGGTCAAAAGTTAAAGACAGCGCCGCTGGCGTGCGTGTGTGACCCGTTGTTAGTGGGCCTTAACGGAGCCCAAGAGAGTCAAACCCTAAGAGTTTTAGGCCTCCACTATAAATAGGAGGAGATGGTGGCTGCACTCTCTCTCTCGCCTTTTATGTTTCAAAACCCTAATTGTCTTTAGGGAGTTGAGGTGGAGGCAAGGGCTCTTGATGGTTTGTGGTGAATTTCGTGATCTTTGATTGTCCATTGATCCATGATGGTGTGGATGTAATCCGGCAACAATCACGAAATCAATCTATGCAAGGTTTGCTTGAGATAAGTCTCTTTTGTTCTTGCTTTCAATTTCGTGTTTTAGGGCTTTCTTTGATCCGCGAGTTTGTGATTGATTCTTTCACGTGAATTAGCTTGCTGTGATATGTGTGAATCTATCTAGCATCATCTTGATCATCAATCCCTCACGAACAAGCTTTAGGATCAAGTTTTCGCTCTTGCGGTTTTAGACCTTACATTAATCAATTGGCAATTGCTCAAGATCGTTCAAGAATTATCATAATATTCGATTGGAATAGGTCCTCAATAGCATATAGAAGGTGTGTGCAAAGTTTCATAAAGATTAGAGTTGAGAATCAAAGTTTCACCTAATTGCAACCGTCATCGGGATGATTTTCTTTATTGCGATCGGTTACGAGTCGGTAGTCGGACCGCCCGTCATCACCGGTCGAGACCGATTTTGGAGCGGTCCGACCGCCAAGACAAGGCGGTCGGACCGCCCGACAATCGGTCCGACCGATTGAGTCAATGTCGACCGCCTTGGTCTGTGAGTCTTTGCAATCTTAGTTGTTTTGTAGTATTGCTTAGGGTTTTAATTGGATTCAATACTAGTCTTCATTTATCTTGGTATATTAATCTTCATAGCTTTCTAATAGCTCTTGGAGTGAAATTGTATTGAGTTCATAATTTGTGAAAAAGTGAGCGTGCTCCTATTCACCCCCTCTAGTCGCCTTTACGGTCCAACAAGTGGTATCGAGCCGGTTAGTTCAATCTCGATCTTAACCGGTCCACGAACTTTGGCGATGGATAAGTTTTCTACTAAACCGCATATCTTCGATGGGCACGACTATGCCTATTGGAAGAATCGTATCGCGTCTTTCTTGAGAGCGAGGACAAGCTATTTGGGATGTTGTTAGAGCCCCATTGGTTATTCACGAAATTGCTACACCCGCTACGCAATTCTTTTGGCTAACAACAATAAGGCTAAGAATCTTTTATATGGTGCACTTGGTAGACAAGAATATGATCAAATTTGTAATCTTTCAAGCTAGCATGAAATTTGGAACACTCTCGAAACATATCATGAGGTTCGTCCCAAATCAAAAAGGTGCGCGTAAGCTGCTTACAAGCGTGAATACAATAAATTCGAGATGCGTCTGGAGAGAGCATCGATGACATTTCGATCGCTTTAATAAAGTAATTAATCAAATGAAAATGTTGATATTGAATATTCTCAATCTGAAAATGCCACCCATCTCTTGGTCGCAATCAACACCAAGGAGTGGGAGATGAAGGCTCTTGCTATAGAAGAAAATGTTGATCTTTCAAGTCTTACTTTAGAATTGCTTTATAGTAAACTCAAGACTCATGAAATTAAAAGAGTTGATCATCCCAAGAAAGATAATTTAGCTTTGGTAGCGAGATCCTCTCAAAAGGCTTTTGATGACTCTTTTGAATCTTCTTACGGATTTTCATTTGCTTGTTTATCCGCTATTCATGAAGAGGAGCTTGAAAGTATTCTGAAACGAGTTAGCTCTTCTAGCTAAAAATTCACAGGCCTACAATAATGTGAGAAACAAAAGAGAGGTGGTCCGGTGACATGCTATGAATGTGGTGAGCTCGATCATATCAAGGCAAATTGCCCCAAGTGAAAGGTAAGAGCAATCATAAGGAAGGAAAGCCGACTTGGAAGAAGCCTCCTTTCAACAAATCAAGGTATGAGGCGAATAAGCTTGTGAAGGTGCTCACCGGGTCCTTACAGCTTTGAGGATCAATCCTTGGCGATGTGGATACCGGGAGTGAGGAGGACAAGGAGGAGGAGATCCTCAAGGCAAAAGAAAGGAAGGCCAAAGACTTCAGCGGCATGTGCTTCATGGTCGACACCGACAACATTGATGATGATGAGGTATCTTTTCTTATGATGAGCTTTACGCTAAATATGATTCTATAGTTGAGCAATTGCTTAGTCAAGATGAAGCTCTAGAATTTGTTATGACAAAAATAAGAAATTAGAGTCAAAGATTAACAAGCTGAAAGTAGAGCTTAAAAATGCTAAGACTCTTGAACTGATGAATGTTTATCTTGTCATGTTATGCACTTTCGAAATTACTAAGTTACAAGCGCTCATAATATTTACGTACAACAACTTGAGAATGCTAGATCTGAACTAAATGAAATTAAAAGTGCTCCTTGTGAAAATGTTTAGAATCTAGTAAATTGATTGCTTTTGATGTGTTTGATTCTAGCCCTTGCACTTCATGTTTAGAAAAGGAACGTGAAATCAAAGATATCTTAGAAGTTGCTAGAGTCAAATATGCTAAGCTTAAGGATAATATTGAAAATACTACTTGTGCTTCTTGTTCCGCTCTTAAGCTTGAAATTGCTTTGTATAAGGAGAAATCTATGGATAAAACTTGTGATGCTTGTGTTAACTTGAGAAAGAAAATGCTTACCTTCATGATACATTAGAAATTTTCTAAAGGTAAGAAACAATTAAACATGATTCTTGACAAGTCTAAAACTCCTTATAAGAAGCAAGGTTTAGGATTCAATTCTTTTCAAGAAAATTCAAACCCAAATGTCATTCAAGTCTTGGAAAAGGTTTAATTGAATTCAAAACCCAACTTTGCAAAAACATCTTTTAAATCTAGAGCTTTGCCCAACCTTGTATTAATTCAAATGGTGCTTCTTCTAGTGGTACCAAGTACCATTGCACTTATTGCAAAAAGGTGGACATTTGATTAAATTACATTGGCGTGGGTTGAAAAATGATAGGAAAAATTTTGATAGAATTCCATTCATGCAACCTAGAGCTTCTATGAGACATGGTAACATTGAAAAGAATAAACACGGATTAGGATTTTCTCTCATGCAAATCATTATGTTCCTAAATATCCTAATTCTAATGTTTATCGATTTGGCGGTCCGGCCATTTGGTAGTCACCGGTCTACCGTTTTGGTCGCCGGTCGACCTTGACCACCTAACCGATCGAGACCGCCCATGGACGATTCAAGTCTCATTTTAATTTAAACATTGCTCATAACAGAATGTTAGATGAAATCAAGGATAGTACTTCGGTTTGTATACTCCTTGCGGAGGCGTGTGTCTCAATCTTGGATTCCTAAATTATGTTTATCTAACGATGTTGAGACACATCGTTCTTGTTCCTTGATTTTCGGGATTATCGCGGAAAGGGAAGAACACGTGGTTCGTTGACTCGGATGTTCACGCCACATGACCAGGAACTCAAAATGGTTCACCTCTTTCATGCGAGCAACGGTGATGACTTCATCACCTTTGGAGATGATACACAAGGGCGAATTGAAGGAACATGATCAATTAGGGTGAACAATAAATTCATTCTAAAGGATGTCGCTCTTGTGGACAAGCTTAGGTATAATCTCCTTCTGTTTCTCGACTTCTTGATGATGGGTATGAGACATTTTTAAGAAAAATGCTTGTCGTGTGCTTGATTCTCTTGGTGAGCTTGTGTTTGGAATCTCTAGAGTTGGTAGAATTTTTGAGGTGATTTTTGAATCTCTTCTTTGATCTCTTAAATGTTTGCTTACATCTTCTTGATTTACGGCTTTGGCATCGACGTTTGGGGCACATTGGTTTTGATCATCGACACGAGTTAGCAACCTTGATCTCATGAGAGGTTTGCCCAAACTCAAAGTGTCAAGGATCTTTGTATGTGCGTAGGCATGGCAAACAAGTTGCCGCCTCACACCCATACTGTGACTATGGTTATGGTGACGGACGGGACGAGTTACTTCATATGGATACTGTTGGTCCTACTAGAGTCCGGTCAGTCGGTGGAAAATGGTATATTCTTGTCATAGTCGATGATCTTTCTAGATATACTTGGGTGTTCTTTCTTACTTCAAAAGATGAAGCTTTTGGTTATTTTCATGACCTTGTTCTTCGTTTGGCTTCCTGAGCTTCTGGTGCTTTGAGAGCGATTCGTAGTGATAATGGCACGGAGTTCAAAAATGCTTCTTTGCTTCTTTTGTCTTGGCGTGGTATTGAGCATCGGTTCTCCTCTCCACGTTCCTCAACAAAATGGCGTGGTGGAAAGGAAGAATAGGACCTTGGTCGAAATGGCTAGGACGATGCTAGATGAGTATAGCACACCGAGGAGATTTTGGGCCGAAGCTATTGCTACTGCTTGCCATATTGCAAATCGTGTCTTTTTGAGACCTTCTTTAGGCAAGACTCCTTATGAGCTTCGTTTTGGTAGAAAACCCTCTGTTTCGCATTTTCGAGTTTTGGATCAAAATGTTTTATCCTTAAGACAGCAACTTAGATAAATTTGAATCAAGAAGTTTTGATGGGTTATTTACAGGTTATCCCTGCTCATTCGAGGGTTTTCGGGTTTTAATCTGAGACTAACATTATTAGGAGACTTGTAATGTCACTTTTGATGAGACTAGCCCAGGCTAGATCTATTACTCTGAGATGATTCTGGTGTGAGAGAGCATTTTTGTGGAGGAAGATGAGGACAAGCTAATATCATTCCTTCATCTGCTGCTCTTGAAGCGCCCATTCGATACAAGAACACCTTTCGTCTACTTCACCTTGATTGAGGCTCTGCTGCATCTTCATCATCAGCCATGACACTGCGGAGGTCGAAGAAGCAGTATCTCACCCGGCGCTCCGCCTTCAGACTCAGAGGCGGACATCCTCGGAGCAGATAATAGGTAATCTACATGGCGAGTCACTCGCTCGGTATAATGATCCAAATCTCTACTCTCATTCGGCTTTTGTTGCTTCTTTTGAACCCCGATATATCACATGCTTTATCCGATTCTAGCTGGTAAATGCCATGCATGAGGAGTTAGAGAATTTTGAAAGAAACAAAGTTTGGAACCTAGTAGAACCTCCTAGTGGTCATAATGTTATAGGAACCGTTGGGTGTTTAAGAATAAACAAGGTGAGGTGGTTACGTGGTTAGAAATAAAGCGATTGGTAGCTCGGGGTTTGACCAAGTTGAGGGTTAGATTTTGATGAGACATTTGCTCTGTTGCTAGACTAGAAGCCATTCGCATTCTACTTGCATTTGCTGCATCAAAAGGTTTTAAATTATATCGATGGATGTTAAAAGTGCCTTTTAAATGGTTTCATAGATGAGGAAGTGTATGTTAAGCAACCCCGGTTTTGAGGATCCTAAATATCCAAATCGTGTTTTCAAGCTATCTAAATCATTGTATGGTCTTAAACAAGCCCCTAGAGCACAGTATGATAGACTTAAGACCTTCTTGCTTAAAAATAATTTTGAGATGGGTAAAGTGGATAAAACCCTATTCATTCTTAGGCGTGACAATGACTTCTGCTTGCTCAAATTTATGTGGATGATATTATCTTTGGTGGTTCCTCTAATGCTCTTGTTTCCGACTTTTCCGACACTATGTTCGGGAATTTGAGATGAGTATGATGGGAGAGCTTAATTACTTTTGGGACTTCAAATCAAGCAATGCAAGGAAGGAACTTTCATCCATCAGATTAAGTACACTAAAGATCTACTCAAACGCTTCAATATGGGTGTTGCAAGCCAATTTCCACTCCCATGGCAACCGATTTGTTTTGGATCCGGATGAGGAAGGAGAAGTCGTGGATCAACGCGAGTACCGCAGCATGATCGGCTCCTTACGTATTGTGACCTCGAGACCGGACATTCACTTCACGGTATGCCTTTGTGCAATATTTGAGCGTCTCCGAGAACTTCCCATCGCCAAGCCGTTAAGCGCATATTCGAGTATTTACACTCTACCCTCTTATATGGCATTTGGTATTCTGCTCTTGACTTTGTCCATTAGAGTTTTTGATTCGATTTTGCGGGTTTGTCGGTTAGATAGGAAGAGTACCTCGAGCACTGTCACTTCCTAGGCACTTCTCTTGTATCTTGGTCTTCTAGGAGGCGGTCTTACATTGCACAATGCCTTCTTTGAAGCGGAGTATGTAGTCTTGCTAGTTCTTGTGCTGTGATTTTGTGGATAGCGTCCACTTTTAAAGATTATGGGTTAAACTTTGCTAGTGTTCCTCTTTTCGTGATAACACTTACGCTATTAATATTGCTAAAACCCGATTGCAACATTCTAGGACTAAACACATAGATATTCGTTTCACTTCCTTAAAGATCAGAAAAAGGTGATATTGTGATAGAGTCAGAAGCTCAATTGATATTCTTACCAAGCCTTTAGATGTTGAACGAGTTAGGGGTAATTTATCCTTATGGGTTGGTTTGAGGGGAGTTTGATCTTTTCTTATTTGTTTTTGCAATGTAACTTTTTAGGTTTTAAGGCTTTTTAATTGCATCTCTTTGTGTCATATTGCATTCATATGAAAAATACAACAAGTGGAAAATGTCTAGAGAAACTAGAATGGGAAGACAAAATTGAAAGATGTTTGGAACCTCCCAAAGGGCTTAGAATTGTGGTTGAGTGTAATGATCTCAATCGGGCAATTGGTGAAGAAAATTGGACTTCTAGGCAATTTTCTTGGTATGGTTGCTAGGAATGGATGCTTGTGTAGCTTGAGCTACACAGATTGGGAGAACACTAATAGGAAAGAAAGAAAGAAATACCAATGAAGAAAAAAATAAAAAGAATATACTTGAGCAAGTAAAAGTAAACATCCTACTTTGTTCTATTTCTAACTTATAATATTATGCTTTACATTTTAATTGTTTGCATATTAATGGCGTTTTTTTTAATGGATACGTCCGAGATGAGATTCCTTTATGCTCCTTGAATGGAAAAATATGTATTAAGAAGTATTGGAGAAAATGGAGGCAACACAAGTCAAATCTGAAATCACTTTATTTCGATGTGCATAAGAGTATGGAAGTTAATTACAACAATGTCCCAAAGGTGTGGTTCTTGACCGGTGGAATGCTCTTGTCAATAAGCTGGATGAGCAAGAAAGCAGGTTTGCTTGAGTACATAGACACTTTGTCGATTTTTCATTTACATTTTGTTCTAATAGATTAGCTTTTCTACAAAACTAGCAGAGTGCCCACGCTTTGCCGTGGATTCTTTGGCATCTTATATTAAATCACTATACATTATTATTCTAGCTGGAAAGCTCACCTTGTTTCTCCCGCAGATCAATAAATAGAACAATAATACCCATCTCAAAGAAAAACAATATGAACCCTTCTATGCTTTTACTTGATGTAATCCGATCATTTGCGACTTTTCTTACAAATTCTTTTAGAAGCAATTCAGTTTAGAAAGAAAATCGGGTACGTTTTTTTTCTTCTTAACAGGCCCGTAAATCCACAATTTCCAGAATTGCCAGTACTAGTCTACACACACATATATATCTACACTGTTTTTATGGTCAGGCAACACAATAATAAGAAATGTATACTAGGCAGGCCATCTCGTAGCATAAAAGTTTCACCGTGATGTGACTTTTGCATATATGTATGCTCCATGAATGGTTGCTGCCTGTTTGGTCGATCAGTCCATAGATAAAGTTCCATGGGATGTAGGTTGGCTCTCACCAAAGTTGTTTGCTAATTCTTTGACAGGGTATGAGTGAGCAAAATAGGAAAAATTGTGCAAAGAAGAAGTCAAAACATACAGCTGGTTCAAAGAGCTTTGCTCGAAATAGAGAAGAGTTAGTAAGTATTGAAGATCTGTAATTATATGCATCTCCTTTTACATTCATACGTTATACATGAATTATCGACTCGTTAATAATTCAATCATATGTTCAATAGAGAAAACAAAATCCTGAAAAGAAGAATCCACACAGAGCTGTTTTGTACATCCATACACATCAGCACAAAAGCGACAAGAACATAAATGGACACGTGGTATGTTGTCAACTATGAATCATTGATATTTTACATTGTGATTTCAGATATTGTTTTTATTTACATTGATCATATGTTAAGGGTGATTTGAAGACACTCTTAGTCCAGCAGCCAGATTTAGCAGATACCAGTCAAGGAAAGACTGCTTGGAAAGGAGATGCATTGAATCAAATATTAGGAGCAGACAAGCCTGGGCGTGTACATGGTTTGGGATTAGTCCCAAATCCTACTCAAGTTTTTGATCAATCAACTTCACGTCGCCTTCAGAACATAAATCTTACTTCATTGGATGGGGCATCAAGTGAAGATGTTTTTTCTCTTAGACTTCAGATGGAAAAGGTTGAAAAACATGTTCAGAATCAAGATGCCATGATTCTGGAATTAAAAGAGAAGACAAAGAATTTGGAAAGAAGACAAACAAATGAGGTAAATTGAAATAACTTCTCCATTACTCAATGTGTGTTCTAATTTATTTTGTTACAGGAAAGTCTAGATCCGGTGTCTATACCCCAAGATGCTCATCATGTCGATGGACAGAATTCGAAAAGGAAAGTACGTAGCCGAACTCTACAAACTATTCATCTTACTCATTATTGATATGTATAACTATTCTACTACAAATGTCAAACATCTGTCCAGCGTTCAATTTTATGCTGATGTGCAAAGTAATAATGACATTCACTGGCAATCTACAATCTTATAAAAGAACCATAGTCTGTGCATTGAAATATAAAGTGCTAAAATAAATATTGTCTAACTCTCATTTTTATTATTGTACACAGAGAGTATATGGTGATTGCCCTGGTCAAGAATTTAGTATGGTTGTGCAGCAAAATGATACGATGGTAGTGTATGAAAATAGTATTATTTTCAAACTAAGGTTTAAGAGAGTATTAATTTCTTCTCTTTCACTGCAGAGCAAGCAAAATGATTTCCAGGATGACGATTTGCAACCACCAAGCAAACGCTCCTCTTCAGACAAGGTTTGCTCATTTATATAATGTTCATAACTCAATACGGTTGAGTAGAAATACATTATGCTGGCACTGTTTGCAATTATCGATGTTTACTATTGGTTGTGCCAATTTGTCTTTTACTATAGGAGAAGGAAATTTATACCCAAGATAACAATACAATACAAGCATATAAAGTTTCCGTTGCACACATGGTTATTTTTTCCATTCATCATGTATACAAATAACATTTTTGTCTTATTATAGTTTGCATAAAGTAACTAGTTATTATGGTTGTATGACATACCAAAGAAAGTCAAGTCCACGATGACACCAGGCTAGCCCTAAAGAACCACAATACTGCTATCAAGGTAACTGATATTTATTTATACTAGAAATGCTTTTGGGGTTTCTCTAAGAATGTGAAGTTACTAAAATAGCATACACTACTGGTTGCTGATCATGAAGCACCTTCATTTTGCTCAAAACATCAAATGGCTCGTGATAAGGTAAGAATTATTCTTAGCAATTATGTTTCTGCTGATTACATATTTAGCAAATAATTAAATATGAACACACATTCTGTTCTATTCAACTTCAATGTTTATTTCTAATTATTTAACCTCTTGTTATTAGCATGACGTCTAGAACAAAAAAGCCGCAAAAGGAGCTAGTACAACCATGCTTGTTAATGTATAAGATACACCTTCTAAATTTGTCTCCTCTATTTCTATTTTGCAAATAATTTATTTAAATTGCATACTAATGTTCCACATAATATCTTTTGTAGAAACAACAATGCAGTACATTTAATTGGTTGGCTACCAATTCGATAGCAGTACGAAAATCTTTATGTTTATTTGATATGTGATTCTCAAAAAATATTTAATTGCATCCTTTGTAAAATATTTGATCATGTACTTATGTGTGGACTAGGTTGGCACTAAAGTATTCTTGAAGAGCTGGAAAAATGCAAATAAGGATGTGGCTCTTGCTACAATCATAAGTTGTGATCCAAAAGATAAACTTGATGGCATTCAGCTAGGGAATGAATTTTGGATGGTGCATGTCGATCTTGCAATTGCGAAATGTGAAGAATTGATACTGACCATACAAAGGCTACAAATTGATTGGTCATGCAGTAGGAGCTGATATTGCGTGGCCATCAACTTATGTACGGTGTTCCTATTAGTTTTGTTACTTTAATATTGCGATTTTGTTTCTTCCTAATGGTGCATTAAGGGACTCTAATTTTTCATTGTAGGTTGACAAGATAAATGGATGATGCTATGGATGACATGTTCAATGCAGGGTGGAGAATGGTGACATTAGGCAAATGATCTTCATTACATTTAGATTTCATTCTGTTAGGAAATGGTGGTCAAGATCTTCATTACATTTAGATTTTATTATGTTAGGAAATGATGTTTAAGGAAAATATTTATATCATATCTTGTGTGGTTGGTTCTCTGTGTAATGCAACAATTTGTTTATAATATATGAGTGTTCCTTTTAACCATGCTACGACCGATTATGATTTTTGTACTTTGACTTCTACACACTTATAATCGTTGTAGCAACCTAATTATATCTGTTGCAAAATAGCAAAACTCATCTGTATAGCAAGTACCAACGCTTCTATGCGTTGTGACAATATAATTATATCCATTGTTAAAATAGTAAAAGTCATCCATACATGGTAAGTACCAACACATACAAGTGTAGTTACAACATGACTATATCCGTTGCTACTTCACAACACATTTTCATATCTATTACCAACGCTTGTTTATCTGTTGTAATAGACTCTCGCAACGGCCTCAATGGCAACGCATAGAAAATGTGTTGGTATAGATCGTACCAACACTTATTTGGATTTTTACCAACGCATATATGCGTTGTTAAAGAGGTGTTCATCTTGTAGTGTCTGTTGCCATTTTGGTCCTTCAATTGGTACCAGAGCCGGTTAGCTCTTCCTTATAGATCTTAACCGGTCTGTTGAGCCATGGCAACGGACAAGTATTCCACCAAGCCTCCAGTCTTTGATGGCCTGGATTACCCCTTCTGGAAGAGCCGAATGGAAACATACATCCAGGCTCAAGGGTATGCTATCTGGAGAAAGGTGAAGGTTAGATTTGTTGTTCCTCCTGATGAAAATATCAATATGGGAAACATGCCCGATGTTGAGGCTAATGCTAAGGCAAGGAACATTATCATTCAGGGTTTGAGCAGAAATGAGTTCGATCGCATTTCTCATTTGTCTTCTGCTTATGACATCTGGGTGACCCTCGATGCATACCATGAGGGCACCACCCAGATTAAGACGGTTCGACAAGACCAGTTCAAGCGAGAATACAGCAAATTTGAGATGCTTGCTGGTGAATCTCTTGACGAGTGCTTTTCGCGTTTCCATAATATTTTGAGCAACCTCCGAGCCGTCGGTCTTACATACCCCGACTCGGATAACGCTCGACAGATGCTTTCTGCACTCGATCTTCGTGTTTGGGAGATGAAAGTGACTACCATCAAGGATAGCACGGACCTCTCGACCCTGACTCTTGACGCGCTTTACTCGCGCCTCAAGACTCACGAGATTGACATTGTCTCTCGAAGGTCGAAGTCACAGTCGATGGCTTTAGTCACTGATCCCACCTCTGGATCTTCTTCTGAGTCGATACGGGTTCTCCTTGCTTGCTCTCGTGACATAACCGATGATCGTTAGAGCGACTTGAGGATGAACAGTTAGCCCTCCTAGCTCGGAAGTTTTCCCATGCTTACAAGAGGAGGAGGGATGGAAAAAGAGGAGGTCCTGTGATTTGCTTCGAGTGTGGTGGCCCCAACCACATCCGAGCGAACTGCCCCAAGCTGGGGAAGGGCAAAGGTGACTACGGCGGTTCGGGCAAGAATGGCCTTTGCACAATGGCCTTTATCTTTTCAGGATTTGCTTCGATTCCTTGTACAGAGACAAGGAATCCAAGCAACTTTTAGAAAAGAGACTCGAACACACACTTCTCAGGATTGAGTTTCAGGCAGTGTTTTTTGAGGTTATCGAATGTTTCTTGCAAGTAGGAAGCATGATTAAGCTGCTTAATGCTTTTTAGGACTAGATTGTCAACATAGCCTTTCAAATTTCGACCTAGTTGAGGTGAAAAAGTCGATTGCATCAAGTGTTGAAAAGAAACGCTAGCATTTTTTTAGACCAAATGGCATTTTGACATAGCAAAATATTCCAAATAGAGTAATAAATGCGGTCTTTTCTTTTTCTTCTAGATGCATATTAATATGATGGTAGCTATAATATACATCTAGAAAACTTAATCTTTTGGACAAGCTTTATTGAGATTAGTGAAGTCTACACATATCTGCCACTTGCCATTAGACTTCCTAACCATTACAGGGTTGGCCAACCACAATGGGTGGTTGACTTCTCTTATAAAGCCTACTTTAAGTAGCTTGTCCAATTTTGATTTGACAGCATTTCGTCGATTAGGGGCAAATCTCTGTAATTTTTGTTTTACAGGTACTTTGTCAGGCCGTAAAAGTAGCCTGTGCTCGATCACTTCCCTGGGGACTGCAGGCATGTTGGATGCTTGCCACGTGAAGACATCTGCGTTTGTTCGGAGGAAAGTGATGAGTGTGTCTTCCTATTTGGGGTCGAAAGTATGCCCGATGCGAACAATCTTCGAGGGCCCCACTGGATCCAGAGGAACCTCTTTGACCTAGTCGTTCGGCTTCGGTGCAGCTTTTGACTTCAATTGCTTGGTCGAATACTGCTCGTTGTTGTCTTCCTGAGTTGTTATTTGGCCAACCATCTCGAGGGATCGACGGTCACACGTATGCGCCATCTTCTTATCATAGTGAATTGTGATTACTCTTTTGGGACCTGTCATCTTAAGAAATTGGTACCCATAATGAGTAGCCATTAAGAATTTTGCCAACATTGGTCGTCCGAGTATGACGTCTTATGTCGTATCGAAATCGACCACATCAAAAGAGATCTTCTCTGTCTTGAAATTGCTTGGTGGACCAAATGTTAAAGGAAGAGAAACATGGCCAATTGGTTTGGCCGAAGACCCCGGTACAATACCATGAAAAGAGTATCATACCGGTCTTACCTTGGTCCTAGGTACTTACATCCCGTATAGGGTACTCGTAAATAATATGTTTAACGAGCTTCCACCATCAACTAACACTCGATTTACTCGACAGTTGTTGATGGTAGGCTCGACCACGATCGAAAAATGATCTAGTCGAGTGGAAGGGATCGGGTAGTCACTCTTCTCGAATGAGATGATGACTTCCGACCACTTCGACAACTTATTGATAAGAGGAGGCGTTCGACAGCCTTAAGCTGTCATTTTGACTCGTATGCCGATGACCCTCCATAGATATGCTCGATGGTATGTTCGGGATCTTAGAATAGCATTTCCTCGTTGTCGTCCGACTATGTATGACCACTTGGTTTCCCTACCTCTTCGAGGGTAGGAAGTGGCCCTATGCCGTTGTTGTAGCCTTCAAGTTTTGTTGAAAAACCCGACAGTTGCGAAGGTCATGTCCTTCCTTTTTATGGACAGGGCACCACCTAGGCTTATCGTTTTTCCGCTCGCGACGCTTACCTTTGCCTCGATCGGGATATTGCTTGTAACTTTGTGGTTCCTTCTCGCTTATGGCCAAGATCTCCTTAAAACTGTTGGCTCGAGGTTTTTGACCCTTCACCTTGTTCTTTGATTTCTTGTCCTTTTTGTCCTTCTTGCTAATTCCGCCTGCTTCTTGAAGATTCTTGTTGTAACACCCTGGCTATGCGGAAGCCAAGATATTACCTAAAGTCTAACTCCAAGCAATGACATGAATTACTTTCAAGAATCTTTCCACTAAAGACATAAAAAGTACGATAACTATTAAAATGGAACTATGAATTAAATCAGAATTCAACAACATCTCAAAACTCTAATTATCCAATCATATCAAATTATTTGGGATAAATCTATCATTAAACTATCCGAAGATCCTTAGGTAATTAGTGATTCAACCCTATCATAATGAAGGATAACATCGACCATCAAACTCCATTTATTACAATCAAATATTTATCAAACGAAAGATATTGACAAGTTCATCGAATTAAAAGTGAATAATGTGAAGTGATGCGTGACTAATCCCTCCCAAGCATGTCGTCAACATTGTTTAGCTAAACAAATAAACACGGCAAGAATGAGTCCACGACTCAGCAAGTACAACGAAATAATATGAATATCATTAAATAAGAACTTGACAATCATCATACAGATTAAGAATATAGAAAGGCAGAAATTATATGAATGAATGAAATGCATGTCCTCCACTTCTGCTTATACCTGTATAGCTAGTGAACACCCGTCGATGTTCACTCATGCCCGCATTATCCAAAATGAGGGGATCCAAGGCCCGTTTGAAGAATATTTCATAACATGGATCTACTTTGAGCACATTAGAATGGTGGGTCTTACATGCCCATATTGTAATGATGGGTCTTTACATCCCACTCCCGTAGGTGAAACAAGAACAATGAAGGAATGAATGAACATGTTGAACGTAAACAAATTATCGACGAATCATGGTATGACAATTATGAAGAGAAACAAGTAAAACCAGAATTATCCACTTCACATTCATCAATCATGTGGAACAAATAGCAATCAAGACAATTCAATTGAACTTGGCTCAACCGTGCGCATACTGATTACGTGATAAGGATGCTGCCCCCGAATTACACCACCGCCTTAATAATTTTAACGAATCTAATAAGAGTAATTCGGGACATAACATTGCTAGAAACAAATATTGACATACTACGCTGCCTAATGTAGCCCGAAACATCTACTTTTAAAGACAGCGAACTGTCCCAGAATGGGATAGTCTCCTTCTAAAATTTATAACTTTTTACAAGTTTATCCAAATTCAATGATCTTTAATCCTGTGGAAAGCTTACAGGTTGTCCCACATAAACTTAGTTCGCAAGGTTGCCAGATTCTGCCTTATTCTTCCCCTTTTAAGCAGGTTAATAAACCTATAAAAATCTCTTCAGAGGTTCTGGACAGCGAGCTAAAACTGATGTAACTCCCAGTACAGACGTCCAAAAAATGTGATTTTTATCTCTCTGGTAAGCATATGAAAATATCTACAACTTATGTGTTGGTGCAATTCTCAAAATAATTCATTATCTAATTCTTATTTAAAAAATTCTATGATCTGTCAGAATTCCGACAGAAACCTGAAACAACATCAATGAAAAATTCATAGCTCGAGATACCCAACTCGAAATTTAGTGATCCTGGACTCTATGGAAAGCTAGCGACCAGACCTACAACTCTCTAGGAGACGCTAACCTTGTATTCGGAATGTAGCTATGTGGAACCTGATGAACAAATAGAGTGCAATTTTCTAAATCTATGAGCAACAGCACCACGAAAAACTAATCGGTAAAAGCTAATAATCAAACCGACCTCAACCAGTGGGGATATTGTCGTTACCCCATGAAGATGTGCCCGAGGCTCACTGAAGGTCTCCTGCGAGTTGCTCCTCGCTCTCTTCTTCTCCTCGCTCAATCGGCCACCAATGGGGGAAGCAGCGGCTCCTGGAGACGATGGCGCGGGGAGGTGGAGCAGCAGGCATCCTCAATTTGGGAGGGGTGGAGGCGCAGCACCAGGGAGAGGGAAGAGGAGGTGGTGGCCTGGTGGGAAGGGGAGGAGGTGGCGGCGGCTAGGGTTTGGTGGGAGCCGCCCCCCTTTTTGGCAGGCCCCCCTAGGCCGGCTCCCCTCCTGGGCCTCCTGGGCTGCAGCCCAAGGCCCAAAACACTTTGACATATTTCAGTGTCTTGTTCCTCATGACTCGCTCTGAGTCATCCAGAATCTTCATTGGACGGGACTCAAAGGTAAGATCTTGCTCAATACTCAATGGCTCTAGTGACATAGCATGCTATGAGTCCCTCAAATATTTGCTTAGCATAGAAACATGAAATACATTATGCACGCCGCACGTAGATTCGGGAAGGTCCAAGCGATATGCCACCTTCCCAATACGTGCCACAATAGGAAAGGGTCCAACATATCTCGGGCTAAGCTTTCCTTTGGTGCCAAAACGCATGATGCCTCTAGTAGGAGACACTCTCAGAAGAACCTGACCCCCCACTTCAAATTCCAAATCTCGCCCCCTCACATCTGCGTAGCTCTTCTGTCGGCTCTGAGCGTCTAACAGATTCTTCCTAATCTCTACTATTCTGGCCACCGTCTGCTGAACCCAATCGGGACCCAAAATGGATCGCTCTCCAACTGCATCCCAGCACAACAGGGATCTACACTTTCGCCCATAGAGTACCTCAAATGGTGTTGCTTGAATGCTAGTTTGATAGCTGTTGTTATAGGCAAACTCTGCAAGAGCTAGGTGGTCCTCCCAACTGCCCACCCAAGTCAAAACACATGTTCTGAGCATGTCCTCAAGTGTGTTAATCGTGCGCTCAGACTGACCATCTGTTTGAGGATAGAAAGTAGTGCTAAGACGAAGCTGCGTGCCCAAGGCACTCTGCAGACCCTCCCAAAACTTGGCATCAAGATCAGAAATAATAGTCTTAGGCACTCCATGCAACCGCACTATCTCTCATACATAGAGAGGAGCTCGGTCTCTTTCTGAATTTGTGGTACAGACGGAAATAAAATGCGCAGTCTTGCTGAACCGATCCACTACAACCCAAATAGCATCCTTCCCTCGCTGCGTGCGGGGTAGTCCAACTACAAAATCCATTGAAATATCGTCCCAAGGCCAAACTGGGACCTCCAAGGGTTGCAACAATCTTGCTGGACATTTATGCTCGGCCTTAACTCGCTGACAAACACCGCAAGATGCCACATACTAAGCAATATCAACTTTCATTCTCTTCCACCAAAAAACTCCTTTTCAAATTCTTATACATTTTGGTCTCACCGCATGTACGGTGTATGGAGTACAATGAGCTTCCCTTAGAATTTCATCCTCAACTTGGGACCTCTGTGGCACACATAGACGTCCCTTAAATCGCAACACACCAATCTCATCAGTGCTAAAATGACCTTGCTTCCCTTCATCTAAACGTTTCCTCGCTTGCTGGAGCATTTGATCCTGCTGCTGTGCCTCTCAAACCCTATCTGGAATAGCTGACTCGAGAAGCAACCGAGTTTCAGCCTGGGCGGTGCCCGCAAAGTAGAACGAAATATCCATACGCTCAAAATAAGCAATAAGAGAATTGAGGGTAGGAGGTGTCACCTTGCGACTCAAAGCATCCGCTACTACATTTGCCTTTTCACGGTGGTATTGAATGGTGAGATCATAATGTTTTATTATTTCCAACCAATTTGTTGTCTCAGATTTAAACCTTTCTGGGTAAATACATACTTCAGGCTCTTGTGATTAATGAATATATCACAAGATTTGCCATACAGGTAATGACGCCAAAATCTTTAAAGCAAGAACCACTGCAACAAGCTCTAAATCATGAGTAGGATAGTTCTGCTCGTGTTTCTTCAGCTGTCTCGAAGCATAGGCAATCACCTCGCCATCCTGCATAAGCACACAACCGAGCCCAACTTGAGATGCATCCAAACAAATAGTGGATCGCTTACTAGGTTCAGGAAGGGTAACAATAGGAGCAGTCACCAACTTATCCTTCAAAGTGCAGGAACTGCGCTTACACTCATCTGGCCACTAAAACTTGACACCTTTCTGAGTTAACTGTGACAGCGGTTTGGTAATGATAGAGAAACCCTCTACAAATTGCCGGTAATAACCAGCTAAGCCCAGAAAACTCCCCACTTCCTTGACATTGGTTGGCTCTTTCCATTCTACCACTGTCTAGATCTTGCTAGGATCGACTAAAATGCCATCTTGATTAATCACATGACCTAGAAACCCAACCTCAAAAATCCAGAACTCACATTTCTTCACCTTGGCATAAACTGGTTTCGTCTCAAGGTCTCAAGAGCCAACCTCAAATAATGTTCATGGTCCTCCTCTGTCTTAGAATTGATCAAGATATCATCAATAAACACTGCTACAAATTCATCAAGATATCGATGGAGCCTGATGTTCATTACTTCTATGAAAACTACAGGTGCATTTGCTAGTCCAAAAGACAATACTTCATACTCATAATGACCATACCTCGTAGAGAAAGCTGTCTTTTCAATGTCCTGCTCCAGAACTCGGATTTGATTGTACCCTGACAGAAGGTCAATCTTGGAGAACACTTTAGCTCCTTTCAGCTTCTCAAAAGATCCTCAATACGGGGTAAGGGATATTTATTCTTTATCATCGCTTGATTGAGAGCCCGATAATACACGCACATACGACAACTACCATCTTCCTTCTATGTGAAGAGAACAGGCGCTCCCCAAGGGGAAAACACTACGCCGAATCATACCTTTAAATAGCAATTCATCCAATTGCTTTTTCAACTCATCCTAGAATGGTCGAGCCAAACTGTACAGAGACATAGAAATAGGCCGGGTACCAGGAATAAGATCAATTCGGAATTCCACATTCCACTCTGGAGGCATCCCAGAAAGCTCTGCAGGGAAAATATCAAGATATTCACACACTACTGGAATGTCCTCGATGTGTAGAGATGAGTCTGCCTCCGCGCCAGTAGACCAAAGCAATCCAATTACTGACGCTCGACGGCTAAGGAACAAACTGGCTAACACATAAGGGAATCAGATGACGCACTGCCCTGAAACACAAATTCTTCACCGGACGATGTTCGCAAAGTCACGGTCTTCCAGAAGCAACAAATCTTAGCGCGGTAACTGAATAACCAATCCATACTAAGGATAACATCAAAAGGCGATAACTGAATCACCTTCATATTAGCTATGAAATCCTTACCAAAAGAACAAAAGCCTCATGAGAATCAACTAGTAAGGTACTTATCACCACGTCGGGACGACCTACGGTCTCAGGTGTAGACACGGCGTAGACTCCCGGTGGTACCGGAACTGAGGATGCTCTGACACTCGGCGAAGGATGAACAAGGCTTGACACAGATGGAGCGAACGACGGGGGGAAGACGACACAGGTTCCAGTAGAAACCTGCAGAAGGTGCTGGAGGGAACGCTGCAGGAGGAACCCATCCTGAAGGATACTAAGTTGAGGGAGCAGCTACTAGAGTCTGGACTGATCCTTGTAGAGAAATGAACGGAGATGCTGTAGGGGCTGACTCCCACCTGATGATACTCGCTGGATTCTCCTTTCAAACTAACATCTTATGGCCGGACAAGCCACAATAACGACAAACTCCAGTGAAAGAGCACTCAGAAGCACGATGGTTGTCACCGCACTTAAAACAAATCATACCCTGATCTGGAACAGGACGCAGCGCCTGCGAGGAAGTACGCTGTGTTGAAAGGGTAGTTTGTCTCTGCTGACTAGATTGCACTGACGGCTGAGGATGATGGCCTCCCTAAAACTTCTTGGAAGCAGGTCGCTGAGAAGACCCACGTCCACCATGGAAACTTCTCTTTTCACCACTGCTAGAACCACCAGAAGTGGTAAATCCACTAGAAGACTGCCTCTCTCTATTGGGCACTCTCTCCGACTCCATACCCTTGGCCTGATCGACCACAGAGTTGAAGTCAAGCAAGCTAGTTGCCCCCAGGACATGGTGATACTCATGGTTAAGTCCCCTACGGAACCTCTTTGCCTTCTTTCAGTCATTACCAGCCACAGCTGGCACAAAACAGACTAAGTTGTTGAACTCAGAATTGGCCTAAATAAAGCTCAAGGAAGAGAACAACTCTTTTTTAAGAAACTCACGCTCAACACATAACTATGGTACTGAGGTAACTACTACCCTATTCCCAGACCACGAATGACGATGTAGCCTAGCAAAGCCCAGGGCCACAACCACGACCGCAACTTCTCAACATTTCTGAATACCACAAACATATAGCTAACCATTTAGCTTTAGAACAACAAGAACAGTGGTACAAATCAATTCAGTAGCAGTTCAACTTCAACATAATGGATCAGACTATCAAAAATACAGACGCGATGAATTACCCAAAACCCACCTACTGTGCACAGTGTGTCAATTTAAAATTTCAATACCACGGACCTAATGCCCGCTCTGATACCAACTGTCACACTCTAGCTATGCGGAAGCCAAGATATTACCTAAAGTCTAAATCCAAGCAAGGACATGAATTAATTTCAAGAATATTTCCACTAAAGACATAATAAGTATGATAGATATTAAAATGGAACTATGAATTAAATCAGAATTCAACAACATCTCAAAACTCTATTTATCCAATCATATCAAATTATTTAGGATAAATCTATCATTAGACTATCCGAATATCCTTAAGCAATTACTGATTCAACCATAAAATTCCATTTATTACAATCAAATAATTATCAAATAAAAGATAATGACAAGTTCATCGAATTAAATATGAATAATGTGAAGTGATTGAAGTGATGCGTGACTAATCCCTCCCAAGCATGCCGTCAACATGGTTTACCTAAACAAATAAACATGGCAAGAATGAGTGCACGACTCAGCAAGTACAACGAAAATAATATGAATATCACTGAATAAGAACATGACAATCACCATACAGATTAAGAATGTATAAAGGCAGAAATTATATGAATGAATGAATGGAATGCATGTCCTCCACTTCTGCTTATACCGGTATAGCTAGTGAACACCCGTCGATGTTTACTCATGCCCGCATTATCCAAAATGCGGGGATCTAAGGCCGGTTTGAAGAATGTTTTATAACGAGGATCCACTTTGCCCACATTAGAATGGTGGATCTTACATGCCCATATTGGAATGATGGATCTTTACGTCCCACTCCCGTGGGTGAAATAAGAACAATGAATGAATGAATGAACATGTTGAACGTAAACATATTACCGACGAATCATGGTATGACAATTATGAAAATAAACAAGTAAAACCGGAATTATCCACTTCACATTCATCAATCATGTGGAACAAATAGCAATCAAGACAATTCAATTGTACTTGCCTCAACCGTGCGCAGACTGATGACGTGACAAGGATGCTACCCCCGGGATCACACCAACGCCTGAATAATTTTAACGACACTAATAAGAGAGTAATTCGGGACATAACATTGCTAGAAATAAATATTGACATACTACGCTGCCTAACGCAGCCCGATACATCTACTTTAAAAAACAGTGAACTGTCCACTGTCCCATAATGGGACAGTTCCCTTCTAAAATTCATAACTTTTTACAAGATTATCCAAATTCAATGATCTTTAATCCTCTAGAAAGCTTACAAGTTTTCCCACACAAACTTAGCTGGCAAGGTTCCCCGATTCTGCCTTCTTCTAGCCCTTTTAAACAGGTTAATAAATTAATAAAAATCTCGTCAGAGGTTTTGAACAGCGAGCTAACATTTACGTAACTCCCAGTACAGACATCCAAAAAATGTGAATTTTATCTCTCTGGAAAGCCTATAAAAATATCTACAACTTCCGTGTTGGTGCAATCCTCAAACAAATTCACTATCTAATTCTTATTAAACAATTTCTACGATCTATCAGAATCCCGACAGAAACCTGGAACAGCATCAATGAAAAATTCATAACTCGAGATCCCCAACTCTAAATTTAGTGATCCAGGACTCTATGGAAAGCTAGCGACGAGATCTACAATTCTATAGGAGACCCTATCCTCGTATTCAGAATCTAGCTATGCAAAACCTGACGAACAAACATAGAGCAGTTTTTTGAATCTACGAGCGACAGCACCACGAAAAACTAATCGGTAAAAGCTAAAATCAAATCAACCTCAACCAGTGGGGAGATCGTCGTTACCCCGTGAAGATGTGCCCGAGGCTCGCTGAAGGTCTGCCGCAAGTTGCTCCTCCCTCTCTTCTTCTCCTCGCTCAATCGGCCACCAATGGGGGAAGCAGCGGCTCCTGGAGAAGATGGCGCGGGGAGGTGGAGCAGCAGGCACCCTCGGTTGGGGAGGGGTGGAGGCGCAGCACCAGGGAGAGGGAAGAGGTGGCGGCGGCCTGGTGCGGAGGGGGAGGAGGTGGTGGCGGCTAGAGTTTGGGGGTGGCGCCCCCCTTTTAGGCCGGCCCGCCCTAGGCCGGCTCCCCTCCTGGGCCTCCTGGGCCACAGGCCAAGGCCCAGGTTGGCAGGAATTTATGTAAATCCCCCACGAACCTCTGAGGCTTTCATTTTTTCCATTTAATAGTTTCTCCCAAAATTTTCTCCAATTGCCCGATTAAGATTTAGGGGTATTAAACTTGTTGTCTCGATCAATGGTTTTGTTCCACTCGACTGCTTCTGCAGCAGTCACATATCGATCGACCATCTCGAAGAGTTCAACGAGAGTAGCTGGAGGATTTAAAGCGATGTCCTCTGTAATTCTTGTGCTGCGGACTCGCTGCTTGAATGCTCTGATAACAGATGAGTCAAAACCTCTGGAATTGAATTCCGAACCTAATTGAAATGCTTGATGAATTGACGTAAGGTCTCATGGTAATTTTTTCTTATCCTATGCAGGTCGTCCTCCTTTCCAAGGCGATTGTACTTACCCTGGAAGTTAGCCAGTAGAGGGTCTCAATGGTGTTGCCACGAATATATTGACTAGAGTGGTTGGTTTAGCAGCTACGATCGAGCAGACCCTTCGAGCACAGTCAGAAGGTAATTCGCTATGATGCGCTCTCCTCCTCCTGCTTCTCGAACAGCGGTCGTGTAGATTTAGAGGAAATCGATGGGATTCTGAGACCCATCGAATTTATCTATGTTCATTGGTCGAAACTACGGTGGCCAGCGAGCTGCTCAGAGGTCAGGCAAGAATACCCTACATCTGGTAATTACTTCGTAATGCCTCCTTTGCACAAAAGATGGGTTGTTGTGATCAGGTGATCGTACACGACAATACCTAGCAGTGGGTGAACCCGACTTGTGATAAGTCTTGATTCTACGAGGGTAATACTCCTCGTATCTCGTCTACTGCTACATATCTCTATGTCGGAGTGGTGCACGATCACCTCTCGTGAGAGTTTGTTTATCTTCAGGCGTTGAAAGAGTCTTTCTCCTATTGGGAGAATGACATGCCCTGTTGTCATGATGACCTTTGTACGGGGAATTGTTTGAATGACTGGATGCTGATGAAGTCATACTTCTACGACTTTTGGATTGATGACGGTGAGGGTGCTCGAGTCTAGTTGTCATGCTTTGAAGCCTTCGTGCGATCTCTTGCGCGAAGAGGTCGTAGCCAGGCTCTCGGGCAAGCTCTCGAGTTGGGTTCTCTAGTAGCTCATTGATATGTTGGAGTTCTTGAACTTCCTCTGACTGATACTGAAAGCACTCAGGTAGATTTCTCTGAGTTGCTTTTCTTCTCTGTCGAGTTGGCTTAGGATCATCCATGTCTGATCCTTGAGTTTGCCTCGATGAAGTACGATTATCTCGAGGATTTCTCGCACGCTCATTAAATTGTTAACCCTGTTCATCACCGGAGATGTCCTTACCATTGCCACGAGTGGTCGCAATGTGTGATCGTCCGGGAGAGTGATGATCACCTGAGGAAGAACGAAGACCTCCTGTTGATGACCTCCACTTGCACTCGAGGCCTCCTCGCTTAAGGAGTAGTCAAAAGACATTGTCTTGCGACTTGGAGAAGACCCCTCCAGGAAGGGGAATGCCAGGTTATAACCATCTCCGTCCGCAAATGAGCCCTGCGATGGGATGGTCAAACTTGCAGGAAAAGCATGTTCAACCCCATCCTCTGTGGGGCTAGCCGGAGAGATAGTACCACCAGGTACTGATGAAGCTCCGGAATGACGACTTCCAGGACTTGCCGTACCAGGTCGGACTGCCTAAGACGGACTTGAACATTTGGAGGGGGCGACCTCACCATGTCCTGGGTTTGCCTCGTAGCAGTCCTGATTGTGGTCGGATTGGCCCTTGCCTTTTGAGGAAGTTGGTTCCTCATTTGGACGTAACGTTGTGGGGGATGAGGATCCCTCCTCAACTCCATCGGTGGTATGGTCTCCTGGAGAATGATCTCCAGAGGCGACATCACCTTCGGATGATACAATAATCAGCTTGTAGTTGAATCCAGCATCCATATCGATATCTGCATAATCAGCCAAGTCAAACCAGTTCTCCTTGTTCCATTCTCATACCATGGAAGCATTAGAGTTGGGAGAAAACAAAGGAAACCTGATGACTAGAAGTTCCCGACGGACGCGTCAACTGTCGGTGTTTTAGAAGCAAACTTACGTAAAGATTGTTTGACTCGGGGGGTCTCCAAGACTCAAATCTGTAAGATCGAGGTGGCCGACTAGAGGGGGGTGAATAGGCGGTTTTAAAAACTTTCATGCTAAACCAATATGTAAATGCGGAAGCTAATAGCGAATTGGTTTTACTCAATTAAAACCTAAATCAACTAGGCTCAACTAAGTGCACTGACAATATGAACACAATACAATATGAGCAATCATACAAGATATATAAGCAATTAAAGCAAGAATATAAATTGCTCAAAGTAAAGCACAAGTAAAAACAAGATGACACGATTATGTTTTACCGTGGTGTTCGGAGACTTGCCGGTCTCCCCTAATCCACGTTGAGGTTAGCCCAAACGAATTGGACCGGCTCCACTAATTAAGTCAATACCTCCGAGGTAAGTCCAAACACTTGGACCGGTTCCTAACCGAACCAACACCTCACTCAACTATGGTTGCTCTTCCTCCACTCCGGAGATGGTGAGCACCGAACCACTCACAAACCGCCGGGTCTTCTCACAAGCTTCTTGAGAAGATCACCGCGCACGACGCCTCCACGCCGTCTAGGTGTCGGCAAACACCAAGAGTAACAAATCCAAACTTTCACTTGAACTAATCAAGTGTCTACGCTCACGTGGATACACAATCCACTACCTAAGGCAACACATGCACTTAGGGTTTACTCTCTAATCTCACCAAGTGCAACACATGCACAAAAGAGAATAGAGGCTTGCTCTTAGCTCAAAGAATGAGTATATCACTTAACAATAGCACCAGCAACCTCTCCCAACCGGCCAAGGTGGCTATATATAGCCCACACACAAAAACTAGCCGTTGGGAGACAAAACCCTGAAAAATCAGGGAAATCGGAAGTTCCGCCATGCAAAGGCCGAAACTACCGCATGAGAGAGAAAAGCACCGCAACGGCTATGTCAGACGAGAAACTAGCCGTTTGATTTTTAGTGCGGAACTACCGCCAACCAAGTTGTGGAAGTTCCGATCTTTGAAGTTCCGCCAACACATAGCGGAACTACGCGACATCAAATTTTGGCTAAGTCCCAAAATGGTGCTTCTCTCGAAAAACGAATCGCCGAATTTCGAGCAACCGATAATCGGAAGTTCCGCTCAGAAACACCGAACTTCCGCACTTCAAAATCGGCTAAGTCCCTAAACCGACGCTCGAAAAAACGAGCCTGGAAATCGGATCGTCGGGATGCGGAACTTCCGAGTTAATACACTGTAACTTCGATTTTCCCGATGTAAAATAGCAATGGCTTTTTCAACAACTTCAATTGCAAAACACATTTGCTAATTGACAAGCCATGCCAACAAGGATCACAAGCAAGATTCCCAACAAGTTACAAAACACATTTGCCAACTTTTGGAATCATACCACAAGGAAAAAGGTACATGGACTTACACCATTTGCAAAACACATTTGCAAACTTAAGTCACATGCTACAAGAAATCAAACATGAGCATCAACTATTTGCAAAACACATTCGCAAATAACAGCATCATGCCATAAGACTAAAGTGCATGGACTTCAACCATTTGCAAAACACATTTGCAAAGTATAGTCCCATGCTACAAAGATTGAATGCATGAGCCTCAGCTATTTGCAAAACACATTCGCAAATAATAGCTCCATGCATAGATGAGCTAGAGCAAACACAATGAGCTATCAACACATGACTAACTCAAACTACTAGTTAAGACCCCTCTTAATAGTACGGCAACCTATACTAGCAATCCGGTCTTCCAACCAAACACCAAGACCGGTAAAAGACTAGGAACACATCCTTAGCCCTAGCTAGTCATACCTTTGCCTTGCATCTTCTTGAAGCTTGATGACGCACATCAACTCTTCAAGTCCGGGTCTTTGACTTTGACAATCATCAACACATGATGATTTCTTCACTTCGGGATCTTGTCTTGAACATCATCAACACATGATGATTTCTCCATCCCGAGTCTTCACATGCATCAACGCATGATGCATTCCTTCACTTGACCTCCATCAACACATGATGGGTCTTCTCTTGTCTTGATGATCAACTCATGATCATCTCTTCTTGATAAGCATCAACTCATGATGCATCATTTACACCAAGCTCTTGACTTGATGATCAACTCATGATCATCCCAAGTCTTCATCATCCTGGAACATAACCTATATATCCAACTCATGGAAAATGTTAGTTCCACAATGTGATCATCATTAATTACCACACCATACCATTAACTCATAATGGTGGGACAAGATACCTCAATCTTTCCCTCTTTGGTAATTGATGATAACCACTTAAATTCTCATAAATTTAATGATGATAAATGAGAGAACAAATGAGTATATATAAACTACACAAGTTATATATACTCTAACATGAGTATACAAGAACTACACAAGTTCTATATACTCATAACATGAGTATATGCGAACTACACAAGTTTTGTATACTCAAGGGTTTTGTTTCAACGTAAAGATCCCAAATATGTGTGGAGAATGGAATATGGATCAATACTAATGAAACCACGAAGTATAGGATAAAACTCCCCCTAAATGTGTGCATACACAAATGTGTAATAAGGTCATATGCACATATTCAAGTTTAACTTATGGTTGAGTTCAATCCTATATTTTGGATCCGAGAAATGCAACAATATATAAGATTGAGATGTCGATTGCATACCTCGTTGTGTTTCACTTTTATATCCAAATGAGACTACACAAAGATAATACTTGATAAAAGAGTTAGTCTCATATTTGGATTTGTCATTAATCACCAAAACACTCCATTAACTCATAATGGCGGGTCTAGATCTTTCAAAATCAAGTGGAGAGAATGGCACATGAATTTTATATAGGTTCGATCCTTCTCTAGAGAGAATAATAACCTTACTCCTGTGTGACTATATTGAGTATGCTGGTTACAGATCAAGAGAAAGACTGAAATGCAATGTCTTGTGCTCCTGATCGTGTCTTTCTTTTTCTTTTCTTGTCGTCTGGTGATTCCTCCTTTTATAGCATTCTCAAAGTGGGCGACCATTTCTCCAGCCCAAAGGGCATATCAATGCTTCAAATGATGGCACAGTTATCAAAAATTACTGTTGGAGAAGTAACATTCCCACGTCACTAGGTAGTTATCACCAGGACAGAGAGTTTAATCGTGCAGTTATTCAGGAGAGTAAAAGCATATAATGACTATTTAGATGCCCTAATCAATTGGGCCTACTTGTTTGTAAGCTCGATCGAGTATAGGGTGGTCATAACTGACCTGGTCGTTGAAGGACTTACGACCATGAGGTGATCGTAGAAGAACTTATGATCATGTGTCAGTCGTAGAAGAACTTACGACTATGGGGGGGTCGTAGCTGACCTGGTCATAGAAGGACTTACGACCATGAGGTGATCGTAGAAGGACTTGCGATTATGGGGTAGTCGTAGAAGATCTTACAACTCCAGCTTCTCCCTTACAAACATTAAGGGGGTATACTCAAGAACCATATAATGATGTCATTATCTATAATAAGGGTTATAGATAAATAATTAAATGAGGATTTCTACATCCTCGTTAGTGTAGTGGTGCCTCTTCGTGCCAATAGTTGCATCCCTTCAAGTTAATCATTGCGTCCCTTCGTGATGATCATTATATCTTTGAATATAACAGCAAGTGTAGTTATCATTAACAACAAGTGGGTAATTGCTTTCGAGCACCTCCTCTCTAGGAGAGAGGTCTTGGAGTGGTCTTGGAGTGATCTAAAGAAACCTATAGTGCAGGTCCAACCGGTCGTCTAGAAGAGGTTTTGAGAATAGTCAAAGAAAGGATTGTAAGGCCCACCTTCTCACCGTTTAATTTATTTTGAGCCTTTAAAGCTACTATTTTGCCCAATAGAAAACTTGGCTTATTTATAAATAAACAAATAAAGATATATTCGAATAATTGACTGGTCAACAATCTTCGTCAGCTAGCCCCTCAACTTCAAGTGGAAATAACTTACTTGAAGGGGTTTTAATCGAAACTAGACTTGAGCAAGAAGATAGTTTCACTTGAGTTGTAAATAACTATTTTCCTTAAGAAGCAGGAGCGTCAGCCGTGTATATTTATGAAAACAATTCACAAAGGAAGATTATGTTTTGGTCTTCAATGATTTATTAGAAACAAATTATGATAAAATATGTTAGACTTTCGTCTAGGTTATTTAATTTTATCGTAAGTTACTGGTCTATAAATAACAACCCAAAGGGGAGAAAAAAACTAGTCCTTCAGAAATTCTCCAACTTCCTCATTCTCGCAATTTCTTACAGTTCTATAGACTTTTATGATTCGAATAGATGATGAACTGCATTTGTTTAGAGAGAGATGAGATTTTATACACTCAAAGTTTTTCACAAGTATAAACTCATGTTACTTTGGCACTTCTCCCCCTATGGTTGGAGCATACAAGAGACGACATCCACGGAACAAATTGACTTTTCGATCACCTTTATTTAAGGTGGTCGAACAGTCAGTTTGCTCTTTTGATTAAAGTGTAACACCCTGACCCAAAATCGGCTCAATGCCCAGCCCGCCGTGGGGCGGACCCGCGCACACATAGCACATCACTTACACTTTCGTCCTCACTTCGTGTAAAAGGGTTAACCCGGAGGTGCTACGTTTGGATCCAACAGGCATTATATAATACTAAAACCCACTCGAGATAAGCAATGTGGGACTAATCCCACCACATAACTCCTCATGGGCCACATGGGCCACGCTACGAGCAAGCAAGGGTATTACATTCACCCCCCTCAAGGGCTGACGCCCTCGGCAGCGTACCGCATACACGACAAATGCCCAGAACCACCCCTCACTACACGTCCGTGCGTCTAGTGCCGGCACATATGCCATGCCGTGTGTCCACTCCGGGCCCACATGTGCCATGCGCTATATGCCCGTGCCCCTGTCCCGCACGTGCCCGTGCAGGGAAGTTGATGCTCTGATAACATCTGTAACACCCTAATCCAAAATTGGCTCAATACCCAGCCCACCGTTGGGCGGATCCGCACATACATAGCACATCACTTACACTTTCTTCCTCGCTTCGTGTAAAAGGGTTAACCCGAAGGTGCTACGTTTGGATCCAATAGGCATTATATACTACTACACTCACTTGAGACAAGCAATGTGGGACTAATCCCACCACACAACTCCTCATGGGCCACATGGGCCATGCTACGAGCAGGCTGGGGTATTACAGCGGGCTCGGGGGAGGAGGGTGAGTTGAGAAACCTAATCATTTGAGTTGAGCTAGCAAACCCTAGAGTCTGAATATAAATAGGGTTGGACATCACAGACGGTTCCAATAAATAACCGTATGCGATAGATTGCATACCACCCATGGTTTGTAGATGAAACCGTATGTGATATCTTATGTATCACAGACGGCTTATCCTAAGGAACCGTCTGTGATAGATTATGTATCACAGACGGTTTTTAGATGAAATTGTCTGTAATATATCATCACAGACGGATTGTAGATGAAACCGTCTGTAATATTCTTTTGTATTGGTAAATATATAGTACAAATCAATTAAGTCAAATAAACTAAAATTAACCATTCAGAACATATACACACATTGTGCAATCTTTAAAAATTAGCCTTTCATGATGATCGACGCGTATGTAGCTAGTTTCGTCATGTTGTTTTTCCTCGACCCTTATGTTGTTTCCGAAAGGAGGTAACTCATCAAATTAATAGTATTCTTCCTCGTCTACTACATTGTCAACTACAACAATCATCCTTTTCCCAAAAGAACTACGTGGTGCTTCTTATTTGCCTGGTTGGTTACATAGAAGACTTGAACAACTTGGTTAGTAAGTATGAATGGTTCATCTTTATATCCGACACGTTCGGGGTCCACGGTAGTGACGCCATACTTGTCGACCTGCACATGTGGGAGATGGACCCAACAGCACCGAAATAGGGGAATCTTGAAAAGTACGTAGTCGAGCTCCCAGATCTCCTCTATAAGCCCATAGTAGGAGTTCCTCAGCTCATCGGTACTGAACGCATCTATGCGGACACCGATGTTCTGCTTAGTGCTAATTATATCATGAGTCTGTGTATAGAATGTGTACCCATTTATATCGTATCCTTGCCATGTCACAATTGTAAATGTTGGCCCTTTTGCCAACCATGTCAGCATATCACTTGACGAGCTCCTAGCGAGTCGCTCCTTCAACCATTGGTTGAACCGACTGTTGTATTGTCTCGTGATCCAAACATCTGGCCTCTTAGGATCCTGTTGCCGAAGCACATCCTTGTGCTGGTTGATATACGAGGACACTTCAGTCATGTATTGCAAGACCTTGAAATAGACTTGAGCATATGAATCCATATCTGGAGTGATTGCTATCCTTTTGATGGTCTGGATACCCTTGAGCCTTCCCTCATGGCGAGTTCAAGGCGCACCTATCGGTTTGATCTGAGCCATGTAGTCGACGTAGAACTCAATGACATCTTCGGTTGCATAACTTTCAACGATGTTTCGCTCCAGTGAGATCGATTCCGTACATAGGACTTGAGAATTCCTATGAACCTCTCGAACGGGTACATGATATGTAGGAACACAGGCCCGCGCATCTTTATCTCCCTCACAATGTGAACAATTAGATGGGCCAACCTATCGAAAAACGACAGAGGGAAATACATCTCAAGATCACATACAATTGTCACCACCTCGTCTTGTGGAGCATCTAGTCCTTCAGGATGGATGACCTTCTGGGTAATTGTGTTAAAGAAATAACACAACCTCATGATTATCTCTCTGACCTTGATCGGCAAAATACTTCTAATTGCAGCAGGGAGTATTTGTGTCATCAACACATGACAATCATGAGATTCCATGTCAATTAACTTCAAATCTTCCATCAAAATAAGTTTCTTCATGTTGGCGTAGTAACCGGACAAAACATTAACACCATACAAGCACTAGCACAGTTCAGTTCTCTCGGCCTTGTACAGAGTGTAACAAGCAGGGGGATGGTATGTTCGTCCTTTATCAGTCTTTATGCTAACTTAGGTTAGATATCTATATCAACCAAGTCAAGCTGTGCGTTGACACCATCCTTTGTTTTGTCATGAATATTCAGTAATAGACTAATCAAGCTGTCACATACATTCTTCTCGACGTGCATAACGTTGATGCAGTGATCAACTTCTAGGTGCTCCCAATAAGGTAAGTCCCAAAATATTGATATTTTCTTCTAGATGTTCTTCTCACGGGTCCTCGATTTATGTCCCTTTCTGAGCACAATATCTAAATCATTAACCATGTCATAGACCTCTTTTCCGCTTAAATGCCTTAGAGCTGAACTGTCGTCCTTCTCTCTGTGGAATTGTTTCTTCATCCTGCGGCATGTGCGATCCCTCTGAAGGAACCTACGGTGAAGCATGTACACGATTTTGAGCGAGCGTTTCAGAGACACACTCTCGGTATCATCTAAGCAGTGAGTACAGGCTTTGGCCCCTTTTGTACTCTGGCCCGACAGGTTAGCAAGGGTAGGATAATCATTTATGGTGCAGAACAACAAGGAGCGTAAAGTAAAGTTCTCTCGTTTGTACACATCCCATACCTGTACCCCTTCAATCCATAGTATTTTTAGATCTTCCATCAATGGTGCTAGGTACACTTCAATATCACTCCCATGTTGCTTCGGCCCATGGAAAAGTATCGATAGCAAAATATATTTTCGCTTCATATAGAACTAGGGAGGAAGGTTGTAGATACAGAGAGTCATGGGCCAAGTGCTATATCACTGCTCATGTTACTGAAAGGATTCATTCCATCTGTATTCAATCCAAACCTTATATTCCTCGGTTCTGCACCGAAGTCTGCAAACCTCCTATCGATGTTTCTCCACTGGGCAGAATCAACATGGTGTCTTAGCTTTCCATCATTTTTACACTCCTCCGAGTGCCAATGTATTAGTTTTGCATCCTTTGGGTTCGCAAAAAACCGCTTCAAACGGGGAATTACAGGAAGATACCATGCCACCTTAGCAGGAGGTCCTTTCTTCACCTCGATTCCCTCACCGTCATCTAACTGATTCTTACACTTGTATCGAGATGCGTTGTATACCGGGCATACATGCATGTTTACATACTCGTTATGGTTGAGGATACAGTCATTCGGACATGCATGTATTATTTCTATTTCTATTCACAAAGGACAAAGAACCTTATTGGCTTTGTAGGTGGTTTTGGGCAACTCGTTTTCCTCTGGAAGCATGTTCGCTAAGAGACCAAATAGCGTCATGAAACTCTTGTTGGACCAACCGTTGCTTGCCTTCAATTTCAATAGTTCAAGCACGGATGACAACCTTGTGTATTCCGGCTTGCAGCCCGGGAACAAAGGTTTCTCTGAGTCCTCCATCAAGCTCCAGAATTTTACATACTCCCTCTCATCATAGTTCCCTTCTGCATTAGGAAGCATCTGATCAAGATTGTCATCGTGCAGCCTATCCGAATCGGAACCACAATCGACATCATCCGGCAGTATATCATTGACTTCGTCGGCGATGTCGGTATTACTACCTTCCTGTATAATCTACTCTTCACCGTGACTGGTCCAATGTGTATAACCATTTTTGAAACCCCTTCGAATCAAGTGTGCTTTGATATACGCTCGGTTCTTAGATATCTCCATATTCCCGCACTCAATACATGGACAGTACATATATTCCACCCCCTTTATTCAACATATCCTCCTACGCAGCTCTTGTAAAAGCAGACACATGGTTGCCATCATACATCCAGCGTCGGTCCATCTACGCGATGCATATAATAATTTAGTGTTAAATATTGAATTAATTAACCATAGATGCAACTTTTAATATGTCTTTTGAAATATGTATTTCTAATGATCTGAAAAACATCAATGCACTTCAGGGTTAGGTTGTTCATCACAAACACATTATAGATAGCCCATGCCTAATTTCAGATAACAAGAAGCCAACACTTACAAAACAACACAAAAAATAGATGTAAACCATCTTCAATTCTCTCTTTATCGATATAAACCATCTTCAATTCCCTCTCTTTATCGATATAAACCATCTTCAATTTCCTCTCTTTTCCAAGCTAGATCTAGAATACAATATGCATGTAATAAATTACGTACTAACTATTGATAGTCAAGAATAAATTACCAAATCCGCGGTCTTATTTCACCAAATCGTCTCAAAGCCCCACTGGGCCAGCACCAGCAGCAACTAGAGAACATAGTTAGAACAGATCGATCTGTGAGGGTCGGTTCTGCAATAAATAAGATTACCACAAACGGTTTGTATACAAACCGTCTGTGATGAGGGCGGAAAGTCACATACGGTTCATGTTTAAAACTATCTATGATACTTCATAGACGGTTTTCAACACGAACTGTCTGTGATATTACCTCTTCACATACGGTTTTTACCGCAGAAAGTGTCACAGATGGTCGCTAAACCAAAATCGTATGTGATTGTATATAATATTGACGGTTTTGATCAACCGTCTATAATGAGACATCTAGTATTAGACTTTTTGTAGTAGTGAGCTCTCTGTTCTACTATGCTGAAAAGTTATACTGTCGAACCAAGCTATCCCTTCTCCTCAGCATGCACCGAGAAGGAGGATGAGCGTGTATATTCGAACCATTGTCGTCGAGTTCACCCGCACGGGTGACAATAAGGTTTGTGGACAACGAATCTGTGCGACCACTCGCTTCACTACTTCATCCATGTTCTACACTGTTTCGAGTCTACGCTACTTTCTGTTCTTCATCAAGTCATACTGTAAGTTGGTTGTGCGATCAAAATATTCTGTTATAATCCTATTATTGTGTATATTTAGAAGTGTAATGAATTATCTGTTGTTAGTATCGCTTTATACATCTCTTATTTTATGTGATCTTTGTCTCGTAATAAAATCTGAAATTAAAATATTCTCAATATTTCCAACTGAAACACACTAGTCTAATTTACCCATTCTAGCTAGACAGGACAAACTAAGTACGTAGACTCGGCGATTTTGTCCAGGAGATTTGCCGTTTATACCTATACACGCAAAATCCAACCAAACCCAGCTGAACTTGTACTACACACAGCTTGTTGTTGTTCTTGTCTCCATCCTTAATTCCTTGATGCTCTCACAAGGCAGGCAACAACCAACACTCGATCACGAGGAGTGAAGGGGATCAATCGATATGGTGGAGAAGCACGTCGTTGTGATATGCGCCGCGGTGGGCGCCCTGGCTTTTGCGGCAGCCGTGCTGGGAATCGTCGGCGAGGCAACAAAGTCCAAGGCATGCGCGCATATATGGTTTCTAAATCTAATTAGGATTTAGGAGCTATTTTGTTGTGCAAAATCAGTAGCTGATACTGGTGATGCGTGTATGTGGAGTTCGTACGTGGTGCAGTCTTTTGTCAGGTACGATGGGGTGAACTGCGTCTACCGGAGGACGCCGGCGTTCGACTGCGGGATCGCGGCGGCCGCGTCGCTGCTGACCGGCCAGGTCGTCCTCAGCGCCGCCACCGGCTGCTGGGATCGCTGCAGGACGCGGTCCAACCACCGCCGCGTCGGCGCCGTTTTTTCTTCTCTTCTTTCATGGTACGTATACGGATGGCAGGTTCATCCATGATCTTGTACTAATGTTAATGTCGCCGGCCGGCTGCAGGTTTCTGGCGACCTTGTCGGCGTGTGCATTCCTCGTCGGCGCTTTCAGGAACGAGAGCGGGGAGCGGCGACCAAAGGAGGATGTCACTACTTACTACAGGTGCACCGTCCTCGTGGTCGGAGTGTTCGCCGGCGCCTCCTTCTTCTCTCTCGTCGCGGCGGCCGTCGGGATCGCCTCCTACATCGCCCTTGAAGCAGCGGCGAGCTCGGTGCCGCCGCTGCCGCCACTGTGGTGGGAAGAGCTGCGGCAGGGCGTCGCGATGGGGCAACCACAGTCCCAGCCTCACCAAACTCCGGTGGCTTGTCCTACGCGTGGATCAACCAAGGCTGATGCAGGAACTGCTTGTCCTCACCAAACTCCGGTTTGTTTGTTTGATTGTGCTTTAGAAGTCGATCGCGTGCGTCCGGCTGTATAGTTTCTTACTTAAATGGCTTTCGGCTTTTCGTTTATTCCATGTCGATTTTTTTGGTTTATTTTTTAACATAAAATAATTTTGAACTTAAAATGCTATACATAGGTAGAGTAAATTGAGAAGTACACTGCGAGGCACTAGAGTTGTAGAACGGCTAGTGATCTTCTCGGGTCAATGGAAAGGAGTCATGTAACCTGTGGGGCCTAGTTGTAAGGGTGTGTGTGAGAAAATGATTTATAAATACCGATGTTCTATGTAGCTTGAGAATGGAAGAATGAAATGAGAAAATCCCCAACCTATATATCTTCTTCGTGTGTGTTCTTCTCCTCCTCCGATCCCCTCCTCTAGCGCTTCCTTGAACCCTTCTCTTGCTGCCTACCACGAATTTTATCTCCCTCTACCCAGTTCCCTCTTGACTCCAATGTCTAGAAATCCCGGACCGTAACATACATCTAGAATTTTTTTTAAGAATTTTTTTAATGTAGATTTGATGCCCAAGCAAAAGAGACACCACAAACGATGATTGCATATTATTTGTTACCTACATGCAAATAGACCTGCGCAAATTTGGCCTACTTGTTCATTGGTTTTAATGGGCTTGAAATTTTTGGTAAACGAGCAACAATGTAAAAAACCCGAGGCAGAGCTAGATTTGCTCACGTCTACCTGTTAAGTGGGAGAACACAGATTGGCAGTTTGGCACAAGCGCTTACATGGAGAAAGCAATTATTCTGACTAGTTTCAGGTTGTTTATCATGCAAAACTACTTTCTCTAGTAAAGAAAAAACATAATTGCATCTGAGGTCCTCAAAGAAAATAGCAAACTGGTGTCAGTTGCTAAACATGCAAAATCGTGTCAATTAGTCATCACGACCTTTTAATCTCCTGAAATAGTGGAAACGGATGTGAAGCTAATATAGATAATTTAGATGGGTCACTACTACAAAAAGGCTAATGCTGGACTCCTCATCACAGATGGTTGACCAAAACTGTCAGTATTAAATACAATCACAGATTGTTATGATTTAGAGACCGTATATGTTACTGGTTGCACTAAAAACCGTCTGTGAAGATGTAATATTACATACGATTTTTTCTTAAAACCGCCTGTGATGCGTTTTGCTCGCGCGCTTACTCAACTCATCACTTCTCTGTCCATCCAGTGTAGTGTAGCTCCTCAACAGAGTCTTCTTCTCCATCTCTGGTGCTACGGTAGCCATGAGAGATATCCACGCCCGGTGAGTCCCTCGCCACTCTGTGCCCGGTTTGAGTATCGCCTCACCTCAGTGAGCCCTCTCATGTGGTCCATTTCAGCTATTGTTGCCCACGTCGAGCTGTCACCGTGGACCTCTCTGTCACCGCCGCCGACATCGACGCCAACTCTTCTCCGGTGAGTCCACTAAGGTCAATATCCCCACCTATAAGTCCCCCTAAAGCTGTGCATGTACTTCGTTTCAGTTTATTTCCACCAAGAAGACACACAACAGGAGCTTCTGCCGCCACCTCTGTTCTCCAACGACCAGCTGCCTTGGACCTTCCGGTGAGTCAGCCGCCTCTGTTCCCACGTCAGTTTATTTCCTTTTATTTCTTTCCAGGGTTTTCAAACCGAACCAAATTGAAATGTTAATAACGTTTGCATATGAACTCCAAATTCAATGAATCTTTTGGGAAGAGTGATTGTACAGGTGGGCTTTGAAGAGGTGGGGTTTCGAGGCCATTTAGTGAAAGGAGACCGCGGATTTGGAAAGAGTGATTGTAAATCCATTTGTTCTTGACTATCTATGATTAGTAATTTGTTCCTAATTGCATTATATTCTAGATCTAGCTTGGTAAATGGAGAATTGAAGATGGTTTAGATTTAGTTTAATGGTCTAGATCCATTTGAGGTCTATTTCTACTTTAGATCATATATATAATACTAATTAATTAATTTAATATTTAACACTAAATTGTTATATGCGTAGCGTATGACCGAAACTGATTGTACGCTGAGAACTGTGTGAGTGAAGAGTACATTAATGGTGTGTCTACTTTTACAAGAGCTGCTGAGTAGGATATATTGAATAAGGGGGTGGAATATATGTATTGTCCATGCATTGACCGCGAGAGTCTGAAAATGTTTAAGAACCGAGTGCAAATCGAAGCACACTTGGTTCAAAAGGGTTTCAAAAAGGCGTCTGCATGTTGGACAAGTCATGGTAAAGAGCAGATTATACAGGAAGGTAGTAATAACGACATCTTCAATGAAGTCAACGATATGCCGCTAGATGATGTCGATTGTGGTTCCGATTCAGATAGGCCACACGATGACAATCTAGATCAGATGCTTCGCGATGCAGAAGGGAACTATATTGAGAGAGAGTTTGGTAAATTTGAGGGCTTGATGGAGGACTCGGAGAAACCTTTTATTCTTGGGCTGCAAACTGGAATACACAAGGTTGTGATATGTGCTTGAACTGCTGAAATTGAAGGCAAACAACGGTTGGTCCGACAATAGTTTCACGGCGTTTTTAGGCCTCTTAACGGATATGCTTCCAGATGGAAACGAGTTGCTCAAAACCACCTATAAAGCGAAGAAAGTTTTTTGTTCATTGGGAATGGAAGTAGAAATAATACATGCATGTCTGAACGATTATATCATCTACTATAAAAAGTACGCAAACATGTATGTATGTCTGATGTTCAACGTATCTCGATGCAAGCATAAGAATCAATCAGATGAAAGCGAGAGAATCGAGGTGAAGAAAGGACCTCCTGCTAAGGTGGCGTGGTATTGTAATATCCCAAGTTTCTATTTGAGAGAATTTTAGTTCGGGTGAGGGACTTATTTGAAAAATTCGGAATAGGAAGAAGCTGGAGGGTGGAAAAACATTTCTAATTTGAAATTTTCAGTTTGGCGGGGGGGTTTTATGCCTTTCTTCGCCAACCTGGGCCGCGGGCCGCGACCCAGGAGGCCCAAGAGGGAAGGGGTGGCCGGCCAAAAAGGGGGGGGGGCGCCTCCTCCCCCCAACCCTAGCCGCCACTCCTCCTCCCCCACCTCCAAGCTGCCGGCCCCTCCCCCAGATTGGCGCCTCCCCTACTGCTGCCCCTCCGTGGTGGTGGTGCTCCTACTCCCCGATCCCGTGCTCGCCGCTGCCCCATGCTGCTGCTGTCTCCGGGATCGCCGGATCCTCGCCGTGGTGGCCGGCCATGGAAGATCCAAGGGGGAAAGTGAGGGAGGAAAGGTGGAGAGGGAGGACCACCTCGCTAGGTGTTCGTTGGGCTAGCATGGCTCCAAGGGTAACGATCCCAAACTCGTTTTTTTGGTGTTTAACTTTCGTGCGTAGGTGGCGTCGGTATTAGATCAGATCTGTCCAGTAGGTTGCGTGGCCAGTTTCAGGTCCTTAGAGGCCGAATCTCGGATTTTCTTCTTCTAGAGTTTTGTTCCTGAGGTCGTTAGATTTCTTTTGGCACTGAGATCACAAGAATCTTCCTTACTGTTTAGGAGATATGATTTTTTTAACCGCGCGCTGTTCTGTCTGTCTGAGATCTGAGGACTGTCGGTTTTTCCTCGGTTTTGATCTAGTTAGAGTCCGATTCAGAGCTTCCACGTAACTAGGTTATTGTAGCCCTTTAAATAATCTTTTCAAGTTGATAAATATCACCTCCATTGGATCAGTAGAATGAAAGTTACATCATTTTCTTTACTTTTGTTCTGAATTCTGGACAGATATCCGTCAGTTGTTTTCAACCGCGGTTTAGCCAACTGTTTTGGCCGAATCTGTGAGGACCCCAGATTATTGGGCTTGTAATGCTTAGTCACCAATTGACCCTAGCATCACAAACAAAATAACCCGTATCTTCGAGACATCTATACTTCCCAGAAATGCAGTATACACACCTCTTTACAAAATTCATGCATCAATTCCATTCATTCACATAGAACCGAAGCACAACAACAAACCAGAAGTTAAAATACAGAAAGGATAGTTATTACCAAAGAGAGGCCAACCGGCCACATTACATATAAATACAAGAATTGAACAGCGGAAGCAAAAGTGTCATAAGATGGCCATAAACAAAAGAGCCAATCAGTGTGCCTTTAACCCACAAGGCAACCGACCGGACCGCCAAGCTAGTCGTCGAATCCACAGCACATTTCACAAAAGTGAGGCCCTAGGGGTTCACCTTCCTCCTCTGCAACAAATAGTTAAGCAAAGCAAATGAGTACAAAGATTGTACACCGCAAGACTTACGTGTAGGATAACAGACCTATACATATGCTACATGCAAGCTTGTTTAAGTGGAGGCTGTATGTTTCATTTTCAGCACAAAGCAAACTTTATTTGTAATAATGTAGAACATTTAAAAGCAAGTTGATAAATCTGTTTTTAATGTTCAAATAACAGTAAATGACAACAATATAACAGTAGATAAATGACAACAACAATCCTAGAAGTGACTAAACCCATAGTCACTACAACAATAGCATGAATTACACATTCATGCCAACCGTGTCAAATTTTAATTAAAAAGGTTGTAGTCTAACTCTTGCAAAACGTAACCAAGCGTGTCCATAACCTAGGACGAGGCTATTTGAATAATTTTATACCCTGCAGGAGTGTACCAATGTACCCACACGCCAGACCGCCTTTTTGCCACATGATTAGCACACTTCCTTTGGTATGCCGGCACAGCTAAGTCCTACGAGACATTTTCAATATTGTGCATTAACTACGAGTCGCCCGTATGAATATAAACCCATACGTTGTGTCGGAGTCATTGTAAAGCCTCGGTCAACTACCCATCTCAAGCAAAGCCTTGGACAACTACAATGCTCCTCGAGGTGGAGAGCCTACCCAGAATCTCCACCACCGCACACCCAACACAAGAACACATATCCTTTTTCACACAACACACACAACCCCCTCCTGCGACTCGGAGATAACACACGCCAAAGTACTTAGTCAAGAGAGGTCCCATGTCCCTCTCGCGTGGTTAGCACGCAAAAATGCTTGGAGAGTGTGACACAAGATGCTCGGTCCTTGTTGACTTAGGCAAGACATCCACAAACCCAATAGCCCACCATCCAACCACTTGCCCAAGTCTAAAACAATATTTCATTTTCAGATTTTTACTTTGCAAAATAACAAAGCACGAGTGCTGCACATAATGGAATAATAATTAGATGTGTGATCAAGATCATCGACTAAAATCGATGATCGCCCATTACTACCGACTAAGCATTTCTAAGCAATTACAATTCGTAATTTACTAAGTGACAAGAGCTCATCCATCGAACTCAAATCACAGCAAATAACCTAGGCTCATGGTAGTAGAGGATAATCAATTCTTACAGATTATGCAACTATAGGATACTAACCATAATTTAAAAACAAAATAGCAATGCATACATATAAGTTGAAATCAATATATTAGACTTGAAAAATACTGGGATTAACATGATCAAACTGCTTGCCTGTTTGCTGTGGGTCAAGGTGTTGTGGAGGATCACTTATGTTATCAACGTGCTCTTCGGAACCTAACGAGAAAGCGAAAAAGAACCGATAAGAACGAAGAAAACACAAAGACTCAACAGCAAGCTTTCTCCAAATATTCTAAAATTTTTACAGCAGCAAGAGCATGATTTATAAGGAATTTAACAATAAGAACCAATTGATTTGGATTCTTAATGCAAAAGATATGAGCAAAACAATTTTGCTCAGCCTTAAAAATAAAAAATGCTACTATTCATTGCACTAACATTTTAGCAAAATTTTCTGGAGATATACTGAGGTTAGAACCATTTTTAGATTAAAGTTTATTTAAAAATATAACCAACAAAATTTGAATCAACCGACAAGGAATTAAAATAAAATAGTTATGCATTTTACAAGTTCCAACATTTTTCAGTTGACAAATAATCCTTTCGGGAAAAATCAGAAATTAAAATCGACGCGGACGAACTTGGATCATTGATCTTGGATCCAACGGTCCAAGTTCACAGGATGACGCGCGCACACGCGATTCACAAACCCTAAACGCTAACCGTTGGATTTGGATCCAACGGTTCACGTGGATGAGAACGTTCGGGTGGTCCGAACGTTCACACGCACATGAGCCGTTGATCTTGGATCCAACGACCCATGCGGACTCGAATCGGGACCGTTGATCTTGGATCTAACGGTCCACAGATCAAGGCGTGCGATTAATTCAAATGTTTGCGCGATTCTGAGCCGTAGATCTAAGGATCGACGGTCCAAAACGAATCGCGTTCAAACCTTTGTCCATGTTTTCATCCGACAAAACCACGGGGAAGAGAGGCTCGCCGCTGGCGACTCTGGCCGCGGAGGTGCGAGCAAATGCCCAAAATGGGTTCCTAACAATCTTGCGCACCCAATGGTACCAGCGGTTTTGGCTGCGGCGGTCTAGAACGCCGGCAAGCCGAGATGACCGAGATGACCGAAAGTGGTCGAAAACGAAAAATGCAAAAGAGCTCAGCTGCGGTCCAAGGGAGCGGGTGCCAAGCAACTAGGGACTAATAAGAAGTTACCTGAGCCCAGAGAACGCACAGAGAAGGGTCGAATCTGCGCTGGTGAAGAGAGATGCGGATTTCGGCCGAAAAGGGGGAAATCAATTCAGTCCAGCCCTGAGCGAGAAGAACCAAATTGAGTGAGGGTTAAGCTTCAAAGAGTAAAGATGGAGCAGAGGGAGTGAAAATTGGAAGGAGAAAGCCCCTGCTGTACCGCCTTCACCGAAGCTCAAAACTCATCAATGGCGGCTGAAGGGATTTCGAGAGTCTGCAGCTCAAACACGCTTGTGGGAGCTAGCTAGAGCTACAGAAGTGCTAAAGGAAGCTAAGGGTGAAGCAATGGAGCTTAAATAGCTGAGAATGGCAGAGAACAACGGCGATATTTCTCCTCGGTCAATACTGCCATGAGAGCACTCGAGAGCGACGGGAGCAGTTGAACCATGGACTTCTAAGGGAGTAGCACGATGGGAATTTAATGCGCGCAGAGATAGCCGTTTAAAGGTGACCCCAGAGGTGACTCCACACTGTGCTCTTTCTCCTCTGCTCATGCCATTGCCGGACTCGGTAAGGCCCAGGCGAGGAAGGAGATGACTTTTCCACCGTTGGATTGAAATCGAACGGTTCAAATAGAACGGGGTGATTATAACGATTCAATTGCTTGCTCAAACCTGGGCCGTTGATTCGGATCCTACGGTTCACGTGGAGCGGGACGTTCGGACGGTCCGAACGTTCATGCGATCGTGCTCGTTTGATTTAGAATCCAACGGTTCAAATGGATCGGCGCTCGGATAGTCGAACGTTCACGCGATCGTGGGTCGTTCGATGCCGATCCAACGACTCACAACGCTCGCACCAAAGCGACCGAGGCGGTGCAGTTAGTGGATCGAACCCAGTCAAGTGGCTCGAGCCCGAGTCTGATTCAAACCCAATGAACAGTGAAAACCAGTTAGGGTTTTGAATTAATAGCTGATTTTTGGGAAATTTGTTTAAGATAGCAAACAAGCTCCAAAAATTATGATAATTTAACTTGAGATGGCTGACTGCAGGATGAACCTCACATAAAATTTTTAGAGATTTTTATGCACTTTATTTTTCTCCAAAAATTTCAGAAGGTGTGAAATAGGGTTGGACCAAGCTTTGACTTGCCTCCAAAAATTATCAATTAATTTCTAAAAATCATGAGATAATTCAGAGGTGTTACCAAGCCTCCCTAGAACTCAGGAAAAATATTTCGAGGAGTTTGGCACAAGATCTTTGCCAAGGAGGTTTTTGATTGGAGTCAATTGAGGATTTTGATTTTGATTTCTATAATTCCTTTACAAGAATTACAGAAATGATCAACGACTTCAAGATGCAAGAAAAGTTTTAATTTCTCTCATTTTCTTACATTTGAAACACAAATCCATATTTGGGGTGTTACAGAATCAAAGAACCCCGGCAAGTAGAGTTTTGTAGTGTTATGCGTTAATTTTCATTGGGCACTAGTTCTATGTTGTTTAGAGTCCCAGATAATTATTTATATTTTTATTTGTACCGCTATCGAGTTGGTTGGGCAGATGGTTGAAATGAGTATTGTCCGTTTATATTCGTGGTTTGTGTTGGTTAGTGGGAGGGATAGTGTGGGTCTCCCGTACCTAATCCATGCCACGTTATTCTTATTTCGGGATCATACTTGTGTAGGCGGTGAGGCATCGCGTGTGGGAACACCTTCGTTGCTTGCTAACGCGTCGCAACGCGAAAGGCAAGTACATTGAAATCCTTTACATTGATGATTGATGTATGTTTGTGTTCATGCAAATATTTCCATGTTCCATGTTTTCAATCAAAGATGTTAATCAATATTCATATTCCATTACATACAAATTCAATGTGTTAAGATATATTAATTTCTATTGAATGCTCGTTGATGGTTGATATGCCGGTAATGTTGTGATCCATGTTCATATTCCATGTTATACATTCCGTTCCTATTTGATAATCCATGAGGAACAAAACGATAATATTCATTGTATATGTTCATTTCATTCATGTGTTGTTCATGTTCCTTCCACGGGAGTGGATTTGTAAAGACCCATCAACTCCTATGGGCATGTAAGACCCACCATTTCAATGTGGGCAGTTTCGGACACCCGTATGAAACGTTCTTCATACGGTAATTGGATCCCGGGCTTTGTAAACTACGGGCTTAAGTGAACACCGACGGGTGTCTCACTCGCTATACCGGTATGAGCATGTGTTAGTCCATTGCTTTCAATGCATCCATTCATTCCATTCACACACATAAGTTTTCAGAGATCAATTCATAATTCATATTGAGATTGGCTTGTTCATAATATGGTATGTTCAAATTGTTTACTGTACTTGTTGAGTTTCAACTTTTCTTGTTTTCTGTCTTTATTTAGGTGAATGTTGATGATGGCTTTGTTGGGAGGGATTAGACAAGCACATTTCATTCAGATCACTATTATTCATCTCCTTTGATTAAGTTCGATTATGACTTTCATTTGTTAACTGAGAAACTGTAATGAATAAGTCTAAGACTGAAGGTTACTTCGTTTGTTAAATACTGTAAGTAGTTCTTTAAATTACTACTTGATCATATTCTGATGTATTCAGCCTTAATTCCTGCCATGCTTCTAATAAAGTTGGTCTCCTCATGTACTTAGAGGAGTTTCAGTTTAAGTTCTTCCGCAATTTGGTTGTATGTTAGTTCTTTTAGATAACATCTTGGCTTCCGAATAGCTAGGGTGTTACAGGTATCTTCCTATAATTCCCTGTGTGAAGCAAAATTTTTAACCCAAAGGAGGCAAAACTGATGTGTTGGCACTCGGAGGAGCGTAAGAAGGATGGAAATATAAGAGACCCTTTTGATTCCGCCTAGTGGAGAAATATCTATATGAGTTTCTCATACTTCGGTGCGGATCCGAGGAATATAAGGAATGGATTGAGTATATATGAATGAATCCTTTCAGTGACATGAGCAGCCGACATCGCACATAGCTCGTGACTCTCTGTATCTACAATCTTCCTCCGGTTGTGTATGATGCGAAAATATATTTTGTTATCAATACTTATCCAAGGATCAAAGCAACCTAGGAATGATATTGATGTGTACCTATCACCATTGATGGAAGATCTATAAATACTGTGGATCGAAGGGGTACATGTATGGAATGCGTACAAACGAGAGAACTTCACTTTACACTCTTTGTTGTTCTACACCACAAATGATTATCTTGCCTTTGCTAACCTGTCAGACCAGAGTACAAAAGGGGCTAAAGCATGTACTCACTGTTTAGATGATACCGAGAGCGTATGGCTAAAGCATTCGTATAAAACCGTGTACATGCGTCACTGTAGGTTCCTTCGGAGGGCTTGCCCATACCGCAAGATGAAGAAGTAATTCAACGGAGAGATGGAGGATAGTTCAGCTCCAAGGCATTTAAGCAGAAAAGAGGTCTATGATATGGTTAAGAACTTAGATGTTGTGCTTGGAAAGGGACGTAAACCAAGAATTCGTGAGAAGAATATCTGGAAGAAGAGATTAATATTTTGGGACTTACCTTATTGGGGGCACCTAGAAGCTCACCATTGCATTGGCGTCATGTATGTAAAGAAGAATGTATGTGACAGCTTGATTGGTCTCTTATTAAACGTTTGTGACAAAACAAAGAATAGTGTCAACACACAACTTGCTTAGTTGGTATGGACATCAGACTAGAGTTAGTACCGACAACAACTGACAAAGGACGAACGTATCTTCCCCCTGCTTGTTACATTCTGTCCAAGGCCGAGAGAATTGAACTGTGCCAGTGCTTGCATGGTGTGAAAGTTTTGTTCGGTTACTCCGCCAACATGAAGAAACTTGTTTCGATGGAAGATTTGAAATTAATTGGCACGAAGTCTCATTATTGTCATGTGCTGATGACACAGATGCTCCCTGTTGCAATTAGAAATATTTTGTCGATCAAGGTCCGAGAGACAATCATGAGGCTGTGTTATTTCTTTAATACAATTCCTAGAACATCAATCCCGAAGGACTAGAGGCTCTCCGGACGAGGTGGTGATTGCTCTATATCATCTTGAAATGTATTTTCCTTCGTTATTTTTTGATATCATGGTCCATCTCATTGTTCACATTGTGAGGGAGATAAAGATGTGAGGGCCCGTGTTTCGACGTAGAATGTACCAGATCGAGAGGTTTATGGGAATTCCCAAGTCCTATGTACGGAATTGATCTCGGCCGAAGGGCAGCATCATTGAAGGTTATGCAACCGAAGATGTCATTGAGTTCTGTGTCAATTACATGGCTTAGATCGTACCGATAGGTATGCCTCAATCTCGCCAAGAGGGGATGCTCGATTGTATCGGGACCATCAGAAGAAAAGCAACCACTAGGATATGGATGTGTATGCTTAAGCTCATTTCACGGTCTTACAACTAGAATGTCTTACAACTAGACTCCAGTTCCCTCTGACTCCAATGTCTAGAAATCCCGGACCGTAACACACATCTAGAATTTTTTTAAAGAAATTTTTTTAGTGTAGATTTGATGCCCAAACAAAAGAGACACCACAAACGATGACTACATATTATTTGTTACCTACATGCAAATAGACCTGCGCAAAGTTGGCCTACTTGTTCATTGGTTTTAATGGGCTTGAAATTTTTGGTAAACGAGCAACAATGTAAAAAACCCGAGGCAGAGCTAGATTTGCTCACGTCTACCTGTTAAGTGGGAGAACACAGATTGGCAGTTTGGCATAAGCGCTTACATGGAGAAAGCAATTATTCTGACTAGTTTCAGGTTGTTTATCATGCAAAACTACTTTCTCCAGTAAAGAAAAAAAAACAAAATTGCATCTGAGGTCCTCAAAGAAAATAGCAAACTGGTGTTAGTTACTAAACATGCAAAATCGTGTCAATTAGTCATCATGACCTTTTAATCTCCTAAAATAGTGGAAACGGATGTGAAGCTAATATAGATCATTTAGATGGGGTCACTACTACAAAAACACTAATGCTGGACTCCTCATCACAGACGGTTGACCAAAACTGTCAGTATTAACTACAATCACAGATTGTTATGATTTAGAGACCGTATATGTTACTGGTTGCACTAAAAACCGTCTGTGAAGATGTAATATTACATACGGTTTTTCTTAAAACCGTCTGTGATCACATATGCTCGTGATGCTTACTCAACTCATCACTTCTCTGTCCATCCAGTGTAGTGTAGCTCCTCAACAGAGTCTTCTTCTCCATCTCTGGTGCTACGGTAGCCATGGGAGATATCCACGCCCGGTGAGTCCCTCGCCACTCTGTGCCTGGTTTGAGTATCGCCTCACCTCAGTGAGCCCTCTCATGTGGTCCATTTCAGCTATTGTTGCCCACGTCGAGCTGTCACCGTGGACCTCTCTCTCACCGCCGCCGACATCGACGCCAACTCTTCTCCGGTGAGTCCACTAAGGTCAATATCCCCACCTATAAGTCCCCCTAAAGCTGTGCATGTACTTCGTTTCAGTTTATTTCCACCAAGAAGACCTGTCACCGAGGAGCTTGCGGCCGCCGCCTCTGTTCTCCAACGACCAGCTACCTTGGACCTTCCGGTGAGTCAGCCGCCTCTGTTCCCACGTCAGTTTATTTCATTTTATTTCTTTCCAGGGTTTTCAAATCGAACCAAATTGAAATGTTAATAATGTTTGCATATGAACTCCAAATTCAGTGAATCTTTTGGGAAGAGTGATTGTACAGGTGGGCTTTGAAGAAGTGGGGTTTTGAGGCCATTTAGTGAAAGGAGACCGCGGATTTGGAAAGAGTGATTGTAAATCCATTTGTTCTTGACTATCTATGATTGTAAATGGAGAATTGAAGATGGTTTAGATTTAGTTTAATGGTCTAGATCCATTTGAGGTCTATATATACTTTAGATCATATATATAATACTAATTAATTAATTTAATATTTAACACTAAATTGTTATATGCGTAGCGTAGGACCGAAACTAGATGTATGCTGAGAACTGTGTGAGTGAAGAGTACATTAATGGTGTGTCTACTTTTACAAGAGCTGTTGAGTAGGATATATTGAATAAGGGGGTGGAATATATGTATTGTCCATGCATTGACCTGTACAAAGGTAGAGTAAATTGAGAAGTACACTGCGAGGCACTAGAGTTGTAGAACGGCTAGTGATCTTCTCAGGTCAATGGAAAGGAGTCATGTAACCTGTGGGGCCTAGTTGTAAGGGTGTGTGTGAGAAAATGATTTATAAATACCGATGTTCTATGTAGCTTGAGAATGGAAGAATGATATGAGAAAATCCCCAATCTATATATCTTCTTCGTGTGTGTTCTTCTCCTCCTCCGATCCCCTCCTCTAGCGCTTCCTTGAACCCTTTTCTTGCTGCCTACCCCGAATTTTATCTCCCTCTACCCAGTTCCCTCTTGACTCCAATGTCTAGAAATCCCAGACCGTAACATACATCTAGAATTTTTTTTAAGAATTTTTTAATGTAGATTTGATGCCCAAACAAAAGAGACACCACAAACGATGATTGCATATTATTTGTTACCTACATGCAAATAGACCTGCGCAAATTTGGCCTACTTGTTCATTGGTTTTAATGGGCTTGAAATTTTTGGTAAACGAGCAACAATGTAAAAACCCGAGGCGAGCTAGATTTGCTCACGTCTACTGTTAGTGGGAGAACACAGATTAGCGATTTGGCACAAGCGCTTACATGGAGAAAGCAATTATTCTGACTAGTTTCAGGTTGTTTATCATGCAAAACTACTTTCTCTAGTAAAGAAAAAACATAATGGCATCTGAGGTCCTCAAAGAAAATAGCAAACTGGTGTCAGTTGCTAAACATTCAAAATCGTGTCAATTAGTCATCACGACCTTTTAATCTCCTGAAATAGTGGAAACAGATGTGAAGCTAATATAGATCATTTAGATGGGGTCACTACTACAAAAAGGCTAATACTGGACTCCTCATCACAGACGGTTGACCAAAACGTCAGTATTAAATACAATCACAGATTGTTATGATTTAGAGATCGTATATGTTACTGGTTGCACTAAAAACCGTATGTGAAGAGGTAATATCACAGACGGTTCTAATTGAAAACTGCCTGTGAAGTATCACAGACGGTTTTCAATCAGAACTGCGTCTGTGATATTACTAAATATCACATACGGTTTTTTTTTCTTAAAACCGTCCGTGATGCATCTTGCTCGCGCGCTTACTCAACTCCTCACTCTCTGTCCATCTGATGTAGTGTAGCTCCTCAGCAGAGTCTTCTTCTCCATCTCTAGCGCTACAGTAGCCGTGGGAGATATCCAAACCCGGTGAGTCCCTCGCCACTCTGTGCCCGGTTTGAGTATCGCCTCACCTCATTGAGCTCGCTCGTGTGGTCCATTTCAGCTATTGTTTCCCACGCCGAGCTGTCACCGTGGACCTCTCTGCACCGCCGTCGACATCGATGCCAACTCTTCTCCGGTGAGTCCACTAAGATCAATTTCCCCACCTATAAGTCCCCCTAAAGCTGTGCATGTAGTTCGTTTCAGTTTATTTCCACCGAGAAGACATGTCACCAGGGAGCTTGCCGTCGCCACCCTCTATTCTCCAACGACCAGCCGCCTTGGACCTCTTGGTGAGTCAGCCGCCTTTGTTCCCGCCTCAGTTTATTTCCTTTTATTTATTTCCAGGGTTTTCAAACTGAACCAAATTGAAATGTTAATAACGTTTGCATATGAACTCCAAATTCAATGAATCTTTTGGGAAGAGTGATTGTATATGTGGGCTTTGAAGAGGTGGGGCTTTGAGGCCATTTGGTGAAAGGAGATCGTGGATTTGGGAAGAGTGATTGTAAATCCATTTGTTCTTGATTATCTATGGTTAGTAATTTGTTCCTAATTGCATTATATTCTAGATCTAGCTTAATGGTCTAGATTCATTTGAGGTCTATTTAAACTTTAGATCATACATATAATACTAATTAATTAATTTAATATTTAACACTAAATTGTTATATGCGTAGCGTAGGACCGAAGCTGGATGTACGCTAAGAACTGTTTGAGTGAGGAGTACATTAATGGTGTGTCTGCTTTTACAAGAGTTGCCGATGAGGATATATTGAATAAGGGGGTGGAATATATGTACTATCCATGCATTGACTGCGAGAATCTGAAGATGTTTAAGAACCGAGTGCAAATCGAGGCACACTTGATTCAAAGGGGTTTCAAAATGGCGTCTGCTTGTTGGACCAGTCATGGTGAAGAGCAGATTATACAAGAAGGTAGTAATAACGACATCTCCAACGAAGTCAACGATATGCCGCTGGATGATGTCGATTGTGGTTCCGATTCGGATAGGCTGTATGATGACAATCTAGATCAGATGCTTCGCGATGCAGAAGGGAACTATAGTGAGAAAGAGTTTGGTAAATTTGAGGGCTTGATGAAGGACTCGGAGAAACTTTTTGTTCTTAGGCTGCAAACTGGAATACACAAGGTTGTCATCTGTGCTTGAACTGCTGAAATTGAAGCCAATCAACGGTTGGTCCGACAATAGTTTTACGGCAATGATAGGTCTCTTAGCGGATATGCTTCTGGATGGAAACGAGTTGCTCAAAATCGCCTACAAAGCCAAGAAAGTTTTTTCTCCATTAAGAATGGAAGTAGAAATAATACATGCATGTTTGAACGATTATATCCTCTACCATAAAAAGTACACAAACATTTATGTATGTCCGGTGTTCAACGCATCCCGATGCAAGCAGAAGAATCAATCAGATGACGGCGAGGGAATCGAGGTGAACAAAGGACCTCCTACTAAGGTGGCATGATATCTTCCTGTAATTCCTTGTGTGAAGCAGTTTTTTTTACCCAAAGGAGACAAAACGGCTGCGTTGGCACTCGAAGGAGCGTAAGAAGGATAGAAGTCTAAGACACCCTTCTGATTCCACCTAGTGGAGAAATATCGATATGAGGTTTTCAGACTTCGGTGCGGATCCGAGGAATATAAGAAATGGATTGAGTACAAATGAATGAATCCTTTCAATAACATGAGCTGCCGACATCCCACTTACTCGTGACTCTCTGTATCTACAACCTTCCTCCTTGGTTGTGTATGATGCGGAAGTATATTTTGTTGTCAATACTTATCCAAGGATCAAAGCAATCTGGGAATGATATTGACGTGTACCTAGCATCATTGATGAAAGATCTATAAATACTGTGGATCGAAGGGTACAGGTATGGAATGCGTACAAATGAGAGAACTTCACTTTACGCTCCTTGTTGTTCTACACCATAAATGATTATCTTGCCTTTGCTAACCTGTCAGACCAGAGTACAAAACGGGCCAAAGCATGTACTCACTGCTTAGATGATACCGAGAGTGTGTGGCTAAAGCACTCGCATAAAACCGTGTATATGCGTCACCATAGGTTCCTTCGGAGGGCTCACCCATATCGCAGGATGAAGAAACAATTCAACGGAGAGATGGAGGACAGTTCAGCTCTAAGGCATTTAAGCAGAAAAGAGGTCTATGATATGGTTAAGGATTTAGATGTTGTGCTCGGAAAGGGACGTAAATCGAGGATTCGTGAGAAGAACATCTGAAAGAAGAGATTAATATTTTGGAACTTACCTTATTGGGAGCACCTAGAAGTTCACCACTACATTGACGTCATGCATGTAGAGAAGAATGTATGTGATAGTTTGATTGGTCTCTTACTGAACATTTATGACAAAACAAAGGATGATGTCAACGCACAACTTGCTTAGTTGATATGGACATCAGACCAGAGTTAGCACCGACAACAACCGATAAAGGACGAACGTATCTTCCCCCTGCTTGTTACACTATGTCCAAGGTCGAGAGAATTGAATTGTGCCGGTGCTTGCATGGTGTGAAAGTTCTGTTCGGTTACTTCGCCAACGTGAAGAAACTTGTTTCGATGGAAGATTTGAAGTTAATTGGCATGAATTCTCATGATTGTCATGTGTTGATGACACGATGCTCCTGTTGCAATTGGAAGTATTTTGCCGATCAAGGTCCGAGGGACAATTATGAGGTTATGTTATTTTCTTAACACAATTGTTCAGAAGGTCATCAATCCCGAAGGACTAGATGCTCTGCACGACGAGGTGGTGACGGCTCTATGTCATCTTGAGATGTATTTCCCTTCGTCGTTTTTCGATGTCATGGTCCATCTTATTGTTCACATTGTGGTGGAGATAAACATGTGCGGGCTTGTGTTTCTACGTAGCATGTACCAGTTCGAGAGGTTCATGGGAATTCCCAAGTCCTATGTACGAAATTGTTCTTGGCCGGAGGGCAGCATCATCGAAGGTTATGCAACCGAAGAGGTCATTGAGTTCTGTGTCAATTACATGGCTTAGGTCGCATACCGATAGGTATGTCTCAATCTTGCCATGAGGGGAAGCTCGATGGTATCGGGACCATCGGAAGGAAAGCAATCACTCTAGATATGGATGCGTGTGCTCAAGCCCATTTCACGGTCTTGAAACACATGACTGAAGTATCCCTGTATATCGACCATCACAAGGACGTGCATCGGCAACAGAATCCGGAGTGGTCGGATGTTTAGATCACAAACAACACAACAGTCGGTTCAACCAATAGTTGAAGGAGCGACTCGATAGGAGCTCGTCAAGTGATATGCTGACACGGTTGGCAAAAGGGCCAATATTTACTGTTGTCATATGACAAGGATACAATATAAATGAGTACACATTTTATCGCGGGCTTAGGATATAAAGAGCACTAACCAGAACAGCGGTGTCTGCATAGATACGTTCAGTACCAATTGATTGAGGAGCTCCTACTATGGGTTCATAGAGGAGAATTGGGAGCTTGACTACGTGCTTTTTAAGATGCCCTTTTTTGGTGCTATTGGGTCCATCTTCCACATGTGAAGGTTGATAAGTACAGCGTCACTACTGTGGACCTCAAATGTGTCGAATACAATGACGAACAGTTCATACTCGCTAACCAAGTTGTTCAAGTCTTCTATGTAACTAACCAGACAAATAAGAAGCACCACACAGTTCTTCATGGAAAAAGGAGGATTTTCTGAGTTGAGAATGTAGTGGACAAGTAAGAATACAATCAATTTGACGAGTTGCCTCCTTTCAAAAATGGGATAAGGGCCGAGGAACAACAACGTGAAGAAACTAGCACATACGCGTCGATCATCATGAAGGGCTAATTTTTAAAGAAAATAACCAAGTGGAATGATGAATGAAATGTTTGTGTCATATGTTCTGCGGATTAAACTTGACTGGGATAAGATTGAACTTAATGGTACATGTGTGTATTTGTTCATGAATAGTTAATTTTAGTTCATTTGAGTTAATTGATTTGTGAAATGAATGTGCTTGTTTCTGAAATGATTGTGAATCGGATGTATACATGTAATTGTTGTGTTTTTGCTTGTTTTAGAGGGCATGTCTAGCATTTTCTGAGGCTTACCAATAAACAAAAACAGCTCAATAATGAAATATATTAAGCAATATAAAAGATGTATCACATACGGTTTCATCTAAAAACCGTCTGTGATAATATATTACAAACGGTTTCAAAAAACAAATCGGCTGTGATACATAAGCTATGATAGACGGTTATTGATGTACGGTTTCATCTATAGATGATACGTCACGGGGTCCCGATCTTCACGATATAGGATGATCACCATATAACTAGCTTCAAAGAAGCCAAGATAACTTGCTGCAAGCAGCGATAACTAGTGCAACCTGACAAATAAAACTCGAAGCCAACCACCGTCTTTAACCGGCAACCTGAATCGAGGATTCGCCCAACCACACTCTCAAGGAACCAACCAACACAGCCTACAATTAATCAAAAAACCTCGAAGGGAGTAGGACCACCAATTGGGAGCGGATGAAGCCGCCGCTGCTGTAATCCCGCGAAGGAAATCACAAGAGCAAAGGGGTAGAGATAAACTCTCAAAGGTTTGTTAGCACACAGCTGAACAAAGGGGTTCTGTATTTCATTTATCCAAAGTCTGTGGTTGCTATGAGGCAATGAGGTATTTATACTAGGAACATCCCTCCTAGATAGGTGTAAACACGAAATGAAAAAGATAAGATAGACTATGTGAAAAGGCCTCCACGAAATGGGCTCTGAGTTGTTCCCGCGTGGCTGTTGGTATTCTGCGCAGTCTTCGGTGTTTTGTCAATAACTCCACCTTGGAAAGTCCAAAAGATGTGCCGTCAGTTGCGTTGAAAAGTTAACTTGATAAGATTTCACACCATGTGCAGCATGCACTATGAAATAATGTAGAATGGTACAGTTTTGCATGGGAAGTTGAACGTCTGGCAGACTGTTGACCTTCTGACCAGTCTTCACTAAAGTTGGTCGGCTCTCACAATGGAAATTCCAAACAGCTCGGCTCTGGTGGCATTGAAAACTAGACTTAATAAGCTTTCCAAAATATCCTCATGGACCTCCATAGCCTTTGGAAATCAAGAGTTATGACTATTTCTTTCGAGCTATTGCTGCTTTGGACTGATGCAGTTCGAGTGTGGTCCTTCTTTGTAGTCATCTCTTTGTATGTTCCTGTCATACTTCTTGGTGAACCTAAGTAATAGCAATGTACACGACTTAGGAAGTATATAATTCTCATTGATGTTAAAATGATTCTCACAAAGTAGCGCGTTCACCTCTTGTTGTAGCTTCTTTGCTCGACTACGTAATCGGTCCATCAATGACTTGGGTGGTGTCGATGTAGGTGAGACTTGATTGGTGTAGCTTGATTTGGAGGTTGTAACATCTTGCTTGATAGTGTGGTCATATCATCCTCCCCCCTTGAAAAGGAGTCGTCCTCGACTCTGAAGTGTCTTCACTTGTGAATGGTAAGAGGTCAGCAACATTGAAGGTGTTGCTCACACCATAACTTACTGGAAGATCTATCTTGTATGCATTATCATTGATCTTCTCGAGAACACGAAATGGACCATCTCCTCGTGGCAACAATTTTGATTTGCGCTGATGAGGGAAGCGATCCTTGAGCAAGTGTATCCACACCAAGTCCCCGGGCTCGAATAACACTTCCTTCCTATGCTTGTTCATACTTGCAGCCTTGCGTCTTGCCTTGAGTTCAATTACTTCCTTGGTCTTTTCACTAAAGATCAGCAACTAGACACGACGATGCAACCAAATATTCAACAAGCAAACTGAAAAGAAAAAATTGCAAAGGCTCAAAGGGCTCGGTATGGATGATAGATGCGAATTTTTTCTTTTGGCAATTTTCTAGACTCTAGGTATGAAAAACAAATGTACTACTAGAAAACTGGAAACTCTCACCGATTAACTGTAGCTCTGATACCACCTGATGAACCATAAGCTTTGATTTGTTGGCCCGATCTTTCGATGAGAACAATAAGTCCGGTAGGCGTCGCTCAACTCGGACGATCTCGGCTACAAACACGCAAGGCTCGAAACCACGTAATCGCTGAACTGATTGACAAGTCGTTATCACCTGACTACGAAGGTCGATTCCTGCATACATCGAAGAAGCACGCAAGAACAAGATAAAGCAATATAAAATTGCAAATAAAGATTGAAATATTGAAATTGGGATTTTGAAAGCGGTATTATGGTTGGTCTAGTCGACACAAGCCAATACACGAAGTTGCAACAAGGCTAACTTTTAACTAAACAAAATCCAAGGAAACTAGAGGGGGTGCGTCCTCTTAAATAGGGGATGAGGAGCCGCAAATCTAAAAGAAAAATAGGGGTGGGACTAAAGGAACAAATTACTGTTCACTTGAACAGTAATCACACCCCCAGGTGGGCCGGCGGCATATGGGCCAATTCCGGTACGATTACAAGGACCAAATCGACCTAAATTGGTGACACATCAACTTCTTTTAATGATTCTTAACTCTAAAGAAGGAATTTGGAGGTGAGGCTGGATCCGTTGGAATGATCTCGTCGTTAGCTTTCCAACAAACCCAAGAACACCCGAATCGGACTCCGTTTGTAAAAGTTATATCTGTTTTAAGTTGGTGTTGTCAGGCTGATTCCGGAGGCCGAACTGGATTCCAGAATGGGTCCAGCTCGAACTGCTTGCTTGTCTTGGACCAAAAGTGACATGGTGTTGCACATATATATATTTCATCATTAGGTAGCATCATATAGTTCATATAATATAAAGACACTCCTAAAAACAAGCTCGCCTGATAATTTAAGTGAAGCATACGAGCTCTTGTACTTTGAACAACAAGCATATCAAATATGGTTGTATCCATAGGGGTCATGTCCTCATCATAAGTGTCCTATTTGTTTTGTGCCTTAACGGGAGCCCAATAGAGTCAAACTTCTAGAAGGTCTAAGCCTCCGCTATAAATAGGGGAAGGAGGTGGCTGCACCTCTGCTTCGTCTCTTTCTTTTGCAATTTTTGTAAACCCTAATTTTCTTAGAGAGAGCTTTTGTGGAGGCTAGGGTTCTTGATAGTTTGATGTGATTTTATGCTCTTGGATTGAGCATTATCCTCCATTGATGGAATGGCTGTAAGCCTAGATCATATCAATCAATCAAAGGAAGTTTGATCAATATTTTGTCTCATTGCGTTCTTTCTCTCTATTTAATGATTTTGAGTCTTTCTTTGATCCGTGAGTTTTTGATTGAATTCTTCACGTGATCTAGCTTACTGTGACGTGTGGAAACCCATCTAGGATCATCTTGATCATCATTCACCCACGAGCAAGATCTTGGATCAAGTTTTTATTTTGACTCGGTTTTGAACCCATCTTCAATCAAATCGAAAAGGATCGCTATTCTTCCAAGAATTATCATAATCTTCGATTGGAATAGGTCCCTGTTATCATAGAGAAGGTGTGTTCCAAGTTTCATCAAGTTTGGATTAGTAGATCAAAAGTTCTTGCATGCAAGTTCCCTGTTGTAAATCCCTACCAAAAATCAGAAAACGTTCAATACATGTTATACCATAGCATTCTCCATCTCTTGAGCAACCCGTTTTAGTAATTAGTTTTTGCATGCAAGTTCTTTGGAGCATTTTGCATAGAGGGAGGAAGAAGCACCTCTTGTGTTGTCTTTGTGTCGACCCGATGCATTGAACGCAATGACAAGCTAGTAGTGTGGGCACCAGTGGTAAGGCGACATCAGAGGTGGTGGCGGCGGCGGCGGCTTGGCGATGGCGAGACGACCACGGCGCCACCAGCGGCGGCCGGCTTGGAGCAGCAGATGTTGGAATAATTTTGACATGCTAGTTTTGTGATCATGTTAGTACGCGTAGGTGCTGCATACATGGGATTAGTGATTCCTAAAGATGTGACCAGCATGCATGACTTGGAATATTAGAGTTAGTGGCCGGACGTGTGGCCCTTGCATGCAGTGGAGTTAAGCTGTGCATGTTGCATGGTAGTTAGTTTAGTGGAGCGTTTTCAGTAGCCAGTGGCGAGTGGTGCAGATCAATGCAGATTGGCTCTGGCTAGCGTGGGTGTGTGCGCATGGAGTCTTATATAAAGACATTGTAAGCTTTTGTATAACTTGAGAGCGATGGAATAGAAACACAAGGGAGAAGCCGCGCAAGTCGAGTTCTTGTCGGAAAATTCTCTTCGTGTGTATGTGTTCCTTGTCTCCCCCGTGAAAGTGTGTGTCCACGGGAAATTGCAAATGTTGATTCCTGGGTGTGTTCCAACATTTGGTATTAGAGCTTAGGTGGTCTACAAGAGCGGCAACGGCCTCGACGGCACCGTGTCGTCGAGGGCGTCGGCCAAGGTACAGGCGTTAGAGACGAAGGTGAACCGGGCGTGGCAGGAGCACAAGTGCATCAAGGCCTCCGAGGCCTCCGCGTTGCAGTTGCACGAGATACGCCCAGCAACCTTGTTGCATTGGTGTGTGTGGAGCGTCGACGATGATGGGAGTAGTGTAGTGGCTGCGCGACGCTCGCCGTCTAACGAGCAAAAGGTGCTGCACAAGCACATCGACACGGCCGTACGCCACATATGGTAGCTACCGTGAGATATTGTGGAGGATAAAGAATGAGAGCATATTGAAAAGCTCCGGGCCTACCGAGTGCCAAAAGCTGTGTGTGTGCTCATAATGTTCTTCTATTTCCTCCACTATGAATTAGTTGTGTGCGTGTCCAAGAGCTTAGTAATACAAGAGAATAGAAGTGTGTTCTCTCTGTGTACTCTGGTCTAGCTGTTGTACATGTGTGTATTCTCGTTTTAGTTGTGTCCACGAGAAAGTGTGAGTTCTTGTAGGTGTGTCCAAGAACTCACTAATGTAAGCTCCGGTCTGAGTCTCCGTCGCCGCCAAGTTGTGTCACCGGCGAAAGACAATTGGAGCTGATATAGAGGTCGAAGTTGCCAGCAAGTTGTGTCACCGGTGGCATGGTCAACAAGGAGAAAGCTACTACGTGTGGCAAGTGGTTGCGGGCGATCCGCAATGGTGAGCCGGCATGTCAAAATTAGGGGGGAAAATATTGGAATAATTTTGACATGCTAGTTTTGTGATCATGTTAGTACGCGTAGGTGCTGTATACATGGGATTAGTGATTCCTAAAGATGTGATAGCATGCATGACTTGGAGTATTAGAGTTAGTGGCTGGACGTGTGGCCCATGCATGTAGTGGAGTTAAGCTGTGCATGTTGCATGGTAGTTAGTTTAGTGGAGCGTTTCCAGGAGCTAGTGGTGAGTGGTGCATATCAATGCAGATCGACTCTGGCTAGCGTGGGTGTGTGTGCATGGAGTCTTATATAAAGACATTGTAAGCTTTTGTATAACTTGAGAGCGATGGAATAGAAACACAAGAGAGAAGCCGGCGCAAGTCGAGTTCATGTCGGGAAAATTCTCTTCGTGTGTCTGTGTTCCTCGTCTCCCCTGTGAAAGTGTGTGTCCACGGGAAATTGCAAATGTTGATCCTAGGTGTGTTCCAACAGCAGCGACGAGCCTTTGGAGATGAGGGCGGCAGAAGCCGAGGCGAAGGAGCACAAGAACATGGCGCAATGAAGCGCGGCAGTCGGCCTTGCCAGCAATCTGCGGCCAAGATGGCCGGCGAGCGGCGGCCTGGCCGAGGCCCAGGCGCAGAGTCGAGGGGCTGACCCAAGCATGCTGCGGCACCATGCATGCTAGCATGCAGGCTAGTAGCGGCTCGGCGAGGTGGCGGCGGCTCTGGCGACCAGGAAGCGGCGGCGTCTTCTGCGATGCAGAGCCCGCCGTGGCAAAGGCGGTGTAACACCCTGACTATAAGGAAGTCAAGATGTCACCTAAAATCACTACTCTTCAAATGAATAACATCAAATCGCATGATAAGGTGAAGCAAGTATTATGAATATATAGAAATAAGTATTCATCCTCAAGTCTTAATCAACGAAATGGAAGTAAACAGTTCAGAAAGATATGGTAAACAAGGCCACGATGGCTTATTACAATGCAACACAAATCATAATTAACGATAATAAAAGTCCTCAAATTGTTTGATAGATGATAGTGAGTGCAACGTGATGAACTACCCTCCACAAGATCATTCTTCCTTGTCATTTACCTAAATAAGACAATAAAGCAAGAATGAGCCAAAGACTCGACAAACAGCGTATGTAACAATCAAACATACAATGAACAATATATCACAAACATAATTTGAACAACTACTGGAAACGAATTTATGAATGGATGAAGTGGAATGGTGCATTGAAGGAAATGGACATATTGCAGCATATACCGGTATAGCGAGTGTTCACAAACATAATTTGAACAACTACTGGAAACGAATTTATGAATGGATGAAGTGGAATGGTGCATTGAAGGAAATGGACATATTGCAGCATATACCGGTATAGCGAGTGAATCACCGTCGGTGTTCACTTAAAGTAATCGTATGAAGAGCGTTTCATCGATTGTCCAACGTGGCCCACATTGGAATGGTGGACTCACGTAACGTGGCCCACATTGGAATGGTGGACTCACGTACCCATCTTGGAATTGATGGGATTTCAAGTGCCCATACTGGAATTGATGGGTCTTACCAAAATAATGTATGCATGTCATGATGAACCCATGTCAATATTGAATAGTACTCATAAATGAAAAGAACACATGGCATTCATCTACAAATACGAACAAATGTAAGCATTCATTCACACATCATACATGACATCAATCATTGAATACAAATTACTTGCCTGCCGCGCTGCAACGGGTTGGGAGGTAATTGAGATACCCCTCCACTCACCGCTTCACCGCCTACAATAGAAAATACTGGAAATGAGGACAAGCGAGTATGGAAATGCTACACGTGTCCTCCCTCAATCTCTAACCAAACTAACCAAATAAAGTTCAATTTGATCAATTTACCCAAACATTTCAATTATCCCTAATCTGGCAGTTTTACTAGAAAATTCACCAATAAAAAACCGTAAGTCCAAAAGACCTGAAACCAGTGCTCAAATTTTGTTAACTTAACTGGCTACAAAACTCTAGTTGATGGTAAACTCTAATTCGGCCAATACAGAGGTCTAACCATCCAATTAAAAACTACAACTGCAGTCTGCCCAGAATTCTGAACAGCCCTAAAGAAAATGCTCTAACTTTTAAACCACTGATCCAAATAAAGTGATTTTTATCAGCCTGGAAACATGGTGAAATTATCTTCAAAAACCTAGTTGGGTGGCCGACCTGATTCGGACTCTAACTAGATCAAAACCTAGATGAAACCGACTAAACCCAGCAGTTCTGACAGACAGACCAGTACGTACTAAAACAGTCATAACTTTTAATCTACTGGGTGAAAATTCGTGATCCAGGTGCCAAAAGAAAGCTAATGAAACCAGGAACAATTCTCCAGAAGGCGAAGACCTCCAATTCTGCCTCTAAGACACCCAAAACCGAGTCACAACAATCTGGACCGAATCAATCTACTAACAGAAATTACGCGATACTACCAAAAACATTGAATCGACAACTCTAACGCAATCAAACAGCGATGGGGTCTCGTTACCCTTGTAGACCGAAGAGCGACGAGGAACAACTTCGAAGGTTGCTCCTCTCCTTCAATGGCCGCCCCAAATCAGCGAACCAGTGGATGCAAGCGCCGGCGGGGAAGAACCAAGAAGAACGCGTGGAAGACCGAGTGTGCAGCTCGGGGATCTCAATGGCAGCCACCAATGGAGGGGAGGCGCCTAGGAGGAGGAGGAGGAGATGGGGCGGCTCAAGGGGAGGAGAGGCGGCTCAAGGGGAGGAGTGGAGGCACTAGGGTTTTGGGGAGTGGTGCCCCCTTTGCCGGCCCCTACTTGGGTGGCCGGCCCATAATGGGCCTCTGGGTGTGACTGCGGCCCGGGTTGCTGACATTAACGTATACCCCAGATTTAATTGGAATTTTCCGACGAAAACAAATTCTTTCACTCTCTCAGGCCTCTTTCTTTCTACCGAACATTTAGGAGTATTACGGTCTACCCCCTTAACGAGATTAGACCTCGAATCTAATCAGCGATCAACAAAATAAATAAATACGGAAATTACAACTTAAACAATTTACCTTAAGCGAGCAGTCGGGTATTGCTCTCTCATGCGGGACTCCAACTCCCAAGTGGCCTCTCTCTCGGTGATGCGACCAAGAACTTTGACATACTTGAGGTCTTATTCCTCGAACCCGTTCGATTCTTCTAATATCTTCTTTGGCGGGACTCGAAGGTAAGGTCTTGCTCGACAATCAAAGGCTCCAAAGGAATGACATGATCGGGTCTCTAAGAAACTTTCTCGGCATCGAAACATGGAACACGTTGTGAACCCCACTCATAGAATCGGGAAGGTCCAAGCGGTAGCTAGCTTCCCAATTCGTGCCACGATTGGGAAGGGTCCAACATACCTTGGACTAAGTTTCCCTTTGGTGCCAAAGCGCACTCGCCTTTAGATGGCGATACTCTCAATGAACTTCATTTCCCACCTCGAATTCCAAATCTCGTCTTCGACATCGGCGTAGCTCTTACGCCGGCTTTGGGCGACCAACAAATTTCGCCTAACTCGCCACTCTAGCCTTTGTCTGCTGAACCCGGTCGGGGCCCAAGGCGCCGCTCTCAACCTCATCCCAGCTGCGGGGACTGCACTTACGCCCATAGAGAACCTCGTATGGTGCGGCTCGAATCTTGGAATGATAAGCTGTTGTTATAAGCAAACTCGCCAAGGCTAAATGCTCTTCCCAATTACCTTTCGAGGATAAAACACAACACTGAGCATGTCTTCTAAAGTGCGAATGGTCCGCTCGGTGTCCATCTATCTGGGATGAAAGGTGTGCTAAGGCGGAGTTGTGTGCCCAATGCACTCTGCAAACTTTCCCGAATTTGGAAGCGAACTTGGCGTCTCGGTCGAAACAATGGTCTTTGGCACTCTGTGCAAGCGCACAATTTCGTACATAAGAGGAGCCAAATCGCTTGCGAATTGGTTGTCTGAATAGGAATGAAATGTGCGGACTTCTTGAACGGTCCACAATTACCCAAATAGCATCCTTTCCTCATTGCGTGCGAGGTAAACCAACCACAAAATCCATAGATATATCGTCCCATGGCCAAGCCCGGTACCTCCAAGGGTTGCATGATCCTGCTGCTGGTCGCTTGTGCTCGACCTTGACCATTGGGCACACCCACATGAAGCCACATCTTGTGTGATATCAATTTTCATCCGTTTCCACGAAACTTTTCTTTAAATCTTTGTACATCTTTGTCTCCCGGGATGTACGGTATAAGGAATCTGATGGGCCTCTTTCAAAATCTCGATTTAACTCGAGACTCTGTGGCACACAAAGGCGCCCTTTAAATCGCAAAGAATCAAATTTGTCCACACCGAAGTGACCACGCTTGCCCTCGGTATAGCGCTTCCTCACTCGTTGGAACATCGATCTTCTTTGTTGTGCTACTCGCACCGATCCGGAAGAGTGACTCTAAAATCAAGCGAGTCTCGATGCATGCGGTACATAAGCGAAAGAAATATCCATACGCTCAAAGTCGCAATAAGACAAGCGAGGATAGGAGGTGTCGCCTTGCGACTCAAGGCATCGGCTACCACATTAGCCTTAGGGATGGTCTTGAATAGTAAGATCATAGTCCTTGATCAACTCTAGCCATCTCCTCTGTCTCAAGTTCAAGTCATACAGGTAAAGATGTATTTCGGGCTCTTGTGGTCGGTGAACACATCACAAGATTCGCCATACAAATAATGGCCCAGATCTTCAAAGCATGAATCAACTGCAGCAAGCTCTAGATCATGGGTGGGATAATTACATTCATGTTTCTTGGTTGTCTCGATGCATAGGCAATCACTTTACCATCTGCATGAGTACACAATCAAGTCCAACTATGGACGCATCTGAATAGATAGTGAATCTCTTCCGAGGCTCAGGAAGAGTAAGAATTGGAGCAGTCACTAATCTATCTTTCAAAGAGCAAAAACTGCGCTCACAAGCGTCAGACCACTGGAACCTAACACCTTTCTGTGTCAACTGGGACATCGGTTTAGCAATGGTTGAAAAACCCTCCACAAACCGCCGGTAATAGCCAGCTAAACCCAGAAAACTCCTTACTTCTTTAACATTGGTTGGTCTCTTCCACTCAACCACTGTCGAAATCTTACTAGGATCAACTGAAATACCCTTCTAATTAATAACGTGACCCAAAAATCCAACTTCAGAAATCCAGAACTCACATTTCTTCAGCTTGGCATAGAATTGATTCTCTCTCAAAGTTTCAAGTACCAACCGCAAATGATGGGTGTGATCCTCCTCTGTCTTGGAATAAATCAAGATATCATCTATGAATACCACAGCGGAATCATCAAGGTATTGATGCGACATCACATCCATGGCTTCCATGAAAGCTGCGGGAGCATTCGTTAGTCAAAAGACATAACTTTATACTCATAATGACCATACCTCGTAGAAAGCCGTTTTCTCAATATCACGCTCACGAACTCGAATCGATTATAACCCATTGGAGATCAATCTTAGAAAATATCTTAGCTCCTTTCAAGCTGGTCGAAAAGGTCATCAATGCGAGGCAAAGGATATTTGTTCTTCACGTCGCTGATTAAGCGCCCGATAATCTATGCACATCGCCGGTGCCATCTTTCTTCTTAATAAAGAAACAGCGCTCCCAAGGCGAACGCTCCATTGAATCATACCTTTGGACAGCAAGTCGTCAATTGTTTCTTCAATTCTTCTGAAATGGCGAGCCAAGCGGTAAGGAGACTTGGACAAAGGCGAGTTCGGAACAAGATCAATCCGAACTCCACTTTCCTCACGGAGGCATTAGGAAGTTCTATAGGAAAGACATCGGAAAACTCCTTCACAAGCTGGAATCTCCTCAATACTGCGCAAAGAATCGGTCTTTTCATTGAGGAGCAAAGTAATCCGATGGTCGATGCACGGCGGCTAGGGAATAGATTAGCGAACAAATCTTGAATCGACGGTGCGGCGCCTACGGAATACGATTCTTCACGGAAGGAGCTAGCAAGGTCACCGTCTTCCGAAACAACAAATCTTGTACGGTATTGGAATAACCGGTCCATACCGAGGATAACATCGAATGGTGCCAATTGAATAACCATAAGATTCGCGGTGAAAACCTCATCATCTATCGGTATAGAACAAGCGGGACAGAGCGGTAGAGCTAGAAATAAGTCCTCCGGGAGGCGACTACCATGACTCGAATTAAGTGAAAACTCAAACCCACTTTTCTAACAAACTCCAAATACACGAGCGAGTAAGTAGCCCCGAATCAAAGCAGTACAAAGGCATCATGCGAATCAACAAGTAAAGTACTGTCACCACATCGGGGCGTCCCAAGGTCTCGAGGGTGGGCATGGCGTAGATCCTGATGCACGGTGCAGAAGCGCTTGCAGACACTCTGCGGAAAGCTGGGAACAATTCTTTGGAGGAACAAGCAGCGGAGGTGCGGATGGTGCGGGATTCCAATAGAACCTGCGGAGGCGCCGGAGTAAAAGCTGCGGTGGACATCATCTTTGGAGGGTGCGTGGTGCGAGGCTGCCTGTCAGTCTGGCCCGAACCTCTGTGGAAGCTGGAGGAAGAAGGCTGCTGGGACGGTCTCCCATTTGATGATACTATTTGGATTTTGCTTGCACTGCGAGGACTAGTGGCCCTCCGACCACCTTCTTGGCATGTTCCCTTGAAGGAACATTACGAAGCTCGATGCCGTCACCACACCGAAAACACTTCATGCCCGACACGGAGCAGACGCGCAGCGTGAGGCGAAAGATGAAGAAGCGTGGCGCCGAAGAAGAAGGCGCCAGCGATGAGCCGGACGGGAGGGTTGGTTCTTGTGAAACCTCTTAGCGGTGGTCGTTGAAAAGACCCACCACCTCCACCGAAACTCCGCTTATGGCCTTGCCGCAGATCCACGATAGCAGCAGAACCACTAGCAACATGCCCTTGCGGCGAAGGAGCTCTTTGAACTCCATCCTCTAGCTTTGCTCCACCACCAGAGCTAAAGTCACGTGAACTGTTGCTCCCGAGTCTCGGCGATACTCTGATTGAGGCCTCGCGGAACCTCTTAGCCTTCTCTTTATCATCACTTGCCACGGTGGGACAAAGCGCGCAGTTATTAAATCCGGCCTCATACTCGAGATCTGAGCATTTTCCTTGCACATAGGTCGGGGTGATTGCTCCATCTTCTCGATGAAGGAGTCGGGATAAAGCGTGTCGGAACCTCTCCACAAAAACCTCCCTGTAACAAGACCTTGCTGCTGGAGTCTGGAAGCAGGACCCCTTCCCACGGATGTCGGCTGGCCCTTGACTAAAGGCCACAAATCGCGCCTCTGCGCGGATGCGGCTCTAAGGCTCAAGCGGCGCTCCATGTACCTCAACCAGTCCGCGGACTGAGCGGTGTACCTACTCCGTCAAAAGTGTCTAGACGGCGACATCCACTCACGGAGGCTCATCCTAGCCTCGGGTGGAGCAGCGGCGACAACGAGTTCCGCCACGGTGCGGCGGCCGCGAGAATGGCCGCTTTGCAATTGTTGGCGGAGTTGTTGATTCTCTCTTATTAAGTGCGAATGAGATCGGCGGTTGCGGCGGTGGCTCGACAGCCGAGGCGCGGTGAGGCAATCTCCTCGATGCCGGACCGGCCAACCCTTGAGGCGAAGAGCGATGTAGGCTGCGGACGCGGCCACGACCACCACTACGGGTCGGTGGGCGACCACGACCACGGCCTCTACCTCTTGCCATCTAAGAACAACAACACAATGAGCGAAAATCAAATACTTAGCTCAACGAGCTGATAAACAAAATAATTGGGACATAACCAAGCAATTGCGGAAAAACAATGGTGTACCCAACCCTTCCTATTGTGCACAGTGTGTCATTTTAATATTATTACCACGGACCTGAAGCCCGCTCTGATACCAACTGTAACACCCTGACTATAAGGAAGTCAAGATGTCACCTAAAATCACTACTCTTCAAATGAATAACATCAAATCGCATGATAAGGTGAAGCAAGTATTATGAATATATGGAAACAAGTATTCATCCTCAAGTCTTAATCAACGAAATGGAAGTAAGCAGATTCGAGAAAGATATGGTAAACAAGGCCACGATGGCTTATTACAATGCAACACAAATCATAATTAACGATAATAAAAGTCCTCAAATTGTTTGATAGATGATAGTGAGTGCAACGTGATGAACTACCCTCCACAAGATCATTCTTCCTTGTCATTTACCTAAATAAGACAATAAAGCAAGAATGAGCCAAAGACTCAGCAAGCAACTGTATGTAACAATCAAACATACAATGAACAATATATCACAAACATAATTTGAACAACTACTGGAAACGAATTTATGAATGGATGAAGTGGAATGGTGCATTGAAGGAAATGGACATATTGCAGCATATACCGGTATAGCGAGTGAATCACCCGTCGGTGTTCACTTAAAGTAATCGTATGAAGAGCGTTTCATCGATCGTCAACGTGGCCCACATTGGAATGGTGGACTCACGTAGCGTGGCCCACATTGGAATGGTGGACTCACGTACCCATCTTGGAATTGATGGGATTTCAAGTGCCCATCTTTGGAATTGATGGGTCTTACCAAAATAATGTATGCATGTCATGATGAACCCATGTCAATATTGAATAGTACTCATAAATGAAAAGAACACATGGCATTCATCTACAAATACGAACAAATGTAAGCATTCATTCACACATCATACATGACATCAATCATTGAATACAAATTACTTGCACTGTTGTTTGCGGGTTGGGAGGTAATTGAGATACCCTCCACTCACGCTTCACCGCCTACAATAGAAAATCTGGAAATGAGGACAAGCGAGTATGGAAATGCTACACGTGTCCTCCCTCAATCTCTAACCAAACTAACCAAATAAAGTTCAATTTGATCAATTTACCCAAACATTTCAATTATCCCTAATCTGGCAGTTTTACTAGAAAATTCACCAATAAAAACCGTAAGTCCAAAGACCTGAAACCAGTGCTCAAATTTTGTTAACTTAACTGGCTACAAAACTCTAGTTGATGGTAAACTCTAATTCGGCCAATACAGAGGTCTAACCATCCAATTAAAAACTACAACTGCAGTCTGCCCAGAATTCTGAACAGCCCTAAAGAAAATGCTCTAACTTTTAAACCACTGATCCAAATAAAGTGATTTTTATCAGCCTGGAAACATGGTGAAATTATCTTCAAAAACCTAGTTGGGTGGCCGACCTGATTCGGACTCTAACTAGATCAAAACCTAGATGAAACCGACTAAACCCAGCAGTTCTGACAGACAGACCAGTACGTACTAAAACAGTCATAACTTTTAATCTACTGGGTGAAAATTCGTGATCCAGGTGCCAAAAGAAAGCTAATGAAACCAGGAACAATTCTCCAGAAGGCGAAGACCTCCAATTCTGCCTCTAAGACACCCAAAACCGAGTCACAACAATCTGGACCGAATCAATCTACTAACAGAAATTACGCGATACTACCAAAAACATTGAATCGACAACTCTAACGCAATCAAACAGCGATGGGGTCTCTCGTTACCCTTGTAGACCCGAAGAACGACGAGGAACAACTTCCCGAAGGTTGCTCCTCTCCTTCAATGGCCGCCCCAAATCAGCGAACCAGTGGATGCAAGCGCCGTGAAGGAAGAACCAAGAAGAGCGCGTGGAAGGCCGGGTGTGCAGCTCGGGGATCTCCAATGGCAGCCACCAATGGAGGAGGCGCCTAGGAGGAGGGAGGAGGAGATGGGGCGGCTCAAGGGGAGGGAGGCGGCTCAAGGGAGGAGTGGAGGCACTAGGGTTTTGGGGGAGTGGTGCCCCCTTTGGCGGCCCCTACTTGGGTGGCGGCCCCTAATGGGCCTCTGGGTCATGACTGCGGTCGGGTTGCGACATTAACGTATACCCCGAGCGAATTGGAATTTTCCGCGAAAACAAATTCTTTCACTCTCTCCGACCTCTTTCTTTCTAGAACATTTAGGAGTATTACGGTGGCATAGTGGACCTGCGGCGTGGCGGTGGCTCGAGGGCACGGCGTCAGCCCAAGGCGAGAGAACGCAATAGAGGGTCGAGGAGGCGTGACATGGGCGGCTTGGCATGCAACGGTGAGCCAAGGTGCCTGACATGGTAGCCCGGAGGAGGTGTAAGCGCCGCATGCGCGACGGCGCCCGGCGACTTGCTTGGTGGCATGGGTTGGTGTGGCGTCGAGAGAGGCCGAGACCGTGAGAGAGAGGACAACGCATGCATGGTACATGCATGTGACAAAATAGCTTCGGCGACACGGACGTTGATGCGACGCCAGATGAGGTCGGCGACGACTACGGTGACGTAGAGCCGGAAGGCGATGTCGGTGGTAGTCGCACGCCTAGTGCGTGCGACGATAAAATCTTTAGTTAAATTGTGTTACCGCATTCCGATATTACTTATACATGTGCATAATCATATTAAGCATTTTATTCTATTATTCATGTATGTTTAAATATAATTAACAAATGGATGATTTATTTTAACCATGAACTAAGTAATCACTCAAATATATTTAACAAATTAATGTTTGAATGGAGTGAGGAAAATTACATGCAACAAACTCTTTGAAAAAAAAAAGGAATGGACAGTGAGGTAAACCATGTAAAAGGCCAAAACAAATTGATTAAAAAGTATAATGATGTTTTAGCCATTAATATTTAATCTAAAAGAGTAAATTAATCTTGAGTCAAGAATTGGAATTTGGTTAGTTAAGCAATAGTAAGTCACTGCCTTTTTCAAATGCAAGTGAATTGTCACATCCCTAATTTAATAAATAAAATTATTATGTATCTCATGAGCATACATGGCATTCTTGAAACTTTTACACCAATTATTGCATTGGGAAAATCTCAAACGAAGATTAAACCTACACTTCAAAATTAAGCTCAAAGAGAAAATTGAGATAAAATAAATGATAATCTTATGTAAATAATTTATTCAAATACTATATTAATTATCATCAATTAATATAATTTTTACCAAATATTTAGAATTGAATTCAGCCCCCAGAAAATTCAAACACACTTCAATGACCTATCCGAAGTTTGAATTTAAATTAAGGAAATGAAAACATGAATAGTGGGACTTCAAATTTTTTCTGGGTACTAGGCCATCCCAGGAACACCTCTGATTTATTTCAGATTTTATTGGATTTTATTGGCTTTATTTTGTAGCTCAGTCAAACAAGAATCAAATGAAATTCAAATAAGTGAAATCTTTTAATGTTCCTCGGGCTTAGACCAGACTCAGACTTGAGTAAGACTCGAGTGACGGACTTGGCGAGTCATTAAATCTGCCAAGTCATAGCGAGTGCGAGTCGCGCTCCGACTCGAACCGTATTGTGCCTCTGCCACACCGGGCCCACGCAGAAGGTCGTCTTCGTCGTCCGCTGGTGCGTGCGTCACGCGCCCACACTGCTCTGCCCCTAGCACAGTCGACGCCTTGAGCCACCGCCCATTTCAACCTATCCCCGAGCATCTCCACTTCACACCACCTCCATTGCTGTCATCTCCCAGGGATAATAACGCCTCCAAACCCTAGCATCCACCTCACTTCTCCTCACGACCGAGAGGAGGAGGATGCCATTGCTAGCTCCCTACTCGGGTTAGCTTCATTCTAATGGTTCCTCTCGACTCTACAACCGATGACGGGTCCATTTTAGCTAAACTCAGCTCGTGTCTTTGCTTGTAGCGCTCAAACCATCTTCGTGCTCTCGGTAGCTCTAGAGCACGCACCCGAGGAGGTCTTCGTGCCTTCTTCACCTCCGGTGAGTATTGTTCGCACTTTTGCACGTCAGATCATGTCATTTAGTATGACGATGAGTGCCCTTCACCTAATTTGAGCAATGCATGACAGGACCTCGTGAATTTGGGAATTGTTCTATTTTTGGCCGAAGTGTGACCTCTTCGCCTCCCACCTTATTCCAGTAAGGCATTTGTCGATTCATCACTTCTAGAGCATCCTCTTATGGTCTTTGAGCTATTCCGAAGCTTCACTACCCTTCTTATTGCTCAGGGTCTTCTCTCCTCGTTAAACCGCGCCGTCGTCGTCTTCGACGCTGGCTCAGCTCCAACCATCTCTTCTAATCTCTAATGCTCAGATAGTTTCCTTAGGCTCTGTAGTGCTCGGGCACCCGCTGGATTGGACTTTGCAGAGCTGTGTTTGTGCATGCATGTTTGTTGTAGTTAGTCCCACCAGTCGTCTCCAGCGCGCTGCCGCTACTGGCCGCCGTTGAGGTTGAGAGCACCACCATTAGGTGCGCAATACTATTGTGCACCTGTCCATACCGTTAGTTCACGTCATTTGTGGCGGAATCGCCGACGATACACCGCGAGCGCAGCGAGGTTTTGTGGGACAACCAAGCGACTCATGTAGCCAGGTGATTCGACAAATCACCATCATTAAAGCGCTAATGATTGGGTTAGTAATTAAGTACTGTCTTAAAAAACTAATGAGTCTATGACATGTTGGACCAGGAACATATAACGATAACTAAATAACAGTTTGATTGAGTGTATGACATGTGGGTTCCACGGACTTAAGTGCCTGATCATGGATCGGTGGGCCGCCGTGGACTCCTCGTCCATGCTTTGTGCTATGGACCGTCTTTATGACATCTGAGCCCCACTGTTAGTTAAAATTAAAATCGATGTTAAAATGAAAAATGGCACTATTCATTAGGCCCCCGGTCGATGACTACGGCTAGGTAAGTGCCTAGTAAGGAAAGTATTAATGCTTTTATAAAATCCAGAAATGAGTTATTTGCACACTAAAATTTCTATTAGCTTCAAAAATGCATAACTAATTCATTTTAACTCCAAAAATAGTGAAACAAATTTTGATCATTTTCACTTTAAGATAAATTTATTTTAAAATAGGTTTCAAACTATGTCTGTAATGAGAACGTAGTTTTGGAAAATGATACATAACTCTATTATTTTTACAATAGAAAAAGCAGATAACTTTGAAAATTCATAACTAATGCATAAAAACTCCAAATGAGTTGAACCAAGTTATTTTGGTCTTATATTAATATTCTCTATACATCCATATAATCCTTATCCTCAACACGGTTGGAATTTTCTTTAATTTCGAGCGATTGTCAAACTTCTTTAACTCTCTCATCTCAAATCCAAATTTCATAATTTTTTACCTAAATTCATATAAAATCATCATCTAGCTACTATAGGAATTTCATGCATTTTTTTAGCAATTTGTATTTATTGCCTTTTCTCGATGGTTATTCGGTGGTCTTTATTTAGATTCCGAAGCTATTGATATTGACTCGTACGCCACCGAAAGCGACTAATTAATCTACCAGCAAAGCAAGCATCATTTGAACTTTGTTTTGCATCATATTGATCCCAGATTTGATAAGTAGTGTTTTGAAATGCAATGCTAATTGCCTGCATGCTATTTTGGTATATCAATATTTTTGTGATGTGTAGTTAGCGATAATCAAATCTTATTGTCATCCTTGTTAAACTCCAGTTCAAAATAGCTACACAGACAATCGCTGCAGAGAGCTAAAGTTCAAAATAGGAGACTTTGTCTACCTAAAGGTTTTGTCCCCTCAAAGGAATGAAGAGATTCAAGGTCAAAGGGAAGCTTGCACCAAGATATATAGGACCATTTCCAATCATCGCCAAGATGGGAAAGTAGCTCATCGACTAGAATGCAGAAATTGTCCTGCATACACGGCGTTTTCTACATTTCCCAACTCAAGAAATGTCTTGAGTGCGTGTGGAACAAGCTCGATTGGAAGACATCGAACTTCGGCAAAGATTAGGCCTATACCAAACATCGAGTTGAAATCTTGGAAGTAATAAAAAGACATGAAGCAATGTGTACACTTTGTGTAAAGTTCGGTGGAGCCACTACACGATGGGGAAGCCACATAGGAGTGTGAAGACTTGTTGAAATCCAAATATATCGATTATTTTTGTAACCCTATCTAAATCTCGAGTCGATATTCTTTCTAAGGGTATGCGGTTTGTAACACCCCAAAAATTCATAAATGCAAAAATATGGGATTTTAAAATCTTTTTATGTGTTAGCCATTGTCATTCATACGCATGACGTACGGAGATTTATTTGGCTGACATTTCTTTTTCTTGCCAACACAAGTGAACATTAAAAATAGAATCGAATAATGCTCAAAAGCCAGTTAGAACTATTTAACAATATACCATACTAGGATCCATCAATTTCTCCTTTCAATGTCTCGAACCTCCTTTCCAGATCCTCTCTTTTTCCCTTCTATTGTCCCTCCATCAACGGTAGCGGAGCATGGCGAAGCCCTGGGATTGCCACCGAATTCCTTGGTTGGGCCGTAGCAACTTTTTTTCCACATGTACCACCATACTACCGGTACTTTTCCTAGCCTTTGTTCCTCCAACGATTGTCGGTAACCGGTGCCTTCAAAACCGCATACTGGTCGTGGACTCCCAAGCGGACTTGAGTCGGTCGCCGATCAAACCGGTGTAGAGTGATTGCATACAGTCGTCGTCTTCAGGTGTGCTTGGAGTTGGTGTACCCTATCCCTACTCGACATCGACACTGCAGAGTCTAGATGCCCGATGTGATAAAGCATGTCTTGCTGGTGACCGCTGTCACTCGGCCATTAACCGTCGTCGCTCATCTCGTCACCACTGCAATGTGCTGGTACAGCGCAGCGCCGGAGCAATGTATGCTCCTGGATGACCCTCACCCCTGTGGCTATAAATAGCAGCTCTAAACCACTCGTTGCCGTTTCACGCCACAAGAGCTAGCTTTCTCCACACTCCTCCATTCAACCAACGAGCTCAAGCTCCAAGTAAGGCTTGAGCGCTCGTTTGGCCAAGCAACCCCATGACGTCGCCAGCAGCATTGAAGCCCATCAGAGCTATCGCCGACCTCGTTCTTCCTCCTCTCCGACCGGAGTAGCCAAGTAGTTGAAATGACCTCGTCGGCCACCTCCACTATAACATCCCAACTTTTGGTCTTTAAAAATTTTCTAATTAGTTGCTAGTTGATAATCTCACCATTTGCTTTTCTTTTGAATTAAAATTTAAAAGCTTATTATAGACTTTCATGCTAAAATAGTTTATTGGGGCTAATCCCAACATTAACAATTACCAAAATTATTTTATTTGGATTCTATATGCTTGGATATATTTTATAGAATTTTTTGGAATTTTTCCAAGATCATTTGCTATTTTCTATTTTGCTAATTGCATTTTTGGATTTTCTAAAGGAGAAATCATTTTAAAATCCCTAGAGCGATGTTGGGCCACACCATGCGACCCAACTTCGCGCCTCGACCCGACCAGCTCTCGCCGCCTAACCCTGTTAATTGCGCGACGCATGCCCCTCGTTTTGATCAGACGCCCGCGCTCAACCTCGCCTTCCTCCGTTGGATAGTCGCCGCGTGGCCTCGCCCGCTGATCTCGCTCGCTCGCTTGCACGTGCCTCGCTGCCGCTGCCAGGTGGGGTCGCCACCGAGTAGTCGTCTTCGCGCTTTCTACTTCCTCGCGCGCGCAGCCGTCGCCATTACAGAAGCTTCAAGCCGTCAGACAAATAATGTATCAGTTGCGGATTCTTCGCACCGACTTTACCAAAACAAACCCCGAGTTATCCCGTACCTATTTCTATTGGAATCAAACCTGAATTCGGCAGATATCCCTGAGAATCAAGGATTTTGTAATCGCGGCCGTTTTGGACTCGAATTGGGGGTTTCCAATTATGGCGTCCCCTAGGCCTATAAATACCCCCTAGGATCGCCCGATCCTCGCAACCCCAGCCGCCACCCTCGTCTCCTAATCGCTCTAGCGCCGCGCAATCAAGCTTTAGGGTTTTGGTCGAGCTTCTTCTCCGGCCAGTGCGCGCCGTCGTTATCGCCCTTGCCCACCATTGCACCATCGTGATCAGCAAGGTCCGAGCTACCTCGTGTGCCCCTCCTCGTCGCCGGAGCACACTTCCGACAAAACCCGAAGCTCCACCGCCGCTTCTTCCTCGCCGTCGGTCACCGCCGTCGTTGCGATCCTTGGTAAGGGCACGGCAGTCTTGCAATAACACAGGAAGCTCCGGTACCCTTGTAACATCCCAATTTTGAGCTTTAAAAACTTTTAAATAGTGGTAGTGAGAAAATTCACCATTTGGATTTATTTGAATATTAATTTAAAAAGCTTAATATGGACTTTAAGGACAAACTGAATTAATGTGCTTAATCCCAACATCAACAATTGTCAAAACTATTTTATTTAGATTCTTTATGCTTATATATATTTTATAGAATTTTGGAATTTTCCAAAATCATTTGCTATTTTCTATTGGCTAATTGCATTTTACGGATTTATTAAAAGAAAAATCTATTTAAATCCTCGAACAGTGTTGGGCGAAGCCCAACACTATTCGATGTCGCGCTTGACCCATCTCGCCCGTGGCGCCCTCGTCAGTTGGATGCTTGGCGCGTGCCCTTCGTTTCGATCGGACGCCGCGCTCAACCCGCCTTCCTCAGTTGGATGTTCGCGCGTGGCCGCCCGTGATCTCGCTCGCTTCGCTCGCCGCGCCATTGCCGCTGCCGGTGGGACCATCACCGAGTCGTCGTCTCGGGAGCCTTCCTCTTCCTCGCGCAACCCATTGCGCCATTCTTTGGAGCTTGAGCTCCGTCAAACAAAACCGATTCGGTTCTTGATTCTTGCGCCGACCCACCAAATCGCACCTCGGTTGATTTCTTATCTCATTCCAAACCGAATCAAACCGGATCCTCTCAATCTCGAAAATCAAGGATTTCAAAATCCGGCCGTTTGGACTTCGATTTGGGGTTTCAAATCTCGGCATCCGGACCTATAAAAACCCCTTAGCACCGCCGGACCTCGCAACCCAAAGCCGCCACCCTCGTCGCCCGATCGCCTAAGCGCGCGTCGCATTTCGAGTTTTAGGGTTTTCGGTGAACTTCTTCTCGTGAATTGCATCGCCGTCGTCGCCGCCCTTGCCTCGCCGACTCCACCGCCGTGCTCGGCAAGTCCCGAGGCTACCTCGTGCGCACCTCCTCATCGCCGAGCATCGCGGAGCCCCATCAAACAAACCCGAGGCCACCTCGCCGCCTCAAGCTTCGCCGCCGACCATCTCCGATGACCTCACGTGCTCAAGCCGGTGCCCACATGTGCGCAATAATCCGAGGAACGATACGGTACCCTTGGTCGCGGCGACTTCGCCGCCGATCGCCGGCAAGCCCTTGGTCCCCGTGCGCCGCCCCTCGGCCGTGCGTCATCAGCAGCCACGCCAGTGCCCCGTCACCCTCTCGCGCTTGTGTGTCACCTGCGTGGCCGCCACATCAGCGCCGCGTGGCTCAGTCCACCGCACCAAACCTCCCGTGGCTCGGTGAACCCGATTCACAGTGGTAGAACCAGCGGCAGGTGGGGCCCACTGTCGAGCGGTTTTAATTATTTCTTTTTCCTCGGTGGCGCAAGCATTGCGCAATAATCAATTTTCCTTTATAAAAATAATTCGGGAAAATCGTATAAATCCAAATTAGGGTTTTAATTGATTTTCAAAATTTCCAAAGCCCATATCTTTTGCATCCGACCTCCGATTGAGCCCATTCAAATTTGTAAATTCATATAAAATTAAGATCTATTTAATGGTGAATTTTATTTGAATTTTTGGAGTTGTTTTGCCACTGTTATTTATTTATTTTTGTTTCTTTTGTCTCGTTTGCGAGTAGATGTCAATACTTGGGAATTTTGCGAGAAGAAGGAGCACCTCAAGACCAAGACCAATATCTAGATCTATTCCAAGGCAAGTTATACCTTTGATCATATTGAACCCGATTTTCAAAATACTTTGTTTCAATGTATTGCATTCTATTTCAAGTATTTATTTAAATGCTTTTGGGATAGTTATTAATCCAATTTGTTATATCCACATTGTCTATTGTATGCAATGATCTTTTGTCACCCTAGGTTGGTTCATTATTAGTTGGTATTATCGTAGCACCAGCGTGGGTTGGTTAGATCTGAGTAGGTTGCTTAGCCATGCCACGAGTCATCATTTCATGTGAGTTGCAATTATAAACTTGACTAAGTGATTATGGAACTATGTGATGAAGCTGTGTGTCTTGTGTGTTGTTACTTGTGATGGCATGTGTTGCACTTAATCAACGAGGTGGGAAAAGATTTGGGTGAGGAAAGTGGTGGATCTGTGTGAATGGTGGGCTGTGTGCTATAAACTTTGTGATTTGGGTTAAAGCTGGAAGTCTTGCCTTGGTCAATTAAGGACTTAACTTTGTGCGCCATTGGCTGGGCCTTCTTGTGCGATCACATGCCTAGTATGGGTGGGCCTAACTTAGTAAGTTATGGAGTCTTGACATTGACAACTCGAGGTTGTATTCAAAGCGTGTGATGAATTTGGAGGTGTGATATGTCACATCGCGGGACGGTTATTGCATCCACATCCAACGGTGTGTGTCGTTCAAAAAGTGTGTGTACAAATTGGGCGGCAAGAAAGCACATCGGAGTGTCATTGCTTGAGATGAAATCTCTGAAAGGTTTTGTTATGGTCGATCTTGGCCCCAGATTGTATCGTATGGGTAAAATGTCTGACATCTGCGAGTGTTAAACCAATCTATTGAATAGCAGCGTCCTCGGTTATGGACATGCTCAGGAATTTCACACGAGGGTAGATTTTCATAAAACAATTGGGAAGGGTCAGTGTGTGAGATAACTTGTGCATTTGTGTGAATAACTTGATTAGGCTGTGTGTCCTTTGTGAAATCAATTGTTAACTTATTATTATCTATTTGTTTTGAATTATGCTTTCAATCTATTATTTGTATTCAATTACAAATGTTGCATTTACGCAAAATAACCACGAAACCATTCCTTTGGAATAAGCCATCATCTATAAATTGCATTACGTGGTATGACTTGCAGTGCAGTGTGTACTCACTCTTGCTAAACAAATCAACGAAGTGGAGGAGTAAATGCTTTGCTTTTGAAGAAGAGTTCTCTGAAGGTTGATCGTTAGGGTCTTGATCGATCGGTTACTGTGGTAAATTGATGGGAGCCACTTTGGAGTTTATTCGTTTCATTGCAGTTTATTTCTTTATTATCGACCTTGCATGGCTTAATAAATGTAAAACTCAACAGTAAAGTCCCATGATTATTTGTTATTCAAAGTACTCGTTTATTCTTATATTCGTTGTATGGATGTGGTATTTCATCGATGTTGACCTTGTGTGCACTAGCGTGATCTGGACTAGTGCGAGAATACGAGAGGTCGGTTGCATATTTGGGGCGAACAACCCTCCACCGCCGTGAGTCGCGACCAATCACCGGCGACCATCGGGTCCCTAGCGCCCTCTCGCGTAGTGGTTTCGTCGGCGCCACCTCAGCCGTGCGTCGGCCTACGTGCTTGTGTGGCATCCACGTGGAGCCTAATCGATTGCCGACTCGCGCGCGTGGCCGATCCACGCACGGATCTCACTTGGCTCGGTGAACCCAATTCACCGTGAGCCCGATCGATCGACATGTGGGGCCCACATGTCGATTTCTTTTAAATAAATTATTTTTAGAAAATTCTCGGTGGCGCAAGCATTGCGCATTAATCCGATTTTCCTTTATAAAAATAATTCGGAAATTCATTAAAAATCCAAATTTGGGTTTATTTGATTTCCAATATTCTAAAGCCCATAACTTTTGCATCCAGACCTCCGATTGAGCCCATTCAAATTTGTAAATTCATATAAAATCAAGATCTATTTAATGGTGAAATTTATTTGATTTTGGAGTTTTTTTGCTTGTATTATTTATTTATTTTTGTTTCTTTTGTCTCATTTACGAGTAGCGTCGATACTTTGAAAAAATTTGGAGAAGAAAAGAAATTTGTAATACTCAGGAAATGTTCGGTATTGAAAGAAAGAGGTCGGAGAAAATGTGAGAGATTGTTTTAGTCGGAAAATTCCAATCTTGGGGTTATTTGTTATTGCGGACAACTTTGGGCGCGGTCTGCGACCAGTGGCCCATGAGGCGGTAGGCCCATGTGGTGGCGGCCAAAAGGCCAAAGGGAGCACCACTTCCCCAAAACCCTAACTCCTTCTCCTCCCTCCCCCAAGCCGCCACTTCCTCTCCCCTCCCCTTCCTCACGGCGCAGCACCTCCTCCTAAGCGCCTCCTCCTCGGTGGTGGCGCCATTGGTGTTCCACAGGCTGCACTCCCGATCCTCCACGTCTTCACCTTGGTTCTTCCTTGGCGGGCTTCCGCAGGGTCGCTGATTTGGGGCTGGCCAAAGAAGGAGAGGGAAGGCTTTGGGAAGTTGTTCCTCGTCGTTCTTCAGGTCTACAAGGGTAGCGAGAGACCCCATCGCTGTTTGATTGCGTTAGAGTTATCGATTCCATGTTTTTGGTAGTATCGCGTAATCTCTGTTAGTAGATCGGTTCTGTATAGTATGTTGCAACTCGGTTTTGGGTGTCTTAGAGGCAGAATTGGATGTTCTCGCCTTCTAGAGTTTTGTTCCTTATTTCATTAGCTTTCTTTTGGCACCTGGATCACAAATTTTCACCCAGTAGATTAAAAGTTATGGCTGTTTTACTACGCGCTGGTCTGTCTGTCAGAACTGATGGGTATAGTCAGTTGCACCTAGGTTTTGATCTAGTTAGAGTCCGAATCAGGTCGGCCACCCAACTAGGTTTTGAAGATAATTTCACCATGTTTCCAGGCTGATAAAAATCACTTTATTTGGATCAGTGGTTTAAAAGTTAGAGCTTTTTCTTTAGGGCTGTTCAGATTTCTGGGCAGACTGCAGTTATAGTTTTTCAATGGATGGTTAGACCTCTGTAATGGCCGAATTAGAGTTTACCATCAACTAGAGTTTTGTAGCCAGTTAAGTTAAGAAAATTTGAGCACTGGTTTCAGGTCTTTTGGACTTACGGTTTTTATTGGTGAATTTTCTAGTAAAACTGCCAGATTAGTGATAATTGAAATGTTTGGGTAAATTGATCAAATTGAACTTTTATTGGGTTAGTTTGGTTAGAGATGGAGGAGGACACGTGTAGCCTTTCCATACTCGCTTGTCCTCATTCGATTATTTTATATTGTAGGCGGTGAAGCGGTGAGTGGAGGGTATCTCAATTACCTCCCAACCCGTTGCGTAGCGGGTAAGTAATTTGTATTCAATGTTTGATGTCATGTATGATGTGTGAATGAGCGTTTACATTTGTTGGTATTTGTAGATGAATGCCATGTGTTCTTTTCATTTATGATTACTATTCAATATTGACATATGATCATCATGACATGCATACATTATTTTGGTAAGACCCATCAATTCGGTATGGGCACTTGAAATCCCATCAATTCCAAGATGGATGCGTGAGTCCACCATTCCAATGTGGGCCGCGTTACGTGATCCACCATTCCAATGTGGGCCACGTTGGACGATCGTATGAAAGCGTTCTTCATACGAATACTTTAAGTGAACAAGCGGGTGCTTCACTCGCTATCTGCATATATCTTTGCATTATGTCCATTTCCTTCAATGCACCATTCCACTTCATCCATTCATAAATTCGTTTCAGTAGTTGTTCAAATTATGTTTGTGATATCACGATCATTGTATGCTTGATTGTTACATCTGATTTGCTTCTTTGAGTCTTTGGCTCATTCTTGCTTTATTGTCTTATTTAGGTAAATGACAAGGAAGAATGATCTTGTGGAGGGTAGTTCATCACGATGCACTCACTATATTATATCAAACAATTTGAGGACTTTTAATATCATTGATTATGATTTGAGTTGCATTGTAATAAGCCAACATGGCCGTGTTTACCATATCTTCTTTGACTGTTTACTTCCATTTCGTTGCTTAAGACTTGAGGATGAATGCTTGTTTCCATATATTCATAATACTCGCATCACTTTTTCATGCGATTTGATGTTATTCATTTGAAGAGTAGTGATTGTAGGTGACATCTTGACTTCCTTATAGTCGAGGGTGTTCTGATTAGTATCGAGCGAGCTTGAGTCCGTGGTAATAATATTAAAATGACACCTTGTGCACAATAGGAAGGGTTGGGTAAACCATTGTTTTTTCATAATTGCTTGGTTATGCCCCAATTATTTTGTTTATCGATTCGTTGAGCTAAGTATTTGATTTTAGTTACTGTTGTGTTGTTCTTAGATGGCAAGAGGTAGAGGCGTGGTGGTGGTAGTCCAGGCCGTAATGGTGGTCGTGGCCACGGTCCGTGACTACATCGTCTTCGTCTGAAGGGTTGGTGGTCTTTGATGCTGAGGAGATTGCCTCATTGCGCCTCGGTTCTTGAGCCACCGGCGCCGTGATCTCATTCGGACCTTAATAAGGAGAATCAACAACTCGCCAACAATTGCGGCGGCCATTCTGTTTTCTTTGCCGGTGGCGGAACACATTCTTCTTCTTTGTTCCACCCGAGGCTAGGATGAGCCTCGGGAGTGGATGTCGCCGTCTGGACACTTTGACGGGCAGTACACCGATCAGTTTGCGGTGGTTGAGGTACATGGAGCTTGATTTGGAGCCTTAGAGTGGCATCCGCGTGAGAAGCGCGATTTGTAACCTTTCGGTGAAGGGCGGCCGACATCTGGTGGGAAGGGTCTGTCTTCCAGGACTCAGTAGCGAGTCTTGTTACTTGGGAGGTTTTGTGGAGAGGTTCGGGACACGGTTTTATCGACTCCTTCATCGAGAAGATGGAGCAATCCTCGACCTATGTGCGAGGAAAAATGTCGGTATCGAGTATGAGGCGGATTTAACAATCAGTGCGCTTTGTCCCAGTAGTGGCAAGTGATGATAAGAGAAGGCTAAGAGGTTCGGCGGGGCCTCAATCGGAGTATCGCCGGTTCAGAACAACGAGGTCTACGTGACTTTAGCTCGGTGGTTGAGCGAGCTAGAGGATGGAGTTGGAAAGAGCTCCTTCGTCGCAAGGGCATGTTGCTAGTGGTTACTGTTGCTCTTGGTGGATCTGCGTGGCGAAGCGGAGTTTCGGTGGAGGTGGTGGGTCTTTTTGACCAGCTGCTAAGAGGTTTCACAAGAACCAACCCTCCGTCTGTTCGGCGATGGCGGTCTTCTTCTTCTTGGCGCCACATTCTTCATCTTTCGCCCCACGATTTGCGTCTGTTCCAAGTCGGGGCATGAAGTGTTTTCGGTGTGGTGGCGGGCATCGAGCTTGAATGTTCCTTCAAGGAACATGCGGCGATGTGGTCGAGAGGGCCACAAGTCCTCGATGTGCAAGCAAAATCCGGCTAGTATCATCAAATGGGAAGCCGTCCAGCGGCTTCTTCCTCCGGCTTCCACAGAGGTTGATTCGAGCGGCGGCGGTTCACGCACCACAGTACCCTCCGGCATGGGGTCCACTGCGGCTTTCACTCCGGCGCCTCTGCGAGGTTCTATTGGAATCCGCACCATCGCCCCTCCGTCGTTTGTTCCTCGGTATTTGTTTCCGGCTTTCAAAGCCTTGAGTGTTGGTGCGTCTTACTGCCGGTGCATCGGGGGTTTACGCCATGCCCACCCTGAGACCTTGGGGCGTCGATGTGGTGGCGGTACTTTACTTGTTGATTCGCATGATGCCTTTGTCTTTGTTTGATTCGGGGCTACTTACTCGTTCGTGTCTTTGGAGTTTGTTAGAAAAGTGGGTTTGAGTTTTGACTTATTTCTAAGTCGGTGGTAGTCGGCTCCCGGAGGACTTATTTCTAGCTCTACCGTCTGTCCCGGTTGTTCTATCTTGATAGATGATGAGGTTTTCTTTGCGAATCTTATGGTTATTCAATTGGCACCATTCGATGTTATCACGGTATGGTGGTTATTCCAATACCGTGCCAAGATTTGTTGTTTACGGAAGGCGGTGACCTTGCTAGCTCCTTAGGTGAAGAAGCGGTATTCGAGCGTGCGCACCGTCGATTGATATTTATCTTGGCTAATCTATTCCCGGCCGTCGTGCATCGACCATCGGATTACTTTGCTCCCTCAATGAAAAAGCGATTCTTTGCGGCGTATTGAGAGATTCGATTAATGAAGGAGTTTTCCGATATCTTTCCTATAGAACTTCCGGAATGCCTCCGGTGAGAAAGTGGAGTTCGGATTGATCTTGTTAGGGAACTCGGCCGTTGTCCAAGTCTCCTTACCGTTTGGCTCGGCCATTTCAGGAAGAATTCAAGAAACAATTGGACGACCTGCTTGTCCAAAGGTATGATTCGTGAGCGTTCGCCTTAGGGGCGCTGTTCTCTTTATAAAGAAGAAAGATGGCGGTGGCGTATGTGCATAGATTATCAGGCGCTTAATCGAGGCGACGGTGAAGAACAAATATCCTTTGCCTCGCATTGATGACCTTTTCGACCGGTTGAAAGGAGCTAAGATATTTTCTAAGATTGATCTCGATCGGGTTATAATCGATTCGAGTTCGTGGCGGGATATTGAAAGCGGCTTTCTCGAGGTATGGTCATTATGAGTATAAAGTTATGTCTTTTGGACTAACGAATGCTCTGCGATTTTCATGGAAGCCATGAATAGTATCTTGCATCAATACCTTGATGATTTCGTTGTGGTATTCATAGATGATATCTTGATTTATTCCAAGGCAGAGGAGGATCACACCCACCATTTGCGGTTGGTACTTGAAACTTTAAGAGAATCAACTCTATGCCAAGTGAAGAAATGTGAGTTTTGATTTACGAAGTTGGATTTTTGGGTCACGTTATTAATCGGAAGGGTATTTGATTGATCCTAGTAAGATTTCGGCGGTGGTTGAGTGGAAGAGACCAACCAATGTTAAAGAATTAAGGAGTTTTACGGGTTTAGGTGGCTATTACGGCGGTTTGTGGAGGTTTTCAACCATTGCTAAACCGATGTCCCGATTGACACGAGAAGGTGTTAGGTTCGATGATTGCGATGCTTGTGAGCACGGTTTTGCTCTTTGAAAGATAGATTAGTATTGCTCCAATTCTTACTCTTCACGAGCACAGGAAGAGATTCACTATCTATTGAGATCGTCCATAGTTGGACTTGGTTGTGTACTCATGCGGGATGGTAAAGTGATTGCCTATGCATCGAGGCAGTGAAGAAGCATGAGCAATTATCCACCCATGATCTAGAGCTTGCTGCGGTGATTCATGCTTTGAAGATCTGGCGTCATTATTTGTATGGCGAATCTTGTGATGTGTTCACCGACCACAAGAGCACAAATACATCTTTACCGGAAGGACTTGAACTTGAGGCAGAGGAGATGGCTAGAGTTGATCAAGGACTATGATCTTACTATTCGGTACCATCCGGCAAGGCTAATGTGGTGGCCGATGCCTTGAGTCGCAAGGCGACACATCCTATCCTCGATTGTCTTATTGCGACTTTGGCGTATGGATATTTCTTTACGCTGCGGGTACCGCCTGAGCCAAGACTTCGATTGATTTTAGAGTCGACCCTTCCGGATCGGTGCGAGTAGCTGCAGCAAGATCGGATGTTCCAACGAGTGAGGAAGCGTTGGCGAGGCAGCGAGGTCGCCGGTGTGGACAAATTTGATTCTTTGCGATTTAAAAGGCGCCTTTGTGTGCCACGAGAGTCTGGTTAAATTGGAGATTTTGAAAGAGGCCCATCGTACTCCTTATACCGTACATCTGGGGAGACCAAGATGTACAATGATTTAAAGAAAAGTTTACGGTGGAAGCGGATGAAAATTGATATCGCTACGATATGTGGCTTCATGTGGGGTGTGCCGGTGGTCAAAGGTGAGCACAAGCGACCAGCAGGGCTATTGCAACCCTTGGAGGTACCAGTTTGGCCATGGGACGATATATCTATGGATTTTGTGGTTGGTTTACCTACTTTCAGCGAGAAAGGATGCTATTTGGGTAATTGTGGACCGGTTGATGAAGTACGCACATTTCATTCCTATTCGTACAACCAATTCGGCAAGCGATTTGGCTCCTCTTTATGTCACGAGAAATTGTGCGTTTGCAGTGCCAAAGACCATTGTTTACGGCCAGAGGCGCCAAGTTCGTTTCAAATTGCAGGAAAGCTTGCGAGTGCATTGGGTACACAACTCCGTCTTAGCACGACCTTTCATCCCAGACGGATGGGCGGTCTGGCGCACCATTCGGACTTTAGAAGACATGCTCGGTGTTGTGTTTTATCTGGAAAGGTAATTGGGAAGAGCATTTAGCCTTGGCGAGTTTGCTTATAACAACGATTATCATTCGATGTCGAGCCGCCCATACGAGGTTCTCTATGGGCGTAAGTGCGAGTCCCGTTGTCTTTGGGATGAGGTTGGAGAGCGGGCGATCTTGGGTCCGGTGGGTTCGTGAGACGATGGCTAGAGTGGCGAGAGGTTAAGCGAATTTGTTGGCGCCGAGAGCCGAGCGAAAAGCTGTTGATGTCGAGCGAGATTTGGAATTGAGGTGGGGCGAAGTTACTGTTGAGAGTATCGCCATCTAAAGGCGTAGTGCGTTTGGCACCAAAGAAAAGCTTAGTCAAGGTATGTTGGACCCTTCCCAATCGTGTACGAATTGGGAAGCTAGCTACCGTTTGAACCTTCCGATTCTATGAGTGGGGTTCTAGCGTGTTCCATGTTCGATGCTTAGAAAGTTTCGAGAGACCCGGATCATGTCATTCCTTTGGAGCCTTTGATTGTCGAGCAAGACCTTACCTTGAGTCCCGCCGGTGAAGATATTAGAAGAATCGAGCGGGTTACGAGAATAAGACCTCAAGTATGTCAAAGTTCTTTGGTCGCATCGATCGAGAGAGAGGCCACTTGGGAGTTGGAGTCCCGCATGAGAGAGCAATACCCGACACATTCGTTTAAGGTAAATTGTTTAAGTTGTAATTTCGGTATTTACTTCTCTCTGTTGGATCGTTGATTAGATTAGAGTCGAATCTGTTAAGAGGTAGGTGTAATACTCGGAAATGTTCGGTAGAAAGAAAGAGGTCGGAGAAGTGCGAGAGATTGTTTTCGTCGGAAAATTCCAATCTTGGGGGTTATTTGTTGTGCGGACAACACTGGGCGCGGTCTTGCGACCAGTGGCCCATGAGGGGGTCGGCCGGCCCATGTGGTGGCGGCCAAAGGGGCACCACTTCCCCAAAACCTAACTCCTTCTCCTCCCTCCCCAAGCCGCCACTTCCTCTCCCCTCCCCTTCCTCACGGCGCAGCACCTCCTCCTAAGCGCCTCCTCCTCCGGTGGTGGCGCCATTGGTGTTCCTGAGGCTGCACTCCCGATCCTCCACGTCTTCACCTTGGTTCTTCCTCCAGCGGGCTTCCGGGAGTCGCTGATTTGGGGCTGGCCAAAGAAGGAGAGGGGAAGGCTTTGGGAAGTTGTTCCTCGTCGTTCTTCAGGTCTACAAGGGTAACGAGAGACCCCATCGCTGTTTGATTGCGTTAGAGTTGTCGATTCCATGTTTTTGGTAGTATCGCGTAATCTCTGTTAGTAGATCGGTTCTGTACAGTATGTTGCAACTCGGTTTTGGGTGTCTTAGAGGCAGAATTGGATGTTCTCGCCTTCTAAAGTTTTGTTCCTTATTTCATTAGCTTTCTTTTGGCACCTGGATCACAAATTTTCACCCAGTAGATTAAAAGTTATGGCTGTTTTACTACGCGCTGGTCTGTCTGTCAGAACTGATGGGTATAGTCGGTTGCACCTAGGTTTTGATCTAGTTAGAGTCAGAATCAGGTCGGCCACCCAACTAGGTTTTGAATATAATTTCACCATGTTTCCAGGCTGATAAATATCACTTTATTTGGATCAGTGGTTTAAAAGTTAGAGCTTTTCTTTAGGGCTGTTCAGATTTCTGGGCAGACTGCAGTTGTAGTTTTTCAATGGATGGTTAGACCTCTGTAATGGCCGAATTAGAGTTTACCATCAACTAGAGTTTTGTAGCCAGTTAAGTTAAGAAAATTTGAGCACTGGTTTCAGGTCTTTTGGACTTACGGTTTTTTATTGGTGAATTTTCTAGTAAAACTGCCAGATTAGTGATAATTGAAATGTTTGGGTAAATTGATCAAATTGAACTTTTATTGGGTTAGTTTGGTTAGAGATGGAGGGAGGACACGTGTAGCCTTTCCATACTCGCTTGTCCTCATTCGATTATTTTATATTGTGGCGGTGAAGCGGTGAGTGGAGGGTATCTCAATTACCTCCCAACCCGTTGCGGTGTGGCGAGCAAGTAATTTGTATTCAATGTTTGATGTCATGTATGATGTGTGAATGAGCGTTTACATTTGTTGGTATTTGTAGATGAATGCCATGTGTTCTTTTCATTTATGATTACTATTCAATATTGACATGTGATCATCATGACATGCATACATTATTTTGGTAAGACCCATCAATTCCGGTATGGGCACTTGAAATCCCATCAATTCCAAGATGGAGTGCGTGAGTCCACCATTCCAATGTGGGCCGCGTTACGTGATCCACCATTCCAATGTGGGCCACGTTGGACGATCGTATGAAACGTTCTTCATACGAATACTTTAAGTGAACACCGACGGGTGCTTCACTCGCTATCTGCATTATATCTTTGCATTATGTCCATTTCCTTCAATGCACCATTCCACTTCATCCATTCATAAATTCGTTTCGATAGTTGTTCAAATTATGTTTGTGATATCTTGATCATTGTATGCTTGATTGTTACATCGATTTGCTTCTTTGAGTCTTTGGCTCATTCTTGCTTTATTGTCTTATTTAGGTAAATGACAAGGGCGAATGATCTTGTGGAGGGTAGTTCATCACGATGCACTCACTATATTATATCAAACAATTTGAGGACTTTTAATATCATTGATTATGATTTGAGTTGCATTGTAATAAGCCAACATGGCGTGTTTACCGTATCTTCTTTGAGCTATTTACTTCCATTTCGTTGCTTAAGACTTGAGGATGAATGCTTGTTTCCATATATTCATAATACTGCATCACTTTTTCATGCGATTTGATATTATTCATTTGAAGAGTAGTGATTGTAGGTGACATCTTGACTTCCTTATAGTCGAGGGTGTTACAAGAGCACCTCAAGATCAATACCTAGACCTATTCCAAGGGAAGTTATACATTTGATCATATTGAACCCAGTTTTCAAAATACTTTGTTTCAATGTATTGCATTCTATTTCAAGTATTTATTTAAATGCTTTTGTGATAGTTATTAATCCAATTTGTTATATCCATCTGGTCTATTGTATGCCATGATCTTTTGTCACCCTAAGTTGGTTCATTACTAGTTGGTATTATCGTAGCACCAACGTGGGTTGGTTAGATACGAGTAGATTGCTTAGCCATGCCATGAATCATCATTTCATGTGAGTTGCAATTACAAACTTGACTAAGTGATTATGGAAATGTGTGATGAAATTATATGTGTTGTGTGCTATTACTCGTTGATGGCATGTGTTGCACTTAATCAACAGGGTGGGAAAAGATTTAGACTGAGGCAAGTGGTGGATATGTATGAATGGTGGAGCTGTGTGCTTTATAAACTTTGTGATTGGGGAAAAACTAGAAGTCTTGCCTTGGTCAATTAAGGACTTAACTTTGTGCGCCATTGAACTGGGTCTTATTGTACAAACACATGCCTAGTATGGGCTAGGCCTAACTTAGTAAGTTATGGAGTCTTGGCATTGACAACTCAGGTTGTATTTAAGCTGTGTGATGGGCTGGAGGTGTGATATGTCACATCGCGGAACGGTTCGTTGCATCCCTATCCAACAATGTGTGTCGTAACCAAACGCTGTGTGTATCGGTTGGCCGGTAGGAAAGCACATCAGGAGTGTCATTGTTTGAGATGATGTCTCTGAAAGGTTTTGTTGTGATCAACTTTGATCCGGTTGATTACATCGTGTGGGTAAAGTGTACAACCTCTGCAGAGTGTTTAAACCAATCTATTCGAATAGCCGCGTCCGCGGTCATGGACATGCTCGGGGATTTCACACGAGTGGTAGATTTTCATAAAACAATTGGAAAGAATCAGCTGTGTGAGGTAACTTGTGCAGCTGTGTGAATAACTTAATTAGGTTGTGTGTCCTTTGTGAAATCAAATGTTAAATTAATATTCTTTATTTTTTTTCAATTACGTTTCAATCTATTATCTGTATTAAATTGCAAATATTGCATTTCTGCAAAATAACCACAGAAGCCATTCCTTCGGAATAAGCCATCATGTATAATTGCATTCTGTGGTATGACTTGCGAGTACGGTTGTGTACTCACTCTTGCTAAACAAATCAACAGAAGTGGATGAGTCATCACCAACTTTTGAAGAGGAATTCTACGAAGGTTGATCGTTAGGGTCTTGATCCCAGTCAGTTGCCTGTGGTAAATTGATGGGAGCCCGCTGGAGTTTACATTGTTTCCGCTGCAGTTTATTTTATTATTGTCAGCCTTGCATGGCTTAATAATTATAAAACTCGACCTTAAGGTCATGACAGTTATTTGTTATTCAAATTACATGTTTATTTAATATTTCATTGTATGGAGTTGATATTTCATCGATATTGACACTGTGTGCACTAGTGTGATCCTAGACTAATGCAGAATACACAGAGGGTCTATATTTGCATATTTGGGCCCCGACATCCACCACTTGGAGCCACATTGGCCATCTCATACTTTCATCGCTAATGAAACTCCTCCCGGGCAAATGGACGAAACTCCTTCAGAGCAGATGGATGAAACTCCTTATTACCGAATGGCCAAAACTCCTTTGAACTTGTAACACCCCAGCACAACCTGAGCCTGGAATGCTACCACACTAACATAAATATAAAAATAAGCTAAGATATTTTGCTAACTTTCAGCATAACCTCCTTTGTATAATTAAGTATACCAGAGGTTCCAACAGATGCATATACTATTATCAATATCTCAACATCCAAAGTTTATCAAGGCATTCTTAAATAATCTATTCAGCTAATGCATAAGCAAGCATAATTAAAATTTACCACTCTCATTATTACAAATAATCCAATGCATTCAAGCATAGCCAAAATTAATCCTTAAACAGTTTGCTTATTATTAAGGTACGATATAAATGATAATCATCTTTAAAAGAATGTGTGCTAGTGAGTGCATCCAAAGCAACCCTAATCCCTCCCATGCATGTCGTTCTTGCAAGTGGTACCTAAAAAAACACAACAAAAGCAAGAGGTGAGTCCAAAAACTCAGCAAATATAATAAATAGCATCAACAATATACAAGCATGTAACTCATCAACTATACTTCACAAAACCATATATCAATCACTTTACACATGCATGCTACGCAATATGCTCAATATGATCTTTTTCCTCCTCTTTCCCTTTTGTATTTTACCGGTAATGCAAAGTGTGCATCCGTCGATGCACAACCATGCCTATACCATCTGGTACAGGGACCATTGCCCGTACTCCACGTGTATGGGGACCTAAGCCCATGCTCTTCAAGCATGGTGACCTTTAGTCCGTCATTAAAATGACGGGGACCTCAAGAGTTGCTTGGTCATCACATGACCAAGACTTCAATAAACCAACATGATGCATATGTATGAATTCTCAAAGTAACATAGACATGCATCCTCAACAACATTGCATATGAATAACCTATTCATACTCCAAAATATCATAACCATAGACAAACAACCATGAATAACACGTAATTCATATCTCTAGCAACCATGAACAATACCAAGTATGCCATCTTCACAAACATGAACACACAAGTACTCATAATATATATATCGAACATTGCCATTCAATAATATATATTATATTCATCATTATATTTGCCTTAACCAAAAGAGAACGAGGGATGTACAGAAGGTGTTGCCCCCGGTACCAGTCCACCAACTGAATAATAATTATAACACACGCTAAGGCATAGCAGCGGACCAAAACAAACTATATAATAACAACCATGAACTCGCAAAAACATCTAACTTGATCCCGTCCCCAAATTCCTAAACGTCGATATGTCCCCTCGGTGGATAGTCAACTTCAAAAATCCATATCTATTGGTACAAGAGTCCAAATAAGATGTTCTTAGACTTTATGGAAAGGAAATTAAATTCTCCAACTAAGTCTAGTTGGTGAGCCTTACTGAATCGGCCAAATAATACCCCTACCAAGCTAGTTAATAAAACATCAATTTCACATCGGGCTCTCTGGATAGAGCTCTAAAACCACCATAACCTTTGCTACGCAACTCAGAACGGGGCGATCTTGGACTCTTTGGAATCACGACAAAGCCAGATACAATAGTCTAGTTGGACAAGTCTCCTGATTCGGCCTCCTACTAATTCTTATATTCAGGTAAATGTTCGTCTCGCAACTCGGAGACGAGAGAAGCAATGGCGGTAAAAATTCCATAACTTTTGATTGCCAACTCTAAAAATTATGTTCTTTATCAACATGGAAAGCTTACCGAATACTCTCCAATATTCATTTTGGGTGGCTATTCTAATTCGACCTGTAAATAATTCATAATGGCCAGACAACACAATTTGCCAATTCTCGTTAGTTCTCCTGATCAGTCACGGTAAAACTACCATAACTCCTAAAACGTAAGTCTAAATCAGGTGATCTCGGTGCCCAAAGAAATCTAAGATCGAGGGCTACAACTTTCTAAGAGTCGTTCAGATCAGAAAACGTACGGATCTTACCGAAAACTGATGAGCAACAGCGCTAAACAACACCGATCTGCTACCTCGTCTTGGCTGGCACTCCAACGGTGGTCTCCTCGCCTTTCCACCAATGGACCGCAGCAAGGATCTTCGCCGGGGAGGGAGGTGGTGCTACTGGGGAGGTGGTGGCACAGGGGAGAAGCAATGGGGAGAGGGGGTGGCGGCTATGGGGAAGAAGAGAGGGGAAAGGGGGAGGGTGGCTATGGTTTAGGGGGAGGTCATCCCCCCTCTTAGGCCACATGGGTCGTGGCCCAAGGCCCAGGTTGTCAAAAATTCGCGGAAACCCCCTTTTGATTGCTGAAAATTATAATCCCTATTTAATTCTTTCTCCCGAATATTCTTATAATCACCCGAATAAATTTCAGGGTATTACAGAACCGGGTGGTCAAAACTCCCTTCGACCGGATGGTCGAACCTCTTTCTGACCAGATGGTCAACACTCCTTTCAATCGGATGGTCAAAACTCCTTTCGACTGGATGGTTGAAACTCCTTTCAACCGGATGGTTGAAACTCCCTTCAACCAGATGGTCAAAACTCCTTTCAATTGGATGGTCGAAACTTCCTTCAACCAGATTGTCGAAACTTCTTCGGTCAATTAGTTGAAAACTCCTCCGACCAAATTGTCGAAAATTCTTTGACCAGTTAGTCAAAAACTCCTCTGACCAAATTCTTGAAACTTCTTCGACCAGATAGTCGAAAACCCCTTCCGACTAATAGTCAAAACATATTCAACCAATAGTCGAAACACATCCGACCAGACAGTTAAAACTCCTTCGACTAGTTAGTAGAAAAACCCCTTTCGACTAATAGTTAAAACTTCCTGAACTAATAGTCAAAACTCCTTCGACTAATAGTCGACACTTATTCGACCAGTTAGTCGAAACCCCTTCGATCAGTTAGTCGCAGCCACTTTCGACTAGATTGTTGAAACACAGTCGACCAGGCGGTCGAAACTTCTTTTTACCAGTTGATCAAAACTCCTTCGACCAACTAGTGAAACTCCTTTGAACAGTACTTGAAACAATGAACAGTAGTCGAAATAATAAACAATAGCCGAAACTCCTTTGACCAGTAGTCGAAGCAATGAACAGTAGTCGAAATAATAAACAGTGGTCGAACCAATGAGCAGTACTCCTAACCATGAACATTACTCGAAACCATGAACAGTGCCCAAAACCTTCTCTACCTAGTATTCGAAACCCAACCAGACCAAGTAGTCAAAACTATGACCAGAACTGGAAAACCATCTCGACCAAGGACTCGAAACCCATCCCGACCAAGTAGTCGAAACTATGAGAAGAACTCGAAATCCCTCTCGACTAGGTATTCGAAACCCATTTCCGACCAGGTGGTCGAAACCTTGAATAGTACTCGAAACAATGAATAGTACTCAAAAACCCCATCCTTCCTTGTATTCAAAACCCCCTCTGACCTGGTGGTCAAAGGACTGAACAGTACTCAAAATCAAGAACTCGCATCCAGACTAGTGACTGTCTTGAAAATGACTTACATTACCTACTTGGAAACGATTGGCTTCCACTACTCGAATTCTATGTCCCATACCCAACACGGTAACGAAGAACAGAAACTAAAAAATCTAGACAACTAAACTAAAAGCACCCCATTTGGAGTTCTTTTGCAGTTTTGAATGCAATCTGGATTCTTATGTGCTCGTTTGATTTTTGGTTGAATTTCACGTGTATAGACTCTGAAGCTCCCGATGACCCTTCGGCTGACCAAAAGCAAGAACACCAATACTACGACCAAGGTGAATCAACACTTTGATCATTTTGCACCCAAGTTTTGCAAATTGTATTGTTTTAAATTATGAAACTGTATGGCAATGTTTTGTACAACTATATTGGTCTAGCTCGTAGCTACTACATTAATGATAATTGTGTATAACTTCCAACCCTTGAGTCTAGACACTATCCTTGTCACTCTAGGCTAATGGTGAACATACTAGTTAATATGTTTGTATCTAAGTGTCATGCTTAGCATTGTTTAGATACCTTGTCATGCGGGTATTAAGTTACCCAGTAACAATCGTTACAACCTTTGAAAATGATATTGGGCAGTCGAGGCTGGGAGCCTGGCTGGTATGTTGAACTAACAGTTATGTTTAAAAACAAATGAAAACCATAAAAACTGATTTCAACTTGGGCGGTTGGAAAGAGTGGCTGGTACTGGGTGCACGAGAGGATGTTGGTATGTGGATGTACCACCTAAGTCAATTAAGGACCGAATCTGGTAATGACCTCTTGTGTACAATAGTATGACCACAAGTCTGTAATATCTAATACCGGGCTAACTAATTTGTCCACCGCCTTGCAATTTCACAACTGGTGGGTGTGTGGAGTGTGCAAAGGGTAAGGGAGTCACCGATTCATACGGCGCAAAACGGAGACCTCCTGGGGGCGTAGCCCAAGGAGGTGATACTGAGCGGCGTGAAAGTGCGAGGAGGTGGGGCATTGTAAAGGCCTTGTGATAGTCAACTTAGCTGCACACCTGCAGAAGTATGTTGGGGGCACTATAAGTTGGCATATCTCTTGTGAGTAAAGTGTACAAACTCTGCATAGTAAGAAAACTATCTAGATAGCCGTGCTCACGGTCAAGAGCGGTGCTGAGAACTTGCTTGATATAGCTTTCTTTTTACAAAGCCTTTGGTGTTTGTGTGTGCAACGAAAAGGGGTAGGCCGGGTGCGCTAAAATGGTGGAAGCCTGGTCTGGGACCAGTGGTAAATACGGGATAGCCTGAGCATTGGGTGGATGGAGCCACCCAATGGTATAGGAGGTCAGACCTCCACTATTACTTTACATCAAAAACTCGATTTATAAAACTTGTAGTAGTAAAATGTTAAGTCTCAAGTTTTGCTAATTCTTACCCTATTTCAACAAATAGCTTTGTGCAAACAAAAGAACGCTGAACCTTCTCTTAATTAGCCTTGCATCCATAACAAATTGCATTGTGTGTTGGCTCTCGAGTACGGTTGTGTACTCAAGCTCACTTAATATAATCCTTTAGAGGCCCTTGATCAAGACCCCTATGACTACTTCGTGGCCGGTTGACCTGATGGCGGTGAAGATGGTGAAGCTTAGGCCGGGACCCCAAGTCGCTTGCCTATGGACAAAGTGAGTGGATCCACCACTACTTCTTTTGCTTTCGCACTTATCTCTTATTCTATATGTGGATATCATGGGGATATGCTCTAGATCTTAAGATGATGTGACAATTGTCAATGGCGTTTACGGTTTGTCGTTTCACGTATTTTCGGCAAAGGTTGATTCTGTCAGTGCGAACCGGTTTGACGGCCAAAGCGTGATCCGACCGGTCCCAAATCGGTCCGACTGGTTTATAAGGGGCGGTCGGACCGGCCATTGTCAGAAAGTGTTGGATTGAGCTGGGCCAAAAATAGAGGGTATAGGCAACAGAGGGGATTCTATTGCACTTGGTCCTATAATTTTTGGAGTCTCCAGTCAAAAGTTATATTGGTTTGAAATTTTCAGTAGGTTTCGATTTTCAGAGGTTGAAAATCGGCTAAGTCATCTTGGCGTCCGACCACCAATAGCCGTGGTCGACCGCCAGGGCGATCGAGCCGCCCGAGGGCGATCGGCCCGTTTTCACTTGGTTCGTCGCCCGTCGTGACGACGATATTCAGTTGTTAGATCAAAGTCATGAGTTTCAGGGCATATACGTTGCATGATGCATGTTTTGACTAACATGGGTCAAATTGTGAAGAATTTTTCTCAAATTCGGTTTACTTGTCTATAGTTGTGCAGGCTGCTTGGTGGTCAACGACGGTCAACGGTGAGGATAATCGGGACTAGGCTTGGAGAGCTGAGGTCCAGAACGATCGACGATGCCGGGTGAAGTCAATGTACTCAAGCGTGGTGCAAGATGGACAAGGGTGACCTGTTAGCTAGTCCAAGGCGCAAGATGGCGCAAGGTGTAGCTAGTTAGGTCAAAGGGTGTTAAAGACGGCGCATTAAAATGCATGCGTAAGTGCCCCGTTTGTTTTGGGGCTTAACGGGAGCCCAATAGAGTCAAACTTCTAGAAGGTTTAAGCCTCCACTATAAATAGGGGAGGAACGTGGCTGCACCTTGTGCTTCCCCTTTTTTGCTATGTTGGAAACCCTAATTTTTTAGGGAGAGCTTTTGTGGAGGCTAGGGTTTAGAGAGTTTGATGTGATTTTTGTGCTCTTGGATTGAGCATTGTCCTCCATTGATGGAGATGCTGTAAGCCTAGATCATATCAATCAATCAAAGGAAAGTTTGATCAATGTTTTGTTTCATTGCGTTCTTTCTCTCTATTTGATGATTTTGGGTCTTTCTTTGATCTGTGAGTTTTTGCTTAGTTTTTTCACGTGATCTAACTTGCTGTATCGTGTGGAAATCTATCTAGAATCATCTTGATCATCAATCACCCACGAGCAAGAGTTTTGACCTAGTTTTCCTTTTGACCCAGTTTTGCACCCTTCTTCAATCAAATCGAAAAGGATCACTATTCTTCTAAGAATTATCACAATCTTCAATTGGAATAGCTTCCTGATATCATAGAGAAGGTGTGTTCCAAGTTTCATCAAGTTTGGTTTAGTAGATCAAAAGTTTCATCTATTTTCATCTTAAATCATCGGGATGTTCTTACATTACGTACACGGTGGTCGATCGCCAGCCATAATCGACCGGTCGACCGGCAGAAATCGGTCTCGACGGTGTTGTCCCAGTGGTCCGACCGCTGATGCATAAGTTGCTTCAATCTTTGTTGATTTTGTATTATTGCTTAGGGCCTTAAATTAGATTCAATATTAGTATTCCGCTGTACTGATATACTGATCTTCATAGCTTCCATAGCTACTGAGTAAAGTTTTATTGAATCAATTATTTGTGAAAAAGTGAGCGTGCTCCTATTCACGCCCCTCTAGTCGCCTTTTTGGTCCAACAAGTGGTATCAGAGCCCGGTTAGTTCAATCTTGATCTTAACCGGTCATTGAACTTGGCGATGGATAGATACTCCACAAAGCCGCATATCTTCGATGGGCACGACTATGCCTATTGGAAGAATTGCATGCGAGTCTTCCTTGAGAGCAAAGGACACGCTATATGGGAGGTTGTTCCAGTCCTGCTCATTGTGCCCGAAGTTGCTACGCCGGCTTCAGAAGCTCTTTTGGCTAACAACAATAAGGCTAAAAACCTCTTGTATGGTGGGCTTGGGAGACAGGAGTATGATCGGATTTACAATCTTGAGATTGCGCATGAGATTTGGAACACTCTTGAAACTTATCATGAGGGTTCGTCCCAAGTTAAGAAAGTACACCAAACAGTCTATAAGCGTGAATATAAAAAATTCGAGATGCGTCCTGGAAAGAGAATCGATGATATTTTCAGTCGCTTTAATAGAGTGATTAATCAGATGAAGGCTGTTAGTATTGAATATTCTCAATCTGAAAATGCCACCCACCTCTTGGCTGCAATCAAAACAAGGAGTGGGAGTAAAGGCTACTACTATTGAGGAGAATGTGAACCTCTTTGATCTGACTTTGGAGCTGCTCTATAGCAAGCTCAAGACTCATGAGATTAACAGGATTGATCATCCCAAGAAAGAAAATATGGCTTTAGTAGTAGACCAGCTCAAGAGAGCTTCTGATGGGTCTTTTGAGTGTTCTTCTGGATTTTCGTTTGCTGGTTTATCTGCAATTCATGAAGAAGAGTTTGAGAGTCTTCCTGAAGCTGAGTTGGCCCTCATAGTCAAAAAGGTCACACGGACCTACAATAATATGAGAAACAGAAATCGAGGAGGTCCCGTGACTTGCTATGAGTGTGGTGAGCTTAATCATATTCGGGCAAATTGCCCCAAGCTGAAAGGTAAGAACAGCTATAAGGAGGGAAAGCCAGTTTGGAAGAAGCCTCAATGGAACAACTCAAGGTATGATATTGCCCAACTGACAAAGGCCGCTCACCGGGTGCTTGCCGCTGTTGAGGATCAATCCTTAAGCGATATTGACTCCGGGAGTGAGGAGGACAAGAGGAGGAGATCCCTCAAAACAAGAAGAAGCAACAAGCAAGATTGGGAGCAGAAACCAAAAGAAAACTTGAGAATCAAAGAAAACCCCTAAAATCACAAAATAGAGAGCAAGAACAAAAAGAGACCTATCTCAAGAGAACTTGCATAGATTGATTTGTGATTGCTGCTGGTTTACAACCACTCAATCCAGGAGGACAAAACTCAATACATGAGCACACAATCAATCTCTTGTCAAGGATCCTAACCTCTCCACTCCCTAATCTCAAAAACAAAACTAGGGTTTCAAATAAGCAAAAAGATCAAGGAGGTGCTACAGCACCCTCCCATATTTATAGTGGAGGCTAACCTCCTAGAAGAGTTTCCTATTGTGCACCCGTTAATCTCACACACAAACGGGTTTAACTCACGCACGCATTTTAAAGCGCCGTCTTGATCTCCTCTTGACCTAAACCGCTTCTCCTTGCGTCGTCTTGCGCCGCGGTTTAGCCAAAAGCAATCAAGGCGGTATTTTAGTGATATTACCAAAATACCCCTTCTCGATCATTCTCCAAAGACCGAGTCCAATCTTCATGAAGCAGTCCCATGCTTCGCCACATGTAGGTTGATCAACCGCTCTCATCATGTCGGCAAGTCTCTCCCATCCGACTCCCACCGAAACCACCATAGCACTTGCACTGACCCCCCCGGCCGCTTGATCCAACCCGTCGCACCGAACTTCCCGTTCGGTCATCCTTGTTCATTTTGCGCCATGCTTGAATCCAATGACTTCACCCGGCATCATCGATCGTTCTGAACCTCAGCTCTCAAGCCTAGTCCCAATCATCCTCGCCGTCGACCTCCAAGTAACCTGCACAACAATAGACCAAGAAATAGATTCCGGAAACAAGTTTTTCGCAACTTGACCCACGTTAGTCAAAACGTGCATCATGCAACTTATATGCACTGAAACCCATGAACTTGACCTAACCAACAAATGTCGCTGCCAAGATGACGACGAACCAAGTGAAAACCGGTCAGACCGCCACTCAAGGGCCGGTCTGACCGCCGTCCTGGCCGGTCAGACCGCCCAGAAGGGACTTAGCCAAATTTCACACCTTGAAATCCGAAACATCTCTGGAAATTTCAAACGAATAGATCTTTTGACTGGAAACTCCAAAAATTATGAGACCAAGTGTATGAGAATCCACTCTCTTGCCTACACCCTCTTTTTTTGGCCCAGCACAAAACTCCACAATTTACAATGGCGGTCCGATCACGCCTTATGGTTTGGTCGGACCACCCGACGGCCCGACCGCCTGGGTGGTTTGGTCGACACGCCGCCTACGGCCGGTCATACTACTTATATGGCGACAACACTGAGATTTTGCCGAAAGCGCCTGATTCGATAAACCTTTAAAGCCATTGCCAATTGTAACATCATCATAAGATCATAAGTATATCCCCATGATATTCACAAGTGACCTTTCTATGTTTATGCTTTCTTTCTTTGAGGTACCAAGGGGGTCCTTAAAAGACTGGATTTTTTTAGGTTCAGATTTTATTGGCAAAGTGACAACCTAAAACAAAAGTATAGGTTGGCTAAATGAAATATTCTTTGTAGGCCCAAGGACTAAGGTGATCTAGGAATTTAGAACCTCGAGATAAAAAATAAATGTTTTTAGCTAAATGGTTGTTAAAACTTTTGAATGAGGAAGGGGATTGGCTGCAATTGTTTAAAAATAAGTATTTCAATGGTAAGTCTGTCTCTCAAGTTGAGAGTAAACCCAGGGATTCCCATTTTTGGAAGGGACTGATGAAGGTAAAAAAATAATTTTATTCAATGTTGTTCTTTTAATCTTGGGAATGGAAAACAAATAAGATTTTGGAAGGACATTTGGGTTGGACATCGGCCGCTTTACGAACTTTATCCAAATTTGTTTGAGGTATCCGAAAGAAATATGCTTTGGTTGCAGTTGTTTTAGGGACTACACCTTTAAATTTGAGTTTTAGGAGAGCGATTATTGACCCAAATTTGTTTGCTTTCAATAATATTGTGGCAAGCATAGCCCATACTCATCTTACCATGGCTAAGGATATGGTTCGATGGAATTTACATAGGAATGAGCAATTTTTAGTCAAATCTATGTATGTTGTTTTGGGTGACACCAATTATCATTTTTTTTATATCAAATGTTATGGAAAGTTAAAGTACTCCTTAAGATAAAAATTTTCTTGTGGTATCTTTGTAGAAGGGTTAATTTGACTAAGGATAATTTATTAAAATAGAACAGGAGAAGTGACACAAATTGTTGTTTTTGTGATCAAAAGGAGACTATACAACATTTATTTTTTGATTGTCGTTTTGCCCGTTTTGCTTGGCTCATATTTCAAATTGCTTTTAATCTTAATAGATATAATACTATTCGGAATATCTTTGGGAACTGATTAGTAGGTTTTAATTCGGATTTACAAGCAACTATTTCAGTGGGGGCGACTACACTATGCTGGTGTATCTGGTTATATCGTAATATTGCCATTTTCGACAAGAAAGTTGACCATCCTTTGCAGATTATATTAAGATATATCTATTGGATCCACGCTTGATCAGGTTTGCAATGCCAAAGATGGAGGGATGCTTTGGTAGCTGGGAGTAAAGAATTGGAAGTCATTACAAGAGAGATTTTCAATAAGAATGGGTGGTAGCTATGTAATAGGTTTCGGGATGTTTGACGCACTTTATGTTATTGTTTATTTTCTTAATGTTGTTTACTGTTTTTACGACTTTTGATTTGCCATTGGGTTATGTTTTCGCGGTATTTATTTTGCCACTTTATTATGGTTCATGGGGCTACTACTTAGCCTAGTTAAAGTTTTTTTAGTATTTAAAATAATTTTTGGACTATGTGTATCTTGGATCCAGAAATTAGGAGAGATTTTCTCTTCAATTTTTTTAAATAAAAAAAGAGACCAGAGTCCGGACTCCAAGACCCCATCGACGAAGCCCGACCAAGAGGACGGTACGATCCACGCCAACTCCCTCACCTGCTCGGCCTCCCGGCCGTGCGCTCCTCTCCAACCCACCCGCTCGATCTCTCCCCAAATCGTCGGACGCGAAGGCGAGCAGCCAGCGAGCGAGCCGTAGCCTCCTCCAACGCCTACCTCCTTAGCAGCAGGTAAGTAGTCTTTCCTCATCCTCCCATCGATTTCTCTAATTGGAGATAGATCTTGATTGGTGAGCCAGTGAGATCCATCGGGACTAATATCACGCTTCATTCTTGGTAGGCTTAGTAAGCCCGTGGCGCTAATTGGTTGGTCCGTTGATTGATCCCACGGTTCCCCGATCTAACCTCATATCAGAAACAGAGAGGTGGAGCTCCGTTTCCATGTAGTTCTTGCACGCGTCCTTAGAAATGAATAGACGCCTCTGTATGTGCTTTTCGTGCAAAACTGAAACTTTACAACATTGTCATCAGTAGAAATAGAACTATGCGGTGGATTTGGGATATGCCGGTCCGCTTGAAATGAACGGCATACAGAAGCAGGATATACATATGTATTGACTAGAGCTGCCAGTATAAAAAACACATTGCATATTTGCATTTAAGGAGAAAATAAAGATAGCTTACTACTGCCAAGAAGCCGATATAGTTTGAAAAATGCACATGACAAACTCGAAATGAAGTTTCTTCTTTGTTCCTTTTCTTTGAAAATATGGATAACAGTACCGATACAAGCATTCATGTTGACCAACTGATGATTTAGTGTGACCAATTGTTCATAATTAGATACAGTACGCTTGGCTTACTAATATTCTTAGTCATGAAGTGTAGTAATTTTTTTTTTCTGTGAATGAGCAGCCAGAAACAGCTACAGTTGTTTGATTAAATTTACGTGGAACTGATATAATTGGAGATGGCTAATATGAGTATTTCTTTATTTCTGAAATAATGTAAAGGGGCCAATTTATGGATTAATTCAATTTTCATTGTATCTTTTATGTGCATTGCCATACATCCAACATAACCTTCACAACTTGTAGACATTGTATAGATAAATTATCTGCTTAATGGGGGAACTCCCCTGCTTACTTTAACTGACAATGTGCAGAGTAATGTGGCCCAAAGTGCACGTCATTGTGTTCTGGTCACCTGATTTTCTGGTTCATTATTATCTGATGCATCCATTCACTCATGATAAACCAATGTTCCAGAAAGTGGCCTTTTCAGATGATATACCAGCATTGGCTGTTGGGCTACACTACTATATATCCTTTCATTGCTTAATTGGCAGCTCAGAAAAACTCGGCTGATACTGTAAATGTCACCTGATATATTAGGGTTTTGATATACTTTATATTCTATATATTGTAAATGTAGAATACACAATTTGTGAGTGTCAAATGCACCACTTGCATGGTTGTTAAGTCGGCAAGTCGACACTACCCTCCTAGTGACCGACTTGCCGACTAGTCGAAAGATACTGTTCATATGGTAGTGATTTGTATGTACACATGTATATATTATATACATTGTATTGCAGTGATTGAAAAGTACATCTATAGCTTGAATTAAAGAGAGGATCGATGACTTACATGTTTTGAGTCCGAACTCCCTTCATTTGACTTGTTGAATCCATCTTTGAAGCATGATTTGAGACTTTCATTCTGCAAAATTTAAAAACAAGAATGAGCATACGATGATTTATGAAGATAAACTATGATGAACTCATACAATACCTTCAAGGGCGAGCAATATAGCGCCATGAGTTAAAAAGGACAGTACAAATCATACAACATAAATACATAACAGCAAATAAATGAGTAATTAGGAAATTAAGCATCTAAAATATCAAGTTCTCAACGACAAGTTCTACACGATAGTTAAGTAACATGACAACAAGTTCCGAAGTCTCAAATAGCAAAAGTAAAGCATAATAATCACAATCCGTCAACATGGCTTAACACAACAGTCTTAGGACTCCTTGTTGGTTGTTATCACACTCACATCTTCATCTTCTCCTCCATCATAATCTAGGAAGAGTGGTCCGCCCTTCTTGTACTTCCACAAAGCCTCTCGCATCTCTTTCATGATTGATGTTGTAGTCTTAGCACATTTTTGAACATCTCCAAACCCACCCGCAAGATGCTTCTTAAACTTTTTGATTCCTCCCGATACCTTCCGGTCACAAAACGAACATTGGACCAAATCTCGGTTGCCAATAACTGGCCAAAAGTTATACTTCCATCCCGGATCATTAGACTTAGCCTTCCGTGTAGGATCATTAGCTGGATCATACCAGTTGGTGCCTGCTGTCAGATTTAAAGTTGAAGTTGGAGTTGGAGTTGAAGATTGCTCTGCCATAATGCTTACATATACACAGAACAGAGAGCTATCTTTAGTTCATAAAATCACAATCACACAAAGATGTCGTTTTGTGCATATCTCCTTCACAGTCATAATCACAAATTCACAATTCACACTCACACTCACAATCACAATTCACAATTCACATATGCACAGATCCATCGATCCCTCCCCAGTCCCAAATCCTTCGATTCCTCCCGACCTCCACCACAATCCCCTACCTTAGCCGCCCAGATCCATCGCCCCCCGGCTCTTCGATCCCTCCTCCCCCTCCCTCGGCCCAAAGCCCAGATCCTAGATCCATCATGGCAGGAACTGCGGCCTTCACCTCCTCCTGCGGGTGAAGGGAGCTGCCTCCGAGGGTGGTGGCAACTGCCGACTGGATCTGGGGGCTTGCGCGTGAGCTCCCTTCAGTGCCCGCCCGACTGCCGACAACAACTCCTCACTCACTCGGTCACTCCCTCTATCTCTCTGTCCACACTTCACTGCCTCTGACAACTGGGCCCCACGCCCCTCCTCCCAAGTCGCCCAACTTGGCGCTGCCTGGTCGACTAGTCAACGGGCAAGTCGACGACTAATCGACCAGTTGCCTGACTTGCCAGCGAAAGTCAAGTCGCCAGCTCCAGTCGTCTCATCGCCGCCAACTTGTCGACTAGTCGATGACTTAATAAGCATGACCACTTGTATAAATCGTTCTTTGCAATTTATGAATTAGCATGATGTAAATATTAATAGAAATATTTTCCAAGTAAAAAATTTCTTTCTCCAGAACATGTCACCCGTTATCCACCATCAGTCATAAGGTCATGCTCCTATGTACCTAATATGTACTTTTTTGAACTTTGTGATAAACTACTTCCTATCTGCAATTAAAATTGTATTCCCCAATCATCTGAAAATGGCATCTTTTTCATGAAAATTTGTAGTTCACCAAGTGTTGATTTGGACCCGTGAAAGTAGTGATGAGTTCTTTGAGCAAATCCAACAAGAAGGCTGTACTGGATGTTTCAGCATGGGGTTTCAATATTACTACTTCTGTCGGAATAATCATGGTCAACAAAGCGCTAATGGCTACGTATGGCTTCAGTTTTGGTATGTTTGTGCTTTCAATAAGATCTCTATAATGACCTCCCTATTTTTCACCCTTGCTATCCTTTTCTTTAAGTTTTGGGTAGCTATATAATGTTCTATTTGCTATGCATTGTTCATTTTCACCACAAGTTGAATCGTATGTTGTAGGAATATTTCCAATTCTGAACAAGTCAATATTAGCAAGTTGCCTTTTTGTGAATGATGAGGTAGTGGGCCTTTTTAATTGTGGAACTCAGATGCATGCCCTCAGCTGTTACCATTTATAATGATGGTAGTGCATGTTCCATTGATTTGAATTCCTAATGTTCTTTTAACATTTACTCTCTTTTTTTTAAGTGGAAGTACCAGACTGGACTTATTTTAGTTTCATGATATCTGACCTCGGGGATAAGTGTCCTATGGCCTCGTAAAGAATTGGGTGGCTTAGACTGTCACAGCCTCATAGGTGCTGCTGAAACTCATCCCTTTCAAGATGCTATGATTAGACTTGCTTCACTGCACATGTTGGTAATGTGATTTTGTCTAGTGCTACACAATAAAGACTTAAATGGAAGCACCAAAAAATTGCCAAATCTAATTTGATTTCTTACTACATTAGTTTGGGTAACTGTAGTTCTACCAGATTTCTACGTTGAATCTAAAAAACTATACATATTTCATTAGTTTGGAAACTGTACTTTCTCAAGCTTCCTGCCATGTCGTTTATTATGATTTGCTCTTTGCAGCCACAACGCTAACTGGCCTTCATTTTGTAACAACCACCATGATGACTATCGTGTTTCAGTGGTTAGGCCTGAGCCAGCCCTCCCACTTACCACTACCAGATTTAATTAAATTTGTGATCTTTTCAAACTTGTCAATTGTTGGGATGAATGTGAGCTTGATGTGGAATTCTGTGGGGTTTTATCAGGTTAGTGAAGGTTTAAATAACTCAATTTTGACTTTTTGACGCTCTAAATGACTTTTTGACACTCTAAATTGTTAGAAGTTAAATACATATGTTTTCTTGTTCAGATAGCAAAGTTGTGCATGATACCCGCATCATGTCTTCTGGAGGTTGTCTTTGATAATGTACGTTATTCCCGGGATACGAAGCTGAGCATAATGGTCGTGCTTATTGGTGTTGCAGTATGTACTGTTACTGATGTCAGTGTGAATGCAAAAGGTCTTGTCGCAGCTGTTATAGCTGTTTGCAGCACAGCTTTGCAACAATATGTAAGTTAAACCATCTATATTCTACAGTTATTTCTAGCAGCTCATGATTGTTGATAGTCCACTGCTATCCGGCAGTAAATTTGCAATTTCTTTGGTAGCCAACAACTATAATTTTCAAACAAAAAATATTAGATGGTAGCATAACAGTGGCTGTGATTCTTTGTAATTCTGCAAAGTTGTCAATAATTGACACTTACTGGATCGTTCCTTTGTTTTGTCAATCTGTAGGATGTAACGAATCAACTTCTCAATTGTATTAGATCAATACTGTAGTATATATATACTACATTACAAACCCTAACAATGGCTAATGGGCCTCATGGCCTATAAATACATATGAGCCATATACACATATACATAACACCCCCCTTCAAACTCAACATGGGTCAGGAGGATCTGAAACATTGAGTTTGGAGAGATGGAAGCGATGTTGTTCTCGAGTTTGAGCCTTTGTGAAGAAATCAGCGACTTGAATCTCAGAAGGCACATACTGAAGAGCAATAATCTTCTGTTGACAATGAGAACATGTAAAAGATGCATCCACACCAATGTGCTTAGTCACCATGCTTCACCGGATCAAGAGTAATCAGATAGTACTAGTGTTGTCACATAGGAGAGATGCAGAGTACCGCATGATACACCAAGATCGCCTAACAACCAACGGCCAAACAATCTCAAGTAGTAGTGGCCAACGCCAAGCTCGCCAAAGACTAGACCGTGAAATCGCATCTGCTTTTGGATTTCCAAGCAATAAGTGAAGACCCAAGAAATATGCAATAGCTCGAGATAGATCGTCTATCAACGGGATCACTCGCCAAGTCGAGTCGAGTAAGCATGAAGTCAAGTCGAGTCGACCGAGAATAAAAGAGACAACGATCAACAATCCTCGTAGGTAGCGCAACACACGTAGTAGGTGAGCATAGTGAATGCGTGGGAGCGTAAAACAAACCGACCGAGCACATGAATGTAATGAGCAATGTCGTATGCAGACCGCAAGGTAGACAAGGCTCCCAACAATATGACGATAACGAGAAGGATCTTCAAGCAAAGTGCCATCGATGGGGACGGTCAAGATGAAGCTCCATAGAGTAGCGGTGTCCGATCGTCGGTGAGACCTAACGAGCAAGTAGATCCCGAATATAGCGTTGAGATAGATAGTAGCCATCATCCGTGTGTAAACTTAATCCCCAGAAAATAATATAGAGGACCCAAATCTGACATCAAAAACTGCTCACTGAGCCGTTGCTTAACAAAAGCAATATACTCATTGTCATCTCCAGTAATCAGCATGTCATTAACATAGAGTAAGAGCATAGTACGCCCACGTGGAGATGTATAAATAAACAATGCAGGATCATGATTACTAGGGGAGAAACCAGCAGTTAATACAACTGAACTGAACCTCTCAAACCAAGCACGAGGAGCCTGTTTGAGACCATAAAGAGCACGACGAAGGCGACAAACATGACCAGCAGGAGCCACAACACCCTGAGGTGGAGCCATATAAACCTCCTCCTGCAAATCACCATGAAGAAGCATTCTTCACATCCATCTGAGAGATAGTCCAAGAGCGAACAGCAGCCACAGCGACAAGAGTGCGAATCGTTACCATATGAGCAACAGGAGCAAATGTCTCATCATAATCACGACCATATGCCTGCTGAAAACCACGAGCAACTAGTCGAGCATTGTATCTCTCAACAGAACCATCAGATTTCGTCTTAACTTTAAAAATCCACTTGCAAGTAATAGGAACAGCATGAGCAGGTAAAGGAACAAGATCTCATGTATGAGTACGATTCAAAGCAGCCAACTCCTCAGCCATAGCTAACTGCCACTCAGGATGAACAACAGCCTCCTGATAAGTGTGAGGCTCTGCACAACAAAGAAGAGAAAGAAAACCATATCTGTCAGGAGCAGTAATAGTAGTACGATCACGAAGCTCATACCGAGATGACGGTGCCAGTGGAGGATCATCAGAAGGAATATCATCAGTACTAGCCATGCCATTAGGAGAGAAAAAAGTAGAAAGCTGAGTATCAGAAGAAACCCTAGACCGACGAGTATAGTGAAGAGGGAACGGTGATCTGACTAAGGATGGAGAGGAAGACTCCACAGAAGAAGGTGTATTAGACGAAACAATTGGTGGAAGATAAAGAAAAGAGAGAGACTCAGCGGGAGAGGAGGACCGAGTGGCAGAAGAGTAAAAGAAGGATGATCCTCAACAAAAGAAACATCACGAGAAATACGCATACGCCGAGCAGAAGGATCATAGCAACGATAGCCCTTATGCTCAAGATTATATCCAAGAAAAACACACTCAACTGACTAGCTGTTAACTTGGTGCGCTCACGAGGTGGAAGCAGAACATAGCAGGTACAACCAAAAACTCGAAGATGGTCATACCGTGGGGGAGTGGAAAACAAGAGCTCTCTAGGACACTTTCCCTCAAGGCGAGAAGATGGCTGCATATTAATGAGATAAACAGCTGTAGAAACCGCATCAGCCCAAAAATATCGTAGAACATGAGATGCAAGTAAAAGAGTACGAGCAGTCTCAATAAGATGACGGTGTTTACGTTCAGCAACACCATTCTGAGCATGGGCGCCAGGACAGGAAAGCTGAGGAAGAGTTCCCTCAGCGGAGAGAAATTGACGAAAAGCATGCGACAAGTACTCCCCCTTGAATCAGAACGAAAGGTCTGAATAGGAGTGGAAAACTGAGTGTGAACCATATGAGCAAAAGACTGATAAATAGGCAGGAGTTGAGAACGATGTTTCATAAAGTAAATCCAAGTATATCGAGAATAATCATCAATAAAAATAACATAATAGATATGACCACCTTTAGAAACAAAGGGAGCAGGACCACAAACGTCATAGTGAACCAACTCAAAAGGATGACTAGACTGCGATGCACTAGTAGGATATGGGAGTTGCAACTGTTTACCAAGCTTGCAACCCTTACAATCATAACTAGTGTCCACAATGACACGACCTAGGACACCCTGTCGAGCTAATGTAGAAAGATGAGATCCACACAAATGACCAAGTCGATGATGCCACTGAGGAAAACTAACAGAAGCTGAGGCAATGACTGAAGATGAATGAACGGAAGGTGGAAGACTTAGGCGATCAAGGAAGTAGAGACCCTGAGAATCTCTAAGGCGATGGCCAGTACCAACAAGAACTCCTGTTCGACGATCCTGCACATAGCAAGTAGACCAACAGACATAAGATTCATAGAAAGCTGAGGTACAAATGACACTTCTGGAACATTAAAATGAGAAGTAGAGAGGGTGCCTTGATGAGTGACTGAACATGAGTTGCCATCAGCTGTCTGTACACAGGAACCATCCATAACAGGTCGACATGAAGCAAGGTGAGACTTATTCGATGTCATATGAAAAGAAGCTCCAGAATCCAAAACCCATGGAAGACTAGTACCTGATACAGAAGAAGAGGCTACAGCAATACCGGCAGACCCACTAGGAGAAACATCAGATGAAGGTCGCCACGAGCTTGAGTCCAAGAGCTCAAGCGGGACCAAGTCGACTCAACTGAGTGGCAATAGTTGAATCCCCAACAGGTGTAGGAGTGGTGGCAGCAACCGCACCACGACGACGACGACGAGATGTAGGTCGAAGCTCTGGATGAAGACGGTAGCACCTCTGAACAGGATGACCGCTTCTTGCAGTGAGAGCATATAACCTGGTTGGATGCTGGATGCAACATCAGGAAGTGGAATAGGCTGATAAACCTCCGACGAGGTGCCGCAAGAAAGATCGAGATGGTGTCAATCCAATAACGAGAGCGAAGTTGAGTCTCCTTAGCAATCAACACAGCAAGGGCCTCCTCCATGGTTGGAAGAACAACACGTCCCAGTAGTTGAGCACGAATAGACTCAAATTCTGGGCGAAAGCGCATAACAAAAGTGAACATTAGATTCTGCGCATCATGACCCGCCTTGCTCGCATGTACCAAGACATCCAAAGATAAGAAAAAGGAACCATGGAGATCAACTGCCGTGAAATGCGAGTGAAAGAACTGTAATACTCCTCAATAGACATCTCCTGACGCAAATCATGAAGAGTTTGTAAAGAGAAAACGACATGCCGCAGATCGGTGCGCTTCATAACGATGTCAAGATACTCCCACATCTTGCGAGAACTTGGAAGATCAATGAAATCCATCCCGATTGAAATTTCAAAGATCGTGACATAAGATACCCATAACACGATCATCAAGACTTCGCCATACAAGAGCTTCCTTCACATCGCCTTCTCTACGGAGGCTCATTGTAATATACTGAGAAGACCAATGGACCAAGAAGCATGCAGACCGATGACGACCACTCACGATAATTTTGACCATCCAGCTTGATATCCGAAGCTAGAAGAGCACCTCCCATACCGAAAGAAACAGAATTACCATTAGCCATTGAACTACCAGAGGAACAGTCAAGGATGCGTGCACTCTACTGACTCCACCGAGGCCGACCGATAAAGTAAACTCCCCTCGCCTCCCCTCACTTCCGCACGGCACAATCACGCTGCCCACCTCCCCTTGCCTCCCGACTGCTAACCCGCCTCCCCTCTCCTCCTGACGCTAAAACGTCGGTGGAAGACGGCGAGGAGTGAGGCGTGAAGATGAAAACCAGGCGGCGGCGGAAGATGCTCGGCGGAAGAAGCAACGATGGAGACCAGGCGGTGGCTCAGCGATGGAGACCGATGGAGGCGGTGCCAGCTCGACATCCGCTGACAGAGGCGGCGGCGGCGGAGGAGGTATGCTCGGATCGCCTCAACCACGCCGCCCGACTCCCCTCACTGCTAACCCACCTCTTCCTCTTCTCGGCTCCCCTCTCCTCCCGATCTGTGCTGGTGATCAGGGGCGGCGGAGGAGATCCGAGAGGCGGTGGCGAATGTGGCAAGAAGTGAGGCGCGTGGAGTGGGTGATGTGGCGGCGACTACAGAAGACCAAAGCGGCGACTAAGATTAGGCGAGGCGACAGACTAGGCGGCGGAGGAGGTATGCTCTGATACCATGTAACGAATCAACTTCTCAATTGTATTAGATCAATACTGTAGTATATATATACTACATTACAAACCCTAACAAGGGCTAATGGGCCTCATGGCCCATAAATACATATGGGCCATATACACATATACATAACATAGGATATGTTAGATATGTATATAGCTTAGGATATGTTAGATATGTATATAGTTTAGAGTGTTCTTTGCATATTGACCTACCCAATACATGTTATATTTGCCTTTGGCCCATTGGAATAGATAAGAGTTCATTCCAACATGGCATCAAAGCCATGGAAACCTAACCCAGTAACCCTAGCCCAATACCTCACCCCGGCCGCGCCATCGACGCCGAGACTCCTCTGCTTTCCCTTAGTTTTCCCCGTGCGAGTGCTTTTCCCAAGCGCCTTCGGCCTAACCAGTCCTCCCCGAGAGTCGCCGGTGATCCCCGACGTCAATCCCTCCGCCTCGGCTTCCTGAGTCGTCGCTTTGGATCAGCGTTGGATACGCCGCCTTCCACGTGCTCACGCCATTCGCTGTTCGGATCCTCACAGACGCCCGCCGCTTCGGATCCGGCCACTCGACCCAAGGAGATGCCGCCTCAAGTTGCTACACCGGCCGCCCCGTCCCAAGCATTCGTCGCCCCATGCAGACGCCTTACCTCCTTGGATCCAAGTTCTTGCCCGGATCTAGCGACACCCTTGCCTAGCCAGCTCCGGGCGTTGCTTGGCCAACTTCGGCCGCCCCAGCTCTGGATCCGGCCCACCCAGCTCTTGATCCGGCCCGCCCAGCTTCGGATGGCAACCGCCAGCGGCTCCTTCGCCATCCCGCTCCCCTTAGTTCGGATCGACAGGATGAGCTTCTGGGAGTAGACTGATCTCCTGAGGATTCACCTTAACAGCCAGCTCCTCTAGGTCATCTCACCGGCGAGCATCCCTGTCCACCTCGCCCTACACTGCCAGTTCTACTGTTCTTGCCACTGGTGCAGATCAGGCTGCTCAGGAGGCCGCCAATGCTGTAATGGAGGAGGCCCTCGAGATCTACTAGTCTGAGTTGCACACTTACGAGAGATTGTAGGATGCCGAAGCTCGTGCTACCGCCATCCTGGTGGGTAGCATCTCTGTGGCCATCTCTATGGATGTGGCGGAACTACTGGCGACTCAGCTAATGTGGGACCGCCTCCGAGCTCACTACCAGCCGACGAGTGATACTATGTACCTCATCGTCACGCACCAGCCACACTCCCTTCAGTAGCTCGATGCCACCATGGACGACTTCTACCAGCAGATGTCTAAGGTGTGGCATTAGCTTGACTCTCTGGGGCCGGATGTGTGCCGGACCTATCCCTACTGTGTGCGGCTCCACGTTCACCAGGAGATTCACTGTCTCTACGACTTTCTGACGCGTCTTCGACTTGAGTTCGAGATCGTGCGTGCTCAACTCCTGATTCGCCGCCCGCGCCCAAGCTTGGTGGAGGCCCTCACGGGTGTTCGTGCTGAGGAGACTCGTCATCATGGTGCGGTTCAGATGCATGTTGTCTTGTCTGCTTCAACGCCTGCTCCTTCAGTACGAACCATGGTCCCTCCAGCTCCTGGGGCACCAGTGGTTGCTGCCTCTACTACGGGTCTCCACTGCACCTACTGCTACAAGCGGAGGAGGGACCAGGGTCACCGGGGTGGACGTCCCCCGAAGGGCTATGGAGGTTCCTCCCACTCAGGAGCTGGCACCTCTCCCCACGGCTCCCCCGGTGATGTCATGCAAGAGCTCTCTTCCCGCTCCAAAGACTCCTGTCGGCTCATCCTCAGACTTCTCGGGTTCTGCTCGTTTGGTTGTTGCCCTTCAGCAGTCTTCCTTGGCTCCACCTCCTGCCTCGTTAGGTATCTTATCTCTGTGGATCTTCGACTCTAGTGCTTCCTTTCACATGACACCAGATTATACCTACCCCACTTCTGTGAGTCCCACAACTCTTTTTGTCCGCCTCCACTTTCACCTCCCTCTCCTCTGGCTCCACCTGTCCTGGCGGAGTATACCGGAGTTTCCTTCCAGCTCTTTTGTTTAGATTCCACCTTTTCCCTTGCACTACTCTCGCCGTCCTCAGCCTACTCCTTCTCCAGTTGAGTCACCGTCTTTGCAGGGTCCAGTTCCCAGCTCTTCTGCGTGCTTACTGGGTCCTGCTCCGCCTTCTCCCATGTATGATCTTCATGATCGTCATACTATCGAGCCTCTGGCGTTATGACTTTGCGTACCACGCTCTTCTGCACTCTACGACTCACTGGTGAGGCTACCGCTCACCCCATGTGGCGATTCGCGATGTGAGGAGATTGTCGCTTGGAGCGCATCGACACTTGGAATCTTGTGCCATTACCTGCGCGTGTCACTCCTATCATGTGCAAGTGGGTGTACAAGATCAAGACCCGCACGAATGGTTTCCTTGAGCGCTACAAGGCTCGTCTTGTGGCGTGTGGTTTTCAGCAGGAGCATAGTCGTGACTACGATGAGACCTTCGCTCCTGTCGGCTATATGACCATTGTTCGCACTCTCCTTGCTGTGGCCTCAGTTTGACAGTGATCCATCTCTTAGTTGGACGTTAAGAATCCCTTTCTTAATGGCGAGCTGTGTGAGGAGGTCTACATGCAGTCGCCCCTAGGTATTGTCTCTAATGGTATGGTTTGTCGCCTTCATCACTCTCTATCGGCTCAAACTAGCCCCTCGTGTTTGGTTTGACTGCTTCTCTGTTGTCACTGTTGCCGACTTCTCCGCCAGTGGATCACCAAACACATTGGAGTAGATGATTCGTATATGAGATCGCAGGTGAAAGACCAAGTTATTGCTCTTTAGTATGTGTCTTCGGGCCTTGAGTTAGTAGATTTCTTCACCAAGGCACAAACTAGAGTTCAATATAGTTTCTACCTCTCCAAACTCAGTGTTGTTGATCCATCATGAGTTTGAGAGGGGTGTTAGATATGTATATAGCTTAGCGTGTTCTTTGCATATGGACCTACCATGTACATTTTATATTTGCCTTTGGCCCATTAGAATAGATAATGGTTCATTCCAACAGGATATAGCTCCTGCTTCTATTTTTCTTTGGAGAATGTAAAACAATGTCTTGCAAATATCTGACATTATCATCCAGTATTAGTGACTTGGCACATTGATGGAATAAGGGGGTTCATATAACTTAATTTTACAAGCGGCATCATTCTTTCGATTAATCTTGCATTGTTGTGAACCTAGTTCACAACAGGGGTAAACATCCAGCGAAGAGATGTTGGACGACGATGACATGAAGTAGAATGGCTCTAGGTGAAGGAGTGCACCAATTGGGAAAGGAACGGATCTAGAAAATTGGGGCAGGGACTAAGGGACTAGAAGACTTTGATTTTATTCCATTGCTTAGGCTCTATTTGTTTAGGCTTAGGTTTTTTGGTTATAGCTTAAAGCCAATTTTTTGGCTTAAGAAGCTTATAAGCACCTAGCTTTTAAGCCAAGCTATGGTGTTTGGTAACCTGGTTTTTTATGGCTTTTGAGCTATGGTTTATTGTTAAATTGTCTGAAATACCCATGTTGTAATGACTTATTTGCTCACTGTTAAAAATTATCTTGTTAAATTGGAGGGGTGGAAGAGGCTGGGTCGGTGGCGCGGGAAGAGGGCTGGCGTAGCGACCGGGAGGCCAAGAGTGGCGTCGATTTAACTCAGCTCATGAACAAAGCAATTATCTTGTTCCCAGCATATCAGTTTCAGCTCCACCCAGCAATTTCATCATAGGACATTCAGATACAGCTGTCAGTGGAGTAAAAGTAGTACAGGAGATAGATGAACACATATATTTCTTTTCTTTTTGGATCAAAACACAACGATTTGAAGCCCACAAAATTTGCAAACTTTGAACCATGGATCAGCACACAACCTTCAGAAAAGAAAAGGGAAAGCAAAAAGGAAATCTGAATCAAAGGACGGCAGGAGCACGGTGAGGTCTTCCGGCGATGGTAGGACGTTGGGGCGACGACGAGGTCTTTGTACTGCAAACGACAATGGCTGGAGCTAACTGCAGATCTGGGGCGCGGGGATGGATCTGGCGGCGATCAGGTGGTCTCAACAAGGTGGCCGGTTGCGCCGTGGCTGGGCGAGGCGGCCTGGTCTGGCCAGGAGGTGGACGGCGGCGGTCAACGGGGTCCCTGGCACCGACCGCTAGTGAGGCGACGTGGCCTGGAGGAGTCGAGGGTTGCGGAGGTGCCGAAAGGCACTCGGTGGTGGCGATGGGGATCCGGAGGAGGACGCGCACGAGAGAGGGAGTGTGGGAGGAAGGAGCCAAACGGTTCGGTGAGGGGAGGAGAAATGAGGAGAGGCTTGAGGGATTTAGAGTTTATATACGGATGGCATTGGTGGGTAATTTCGACTAAGTTGAGTGGCAAATCGCTATTTTCAACCTGCAAAAGCAAAAAAAAATCCATCAACCGGTTTGTCGTTTATAGGTTTAAAGTGGCTTAAGCTTTTCATAAGCCACTTGAAAAAACCATATCTTTGTTTGAGCTTAGGCCTTTTTGCTTTTAAGCCGAAAAAAAGCCTAAACAAACAGGGCCTTAATCAAAAGGGTTGACAATGCCGTGATTATATAGAGCAACTCACCTAGCAATCCAATCTAAATCTTCCACCTAATGATAAGATTATTTTACATATACTAAAGATAAGATTCTAACTAAACATACCACTAAGTTGCTAACCAAGATAACTAAGCCTACACAGCCAGCCCTAAGGGTGGCTCCTGCTCCTTGTGTGCAGCCCCCCCATGGGCTTTGGTTGCACAGGGCAGGCCCATGGTAATAACATGCAGTTAGATGACACACTACTATTATTTGATTGCTCTCGCTGTCCTTCACTTTTCATTGATTTTTGTTTTAGCAGTGCATGCAGACTGTGATCATATCTTATCCCCAACCAAAGGGACACACAGTTCTAATTCTATTGTTATTCCCCTTCTTTCTGCAGTATGTTCATTTTCTCCAACGGAAGTACTCACTGAACCCATTCAACCTCCTGGGCCACACTGCTCCAGCCCAAGCAGCATCTCTCCTGCTAGTTGGGCCCTTTGTGGATTTCTTGTTGACAGGCAAAAGGGTGGATCACTTTGGCTTCATCGGAGTTGCTCTGGTAAGCTGCCAGTTCATAACGTTGTTTCACATTCTTGTCTTTGTGGCTTTCTATGTTGCATTCCCTCAGTTCCATTTTACTTGACATTTTAGCTCTATGCGCATAGAACAACAAAGGAATTAATGCCTTATATTTTGAAAAATGCTGCCCCTATTAGTTGCATGACCATATCACTAATAATACTGCCAATAAGCAATGAATAGGGGTATTTGGACGAAGTTGCCTAGAAAAACAAAAACCGACCGGAATTTGCAAACAAGGACCATTTTTCTAAAGTGATTTCTATTTTGGAGTAAAATATCTGGAAATAGTTCACATAGCTGTTTGCTTGGAAGAATTCCTTGCTTGTTATTGGTCCACAGGCGCATTATTACTTGATTAGGATTGTGATTTGGGTGTCTCGCCATGTTATTTGTTTGTGTAAAGTTCAACCTCAAAATTTCGTCCACCTTGCTCTGCAGTTTTTTCTCACGCTCTCATGCTTCATTGCCATCGGTGTTAATCTGAGCCAATTCATCTGCATTGGCCGGTTCTCCGCAGTAACCTTCCAAGTCCTGGGCCACATGAAGACCATTCTTGTCTTGTCCCTTGGGTTTCTCTTCTTTGGCAAGGAGGGTCTCAATCTTCAGGTAGTTCTCGGCATGATCCTCGCTGTTCTTGGAATGGTATGGTATGGAAATGCATCAGCAAGACCCGGTGGCAAAGAACGGCGGACCCCTCTCCCAGTGAAGTCCGAGAGGCATAACGAAGGAGCTTCAGAAGAAAAGGACAGTGATGAGGCATAATTCAGTGATCTGCAAGTGAGATGAATATTGTTTTCCATGTGAGGTCACTGTCGCGAAAGAAGTAACTCTAGCCTAATGTTGATTGGAGAGGCTGAAGGTTTCCCGTATAGAACTAGAACCACAGCATTGTTATAGGTTACACACGGTATCACCATTGTTATAGGTTACACACGGTATCACCTCATTTTTAGTTCTGCCTGCGTTTGCGACGAAGGGAATGATGGAAGTTAAAAAAGATTCAGGGCAGTTTTATTTGAGTGTAGTATAGTATAATTCTCTTGTGCAAACTTATAGTTTTGTATATTCCCGTAATCCCGTGTAAATTTTTCTGTTAACATTACTGTATGAAGTTGCCAGATTGCAGTGATTGACGAATTGTCCGATATGTAATGGGTGTTATGGCAATGTGTGATTGTACTATAGTTTGGCATGCTGTAATATTTGATTGTCTAAGGCAAAATAATAATATGCACTCGGTTCACAAAACATGTCACTTTGGGATACGTGTAGTCAAACTTTTGAAACTTTAGCTATGAATATATTTTAAAATATTTAGATTGGATTAATGAAAAACATGTGTATATTTGTTATTATAATTTTATTTGGTTTTATAAATATATTGCAATAAAAATAGTGGCCAAAGTTGTGTTTTGGGTACCGTGTTACGTCCAAAACGACATGTTTACGTGAACTAGAGGGACTAGTTGATCGTTGGTCTGATTGAGGAGATGAGAGCTCAGGTTGACTTGTTATTTTCTAAATGGAGATACTAATTTCTTGGTTGCTGGCTCTTGCGTGCTGTGTAACATGAGGAAATATTTTATCTTTGAAGGAATTCGTTTAACTATAGCACATTGGGGGAAAAAAGCTCCGTCATGCATTGAGTAAGCAAAACTTCCAACTAAGACTCGTTGAAATTTGGTTTTCTTCCTTTAGATAAACATTGCCTTTCGTGAAGGCTTGTCTATTATTATTTCCATCTTGTAGATATATGCTCTTTTCTAATTAATTTAATTTTACAGCAGGGGTTCTTTCCTTGGTGCCTGGCGCCATCTTCTCTGTTGCTGTCAACGACACCTCCTGTAAAAAACAGCACATGATTTTCACATGAATTTCACGTAGAACAATTTAATTCCAACAGAAGTTTGTGGAAAAAATTCGTGTTCCAAACGGAGCTTAATTAGTGGGTTTCACTCCAGATTAATCACTTGATGCTAAACAATTTGCTCCTAATTCGTCAAAATGCGGATCATCCATGCGGATTGAAATTCTTGTGGACACCATATCCATAATCCTAGAAGCAGGCCAAATTCAATTAAATTGATGAAAAAAAATAGAAATAGGAGTTGTATATGCAAATGGATAGGCCTGAGGAATTCATACGCTCCATGGACACAGCAAAAAGTGGAGCATATGTACAGGTGGCATATACTATGACCACCATCAAATGTGGCTCAAGATTGATACAAACTTCTAAAATTCAAACCACCATCTCATCCTTTCCACTAATCTTGAGGCACTTTGGAGGGCTAAGATAGTATATATTGTAGTTTTGCTTTTTTTATTCTAAGTGAGACCTATTGTATGGTTTGACGTAGAGATATCTCATCTAGCCTCGCTTTGAATTTGAACATTGTTAAGGAAGCCGAACCAAAGCGCTCCATTCAATAGAAAATTTAAAAACACCTCTTGAAGTTAGGGAAAACTCTTCTACATTTTGACAGAGAGTAAGCTTTTAATTTCTCAAGATGGCTTGCTGGGTAATTCTTATAAAGAACCGTGTTGGCGCAAATGGGTGAACTTATATATATTCAGCAAGATGGCACGAATAAATTCTTAGATTACATGCATGTAGTGGTGCAAATAGGGTTTAATATCAATCAACACAATAAGAACATGTTTCACGAATTTCTACTGATTATGATGCTCCTCTGGCAGACTGGTACAATTGCAACTGTAAAGTCATACAATAACTCACGCGCACAACTAATGTGTAAGCTAGTGAAAAATAGGAGAAGCTGTCCGTGTGTATCTAAGTAGAAGCCAATAGCACAGGGCAGAGGTGCCCAAATGGGCCGGGCCAACCGGGGCGATCCGAAGCACTCCATATTGGCCCAAACCAGGCGTGGCACGACCTACCACCTAAACCGGACGTGTTGGCCCGATCCGACACATCTTCTCGTGCTTAGGTTGAGACCTCGGTCTAGCAGGTAGATCCAGCCTGATATGAATAGTACTAGGCCTAGAACGACACTGCCTATGCATGGCCAAGCCCGTTAGGCCCATTCATTTTTAATATATATATATGAGAATGTATCTAGTGCTAATGGATAATTCAGTGCTAAGGTGCTAATACCAATCTTGACCGTTGGATATGAATTGAACAACCAAGATTAATACGGGTTCCCACCTCTAAACTATTTAATCACTTTGTATGCTCCCACCTTCAATGCACCTTCATTAATGCGTCTTCATTAAACACCATGCATGGTCCCATCTCCAACGGTCAAGATCTAGATCCAACGGTCAAGATTGGTATTAGTACCTTAGCACTGAATTACCCATTAGCACTAGATACATTCCCGGGTGTAGTTACTCTCACTTCTGATATACCACCTAAAAGAACCTTGATATACTCTTTTATCACTTTGGGTATACTCATATACTAATTATAAGATACTCCAATGTGAATCACATAAAAAAATACAAGAGAGTCCATAGTTTTTAGCATATTTTACAAATACCTTCATATTCGTGATATAAAAGGAGTATGTTTAAAAATTATACATACCACCTCTAAAAATGTATAAATATCACATAAGTGGTCTTATATACTGTGATACTACACATACATACTCTGTTGTACAAGATACTCCTTACGTTGTGAGATACTAATAGGAGTAACTACACCTAGGAGTAGCAAAAGGCTATATATATATATATATATATATATATATATATATATATATATATATATATATATATGATTTTTAGTTTTTGAATTTTATATAATTCATTTTATAAGTATACATAGATTTATTTTGTATTTTTAAAATTTATATATATTTTCTATGATTTTTTTTACATTTTCATACCAAATGGGCTAAATGAGTTGACATCGGCCCGACAGGCTAACCTTGTCTGGGCTGGTCCAGCATGGCCCGTGAGGCTATCATGTCGTGCTTGGGTTGGTGCCTTAGCCCATGGGATGGCATAGCACAGCCCATTTAAGTAACAGGACAAACGGCCCATGCCTACATAGGCTCTTGCCAAGCTACCTCTTGCATAGGCTAAGGTGTTAAACCCTCCATTTTTTCGTTTTCTATTGTTAGGCCAATCCACAGAGGGGGTATTCATTGTTAGAGTGATATATATCTAAATAACTCTTAATAATATTCCACCATTTAGTTGGGCACTTCAGGATATGCCACCGCTCCCATTGTAATAAATAATATGCCACCCTTTAGATCAAACGATTCAGGATACATCACTTTAGGATTATTTTAGTGTTTTCCACTGGGCTCCATTCACGGAATGACCAACTTTCCCCTCCCATCTCCTTCATCTTCCTCTTTTTTCCTTGCCTCCATGGTTACCTCATCTTCCTGTTCAACTCCCCTCCCATCTCCTTCATCTTCATCTTCCTCTTCAACTCCCCTCCCATCTCTGCTTTACCTCATACTCACTTCAAAATAGGGGGTCTTGTCGGATGCCTTCTCCGATGGATCACATCCTCCACTGCCATCTCCTCCTACCCACCGCCACCACCGTGGTTGTCGCTGCCCTCCTACCTCGCACCACTACCTTGTGCCCTTTCGTCCAAGTCCTCTCCGGGACGACTTCCTCAAGGACGCGGCCTCCGTAGGGGACGATGTCATGTTCTCCACCGCCACCGCGCAGATCAAGGTTGCGGTGGTAGAGGGCCACCTGGCCAGGCAGTTCGCTCTCTCATTCGGAATTGGCGGTGACAGGACGTGGAGAAGAGGCGAAGGAGTGCAGGGTGGCGACAACGGAGCATCGTGCCGGTTCAACAGTTTTGCAACCATCGCCACTTAGGTGGGTGGACAAAGAAAGAGAAAGAAAGAGGAAGGGGAAGCGAGAAGGATAGGCAAAATGACCAGCTTTCTCCTCGAAAAACACTAAAAAATTTGAAAGTGGCAAATCTTGATTTGCTTGATTTAAAGAATGGCATATTATTGATTATAGGAGAGGTGGCATATCCTGGAGTGCCCATCTAAGGATCCGTATCTATTTCTTTTGTGCGCTGAAGGATTATCAAGCTTACTAAAGTACTCAGGACCAAGGTTGTCAGGATCACGATCCTAGGTAGGATCGTTTTTCGTTTGATGGGATCAGATCAGATCGTAGAATCACGATTCTATCAGATTTTTAAAAGCATGTATATTTTGTATAAAAAATAAATTTTGTTTTCAAATATGCAAGTCTATAGTAGATTTTTGAATATTTTGAATTTAATTTTATAAATTTGGGTACACTTGTTCATGTTACGTTCAATAAGGTTGTTTTTTGTAACCTTATATGATTATTTTTAAAATAAACAAATCATTTAAAACTCTAATATGTTCATGTAAATATCGTTTACCTAGGAACAACACAAATAAAGCAAAATAAACTATTGCAACTTAAATTAGCAATAGGTGATATCAAAATTTATATGTTGATATAGTTTGTTGTTAAGATCATGATCCTACTCGATTCTATGTGATCTTATCTTCAGGATCATGATTCTATAAGATTTCGAACCACATACCAATCTATGACATTTCGGCTCCGAAGAATCTTAGTATCATACGATTCCACGATCCGTATCGTGATTCTGACAATCTTGCTCGGGACGGTAGTATCCAGGAAGAGGAGTACAGGTGGGAATTCATGCTCCATGGGTGACACGTTGCTGACGATTGCTTGATTTTTTCACGTGCTTTTAGAAAGGGGCCGGCGCAAAGTGGCTACAGGAAATATTGGAAATTTATAGAAGAGGATCGGACCAATTGGTGAACAGATTGAAGTAGGCCATTTTCTTTAGTTCAAATTGTGATGATATTGTTAAGGCGCAGGTACATCAAAGCTCGGGTATTTACACAAAAGCACTTGGTGAGTGTTAGTGCATATCTTTACCTGCCTTACATGGCATTGTATATATAGCTTTTGTATAATTATTGTTCTTGTACTCCAAGGTAGATTAGCACTTTCCTTATCGTCTCCTTGATTCATGGAGATAGTTGCACCTGTATGATATACCTCGAAAGTTCTGATTTGACATGATCTTTCAATAAGAAGATAAATTCGGTAGAAGTCGATCAACTCTCACGATCCTGGCTATGAACTCGCAAGGTCCGAAACCACGCAATCGCTGAACTGCTCGACAAGTTGTTATCAACCGTGCACGAATACCGGATGACTCGATCATGAAGATCAATTCTGCATACATCAAGAAGCACACAAGAACAAGGTAAAACACAATATAATGTATTGCAAATATATGATTGAGTTCAAAAGGTGGGATTCCGCAGAGGTCCTTTACGGTTGGGCTAGTCGATACAAGCGAAGAACGAGAGTTTTCACAATGGAGAAACTAATCAAACGAAATCCAAGGAAACTAGAGGGGTACAACCTCCTTATATAGGGAAGTAGAAGCCGCACATAGCTAACAAAATAGGAGATGGTACTATTCATGGCACTGTTCATGGAGGGGTTACTGTTCATGTGAACAGTATGGGCTCCCTTGGGATGCCGGCTAGCGTATGTGCCAATTCCAGTACGATTACAAAGTCCCAATTGGCCCAAATAGGTAATATAACATCTTCTTTCGACGATTCCGAAGTCTACAGAAGCAATTTGGACGTGAGGCTGGATCCGTTGGAAAGATCTCGGAATAAGCTTTCCAACAAGCCTAAGAACACCCGAACCGGACTCCGTTTTGTAAAAGTTATGTGTGTTTAAAGTTGATGTTGTCTCCGGAGGTCGAATTGGATTCCAAAACGTGTCCAGCTCGAACTCTTGCTTAGCTTAGACAAAAAGTGATGTGATGTTGCACAAATATACATTTTCATCATTAGGTAGCATCATATAGTTCATATAATATAAATACACTTTTAAAAATGAACTTTTAAAAACGAGCTTACCTGATAATCTAAGTGAAGCGTACGAGCTCTTGTAATTGGAACAACAAGCATAGCAAATATGGTTGTATCCATAGGGGTCATGTTCTCATCATCCCCCCTTCTTGAAAACAAAGCCATCCTCGGCTTTTGATAAGCTGAAAATAGGGTAATAAAGAAGCCAGGGTGTATGCATGGTATATGTATATGTCATCTGTTTTAATTGTTCTTCGTTGTTGCACAATTAATGTTATAAAACAGTAGCGATCATAAAAGCTCATTGTATTATTAGCCCAAGAATAATCATATATGTTAATGAGCAAAACAAAATTTCTCACACAACTAGTTTTGCAAATATAAGTGAAGCATTTATACAATTCAAATATCTAAAGTTGTAAAATTGTAGTGGTAGCACATATGAGCAAATCTACAACATTTAGAATCAAACAAAGTTCATCTATATAATCATATTTCAATTGAGCGTTAGCAAATTCATCTAGCAAGGGTGAAAAGATTTGAAAGTTTTTCCATACTTCAACATTATTATGCAGATTGTCAATACTAGATGGTGCAACAAGAGATGAACACACAGGCATTGGATGATCACTAAAGTTTATTTTCCTCTCATAATGAATAAGATTCGGTACATAAGAATTGTTGTTCAAAACAGTAAGCTTGAATTCATCTATGTGATCACAAGTTATGCATATTCGATACACATGAAATTGATCGTCTACACCATAATCTCCAATCAAATTAAACTTATATCCAGAGGTGTACGCACTAGATAAGGATTTCAAACATACGATTTCATAAACTTTCTCCATAGCATGTGACAATTTCATCGGTGGCTTCGACATAATGTAACATAAAGAATCAGCAGGAGAAATTCTAGTCAAAACTTCTTTATGTCTAACAAATTCCACATGATCATTATATGTGATTGACTCATTATATGAATCGCTCAAAACAGTAGTGTTGGACTGAAAAGGCGACTAGAGGGGGGTTGAATAGGAGCACGCTCACTTTTTCACAAATAATAGATTCAATAAGATTTTACTCCAGTAGCTATGGAAGCTATGAAGATCAATATACCAGTACAGCGAAAGACTAGTATTGAATCCAATTTAATCCCCGAAGCAAAACAACGAAAATCAACACAAGCTAAGAAACTAAGTGTTGGGCAGTCTGACCGCTAGTTCAATGGTGGTCGGACACCACCCCAAAGGTCGGACCGGTGACCTTGGACGGTCCGATCACTACCGATGAATGATCAAGCAGCCCAAAAAACGAATTGCAAATAGATGCAACTTTTGATCTACAACTCCAAACTCGATAAAACTTTGAACACACATTCTCTATGATGCCAGGAACCTATTCCAATCAAAGATTGTGAAAATTCTTAGAAGAATTACGATCCTTTTCCGTTTGATAGGAGGATGGTTCAAAACCGAGTTAAAACAAAAACTAGATCCAAAATCTTGCTCGTGGGTGATTGATGATCAAGATGATCTTAGATATGTTCCCACATGTCACAACAAGCTTGGACAATTTAATCCAATTTAATACCCAAAGCAAAACAACGAAAATCAACACAAGCTAAAAAACTAAGTGTTGGGCGGTCTGACCGCTAGCTCAATGGCGGTCGGACCGCTCACCCCTGGCGGTCGGACCGGTGACGTTGGGCGGTCACACCGCCGGCCTGATGAACAGATCAAGCAGCCCAAAAAACGAAGTTACAAATAGATGTAACTTTTGATCTACAAATCCAAACTCGATGAAACTTGGAACACACCTTCTCTATGATGCCAGGAACCTATTCCAATCAAAGATTGTGAAAATTCTTAGAAGAATTACGATCCTTTTCCGTTTGATAGGAGGATGGTTCAAAACCGAGTCAAAATGAAAACTAGATCCAAAATATTGCTCGTGGGTTGAATAGGAGCACGCTCACTTTTTTCACAAATAATAGATTCAATAAGCTTTTACTCTAGTAGCTATGGAAGCTATGAAGATCAATATACCAGTACAGCGGAAGACTAGTATTGAATCCAATTTAATCCCCGAAGCGAAACAACGAAAATCAACACAAGCTACAAAACTAAGTGTTGGACGGTCTGACCGCTAGGTCAATGGCGGTCGGACTGCTCACCCCTGGCGGTCGGACCGGTGAGCTTAAGCGATCGACCACTACCGATGAATGATCAAGCACCCAAAAATAAAATTTTAAATAGATGTAACTTTTGATTTACAACTCCAAACTCGATGAAACTTGGAACACACCTTCTCTATGATGACAGGAAGCTATTCCAATCAAAGATTGTGAAAATTCTTAGAAGAATTACGATCCTTTTCCATTTGATAGGAGGATGGTTCAAAACCGAGTCAAAATGAAAAATACACCCAAAATCTTGCTCGTGGGTGATTGATGATCAAGATGATCCTAGATATGTTCCCACATGTCATAGCAAGCTTGGACAATTTAATCCAATTTAATCCCCAAAGCAAAACAACGAAAATCAACACAAGCTAAAAACCTAAGTGTTGGGCGGTCTGACCGCTAGGTCAATGGCGGCCGGACCGCTCACCCCTGGCTGTTGAACCGGTGACCTTGGCTGATCGATCACTACCGATGAATGATCAAGCGACCCAAAAATAAAGTTGCAAATAGATGTAACTTTTGATCTACAACTCCAAACTCGATGAAACTTGAAACACACGTTCTCTATGATGCCAGGAACCTATTCCAATCAAAGATTGTGAAAATTCTTAGAATAATAACGATCCTTTTCCGTTTAATAGGAGGATGGTTCAAAACCGAGTCAAAACGAAAACTAGATCCAAAATATTGCTCGTGGGTTGAATAGGAGCACGCTCACTTTTTCACAAATAATAGATTCAATAAGGTTTTACTCCAGTAGCTATGGAAACTATGAAGATCAATATACCAGTACAGCGGAAGACTAGTATTGAATCCATTTTAATCCCCGAAGCAAAACAATGAAAATCAACACAAGCTAAAAAACTATGTGTTGGGCGGTCCGACCGCTAGGTCAATGGCAGTCGGACCTCTCACCCCTGGCGGTCGGACCGGTGACCTTGGGCGGTCTGACCGCCGGCCAGATGAACAGATTAAGCAGCCCAAAAAATGAAGTTGCAAATAGATGTAACTTTTGATCTACAACTCCAAACTCGATGAAACTTGGAACACACCTTCTCTATGATGCCAGGAACCTATTCCAATCAAAGATTGTGAAAATTCTTAGAAGAATTACGATCCTTTTTCGTTTGATAGGAGGATGGTTCAAAACCGATTAAAAAAAAACTAGATCCAAAATCTTGCTCGTGGGTGATTGATGATCATAGATATGTTCCCACATGTCACAGCAAGCTAGATCACGTGAAGAAATCAAGCAAAAACTCACGGATCAGAGAAAGACTCAAAATCATCAAATAGAGAGAAGGAAAGCAAAGAGACAAAACTTTGATCAAACTTTTCTTGGATTGATTTGATATGATTCGGGTTTACAGCCACTCCATCAATGGAGGACAAAGCTCAATCTATGAGCACGAAATCAAATCAAAACTCTCTAGAACCCTAACCTCCACAAATCTCTCTCTAAGCAAATTAGGTTTCAAAATAATAAAAGGTTGAAGAGGAGTGACCACCTCCTCCTCTATTTATAGTGGAGGCTTAGACCTTCTAGAAAATTGACTAAATTGGGCTCCCGTTAAGGCCCATCACAAACAGGTCACACACGCACGTGTTTTAAAGCGTCGTCTTTATCGCCTCTTGACCTAATCAGCTTCACCTTGCACCATCTTGCACCACAGATTGGCAAAAGGTCACCCTTGTCCATTCTGCACTACGCTTGAGTTCATTGATTCACCCAAAGATCGCCGATCGCTCGACCTCGCCTCCAAGCCTAGTCCCGATCATCCTCGCCGCTGACCTTCGTTGACCACCAAGCAACCTGCACACCAATAGACAAGCAAATCGAATTCGGGAACAAGTTCTTCACAACTTGACCCATGTTAGTCAAAACATGCATAATGCAACACATATGCACTGAAACTCATGACTTTGACCTAACAACCAAACATCGCCGCCACGAAGAACGACGATATAAGTGAAAACCGGTCAGACCACCAAAGATGGCCGGGCCGACCCCCCCCGGCCGGTTCGAGTGCCACTTGTTGGCCGATTTGACCCCACCGACTTAGCCAAATTCAGCCCCTGAAAATCCGAAACCTACTGGAATTTTTAAACGAATAGAACTTTTGACTAGAGACTCCAAAAATTATGAGACCAAGTGTAATAGAATCCCCTTTCTTGCCTACAACATCTATTTTTGGCACAGCCCTAAAAACTATATTTTATATTTAGCCGGTCCGACCGCCGCTATGGTCGGTCTGGATCGCCATCGCCGATCCGACCACCGGTGGTGGCGGTCGATCACTCTATGGTCGGCTCGACCGTCGCTTCACGGCCAGATCGCCAAAGGCCCGATAAAGACTGGTTCTTTGCCGAAAACACGTGAAACGATAAACCTTTAACGCCATTGCCAATTGTCACATCATCCTAAGATGAGGAGCATATCCCCATGATATCCACAATCTCCCCCTAGATTAACACATTGGCAATAATCCAGAAATGTAATTTGGAGGTTTGAAAAGTAAAATACTTTTATTTTCGCATAAAGACATAAGTTGATCCATAAGCAAGAGAAAGCAATGAAAATGACCAAGCTGGCATCAAAATAGCATAGGCAAGTGAGATAAGACAAAAGAAAGCATAAAAACTTTAAATTCCAAAAAAGAGTCAAAAATCTCACTTAAGGTCCATATAAAAGAACAATTGTTCAATTGAACTTTGATCATCGTGAGGATTAAGAAATGCAATTCAAGTTCAGAAAAGGCAATAAGACGAGAAAAATGCAATTCAAATGCTCCCCCCTCACTATGATTCTCAGATTTAAGAAAATTTCAAATTCTCCTATTTTCTCCCCCTTTTTTTTTAATATTTTTATATTTTCTCCCATTTATACAACATTGAAATATCTTCTCCTCCTTTAACAATGGAGTCATCAAGGAATCACGACTTCCTCTCGTCCAGAGATAACAAATGCAGAATGGAGTAAGAAACATAAGAAGGAGTATGCAAGAAGTGTAATGGAGTGGCTTCATTTTTATTTTATTTTTATTTTTTGATTACAAGAAGCTTTGGAGATTACCGAAAAGAACTAGCTAGCATTTCTAATATTGCACAAACAACATATCAAGCCTAACATAGCTAGCAAGATCATGATAAGACATATATATCGAGCTAAGCTCAAGGCTCAATAAAAAGTAATAAATTTGATCAATTTAAGCAAAGCTTCAAATTTAGCAAGTTCATCAACAGGGATCCTAAAATGATACTGGCCATGCCAAAATGTCAAAGTGAGATAAAAAAGCTAACAATTACCACATTAAGAGACAATCAGGTCCTGAATTGAATCATTTTTCAATATTTTTTCATTTGCACTGGATATGGAAGTTGACTAATGGTCTAACTTAGTGGCAAGCTCCTGGACTAGGAGCCATCCATAAACTCATCCTAAGCTTCGACCAGAAGTTGATTAAAGGTATATCTTAGTGAAGAAGATCTTGGACTAGGAGCCATCCACAAACTCTTCCTAAGCTTCTACCAGTGCGATAAATCTTGAGGTTCATGTCAGTTTTGACACACAGTTCCCATGAGATCGTCCAGATCATCAAACTATCTCCAAGTTAATGTCTTTAACATGCAGTCTCGTAAGAGTAGTTTGACACAATTTAAGCATAAGACAATCTTGAAATTTGATTTTTCATGTTTCACAAGAGTAGTTTTAGATTCTCAAGAACACAAGAAGCTCAAGTAATGGTCAATTTTAGATTCAAGAGCTAACAAAGCAATTCTGACAGGGCCAATGTCACAAAAGGAGCACTAATTGCGCAATTAGCTAAAACATCCACAAATTATGGTTTTTAGTTCGAGTTGTTTTAGAGTTCTAGCTCATACAACAAAGACTTAGCTATATATGTGAAAGCATGATAATTCTAGCAAGTCAAAGAACTAGACATGGCATTGAGCAAGAATTGAAATACTAAATGGGTAATAAGCAAAGCTTCATCAATTTTAAAAGATAAGCAGAAAATCTTATATTACAATGCATCTTTTTAGATTTTTCATATGAATGCAATATGATACAATGAGATGCAAGAAAACTCAAAAATCCTAAAAAGTTCAAAAAGATCAACAAGTTCAAAAAGAACAAAGAAAGATCAAAAGATCGAACACCCTCAAACCAACCTGGAAGGATAAATTACCACCAACTCGCTCCTCAAGGTGGCAAACCTTGTTGGGTCTAAAGGCTTGGTGAGGATATAAGCCATTGAGCCTCGAGACTCCACGGCAAAGACAATATCCCTTTTCGACATGGTCAACATGGTCACTTAGGAAGTGATAACGAATGTCTATGTGCTTGGTCCTAGAGTGTTGCATAGGGTTTTAGCAATGTTAATAGCGTATGTTATCATAGAAAAGAGGAACACTAGCAAAATTTAACCCATAGTCCTTAAGAGTGGATACCATCCATAAAATCGACTACAACAACTAGCGTAGAGCTACATATTCACTTCAGAGTGGATTGTGCAATGTAGAACTGCTTCCTAGAAGACCAAGAGACAAGATAAGTGCCTAGGAAGTGACAAGTGCTCGAGGTACTCTTCCTATCTAGCCGATGACCGCAAAATCGTAATCAGAAAACCCCCGAATGGACAAAGACGAAGAACAGGAATACCAAATGCCACACAAGAGGGTAGAGTGTAAATACCGAATATGGCTTAACGGCTTGGCGATGTGAAGCTCTTGAGACGCTCAAACCTCGCATGAGGCGCATCGTGAAGTGAATATCCGGTCTTGAGGCCGTCAGTAATCGGAGGGAGCCGATCATGCTACGGTACTCGCGTTGATCCACGGCTTCTCCTTCCTCATTTGGATCCAAAACAGTCGAAGTCGCGATGGGAGTGGCGATCGGCTTGCAGTCACCCATGTCGAAGCGTTTGAGCAGGTCCTTAGTGTACTTTGTCTGATGGATGAAGATCCCTTCCTTGCATTGCTTGATTTGAAGCCCCAAAAAGTAATTGAGCTCTCCCATCATACTCATCTCAAATTCCCTAGACATAGTCTCAGAAAAGCTGGAAATAAGAGCATGAGAAGAACCACCAAAGATAATATCATCAACGTAAATTTGAGCAAGCAGAAAGTTATTACCACTCCTAAGAATGAACAAGGTCTTGACTACCTTACCCATCTCAAAATCATTCTTAAGTAAGAATGTCTTAAGTCTACAATACCAGGCTCTAGGGGCTTTCTTAAGACCATACAAGGCTTTAGATAGCTTGAACACATAATGTGGGTTCTTGGGATTCTCAAAGCCTGGGGGTTACCTAACATACACTTCCTCCTCTATGTAACCATTTAATAAGGCACTCTTAACATCCATCTAATATAATCTAAAGCCCTTAGATGCAGCAAATGTAAGCAGAATGCGAATGGCATCTAGTCTAGCAACAGGAGTAAAGGTCTCATCAAAATCTAACCCCTCAACTTGGCTAAAACCCTGAGCTACCAACCTAGCCTTGTTTCTAATCACAGAACCATCCTCATTTTGTTTATTTTTGAAAACCCAGCGGGTTCCTATAACATTATGGCCACTAGGAGGTTCTACTAGGTTCCAAAATTCCTCTCAAAATTTTCTAACTCCTCATGCATGGCATTGACCCAGCTAGAATCAGATAGAGCATGTGATATATCGTGGGGTTCAAAGAAAGCAACAAAAGCAGAATGAGAGTAGAGGTTTGGATCATGATACCTGGAGCGAGTGACTCGCTCATGGAGATTACCTATCATCTGATCCAGAGGGTGCTGCTTTTGAATGTGAAGTGGCGCACCTAGAGAGGAAAGCATCTCTTCGACCTCCGCAGTACTGCTGATGATGAAGATGCAGATGGAGCCTCATCTGAAGGCGAAGTAGTCACATCAGTTCTTGTAGCCGAATAGGAGCATCAACAATAACAGTGGAAGAACATCATCGAGTCCTTCATCATCTTCCTCTCAGAATATGCTCTTTGTGTCTCGTGTATCACCAAACATCCGATCTAGCTCTATGGCTATTCTCATCAAAAGTGACATTGCATGTCTCCTAAACAAGGTTAGTTTCAAAGATTAAAACCCGAAAACCCCTCGAATGCGCGGGATTACCCAGAAATAAACCATCAAACGTTCTTGACTCAAATTTGTCTAGGTTTCCTGTCTTGACAATAAAACACTTGGATCTAAAGACTTGAAAGTGCGAGACAGAGGGTTTTCTACAAAATCGAAGCTCATAAGGAGTCTTGCCCAAAGACGGTTTCAAAAGACACGATTTGCAATATGGCAAGCAGTAGAAATAGGTACAGTCCAAAACCTCCCTGTGCTATACTCATTTAGCATCGTCATTGCCATCTCGACTACGGTCCTGTTCTTCCTTTCCACAACGCCATTTTGTTGAGGGACGTGTGGAGAAGAGAACTGATGCTCAATTCCACGCTCAGCACAAAAGAAGCAAAATAGGTATTCTTGAACTCCGTGCCATTGTCACTACGGATCGCTCTCAAGGCACCTAGAAGTTCAGAAGTCAAACGAAGAACAAGATCATGATAATGATCAAAAGTTTCATCCTTCAAAGCAAGAAAGAACACCCAAGTGTACCATTTTCCACCAACTGACCGAACCCTAGCAGGACCAACAATATCCATATGAAGCAATCGTCCTGGCCAATACCATGACCATACTCATCGAAGGGTGTGAGGCGGCAACTTGTTTGCCATGCCTACTGGCGTACATACAACATCCTTGACGGCTTTGAGTTTGGGCAAACTTCTCATGAGCTCAAGGTTGCTAACTCGCGTCAGATGATCAAAACCAATGTGCTCCAAACGACGGTGCCAAAGCCAGAACTCAGAAGAAGAAGATGAAATCAAGTATTTGAGAGAACCTGCAAGAGATTCAGAAAAATCAGCTCCAAATATCCTAGCAACTCTAGTAATCCCAAAAACAAGCTCACCAGTTGAATCAAGCACCCGACAAGTATTTTTCTTAAATCTAGTCTCATAGCCATCATCAAGAAATTGAGAGATAGAAAGCAAATTAAACATTAGCTTGTCCATAAGGGCGACGTCCTTGAGAATGAACTTGTCGTTCACCCTGATCGATCCCGTTCCTTCAATCCGCCCTTGTCTATCACCTCCAAAGGTGATGAAATCATCACCCGTCGACCGCGTGAAGGAGATGAACTATCTTGAGTCTCCGGTCATGTGGCGTGAACAGCTGGAGTCGACGAACCACGTGTCCTTCCTCTTTCCGTGGTAATCCTGAAAATCAAGGTATAAAAGAACGATGTGTCTCAATACTGGGTTAGTTAAACAAGACTTAGAAACCCAAAGATCGAGACACACGTCTCTGCAGTAGTATGCAAAGCGTATGCTATCGACACGGATCCACCTAGTTGATTAGATGAATCCTAATTGTTGGCCCAATCTTTCACGGTACACTCGAAGTTCAGTAGTAATCTCACAAACCAATTCGGTGAATTGAATTGTAAGAAAGTCAATATACTCACAAACCAATCTAATAGATTGAATTGCAAGTAATAGCGTTGGGTGAATAGTACTCCAAAACAAGAGATAGATATCTTGATCTTGCTCTCAATCTTTCTCCCTCAATCTCTCCAATTCATATCACGACTCAAGAACACACGATATGCGCCAAAACGGCTTTTCTGATTTTTTATTATCTAAATCATAACTTGTCCTCCCATATGGTGCGGCCATGGGGGTTTATATAGCCTCCCACGCAAGCACAAAATCGGATGAACAAGAATCCGACCACATAAGATTTTATGGACATCGCTCACGTGAACAAAGAATCCCAACAAAAAACACTTTTTTTTTTTAAATTAGAATTTAAACTATTCTAGTCTTGGAATAAAATATTAATCACCAATTGGCTGTCTGAATTGGATCCAAACTGAACCAACCCACATGCCATGTTCCTGGCGTCCTCTCCATGCATGGCCAAATCTCCCTCTTGGTTTCCCTTGTGTTGTGGGCTTTCCTTCTCTTAGCTTCTTGCACGAACTTGTTCCATGCACTTGATGCTTCTTCTGACGCCAATGCAACCCTTGCTGCCATACCACCACATATCTTTCTTGATCGCGACGCACGCGCTAGGGCTTTATCCCGAGAGAACGTTCCCTCTCGTTGGCCAGCATCCCCATCCACCCTATCGGCCTTCACAACATTTTGTTTTACCTTTTGCAATGCTTTGGTTGTAGATATGGCCGTATCATCCTCCTTTTCTTCAAGAAAAGACGTCCTCGTCTTTTGTGTAACCTCAGGAATCTCTGTCGGGGTAGTCTTCACGATCGTCTTTTTAGCTATGATCTCCTCAACATGAATAGAATTCTTCTCGCGAGGACACAGGTATATGATCTTCCCGATGCACCAAAGAGTACTTGTTGGACCTCCGGTAGTGCGAGCATTGCGATCATATCGCCACGGACGCCCAACAACAAGTGACATGCATGCATAGGCACGACGTCACACTCCACTTTGTCGTGATAGTCCCTACTACCGAAAAACAAACTTTGACACGATGAGTAATTTTCAGTTTACCGACATTATGCAACCATTGTGCATAATACGGTTCTGGATGTCGCCAGGTTGTCAACCCCAAAGCTTGCACCAAATCGTTGCTAATGATATTGTTGTAGCTTCCACCATCAACGATAAGCTTGTAAACTTTGCCATTGATTTTGCACTTAGATTTGAAAACGTTGGTTCATTTGTCCGTTGTGAGAATGGAAGTGTTGTCAACTCGAACCGGCTTGGTCAGCATACAAAGACCATCTTGTGGTGCCTCACTACTAGTTTTGTCATCATGGAACGACACCTCTTGCTGTTTTTGGGTAGAAAGAAGGGTTGCCAATTCTAATTTCTTCGCTCTTCCTCCAACCGTTCTTCTTCACGTTTCTTGGCCTTTAGCCTTTGCTGCTGCTCTTTAATGTCTCCTTGGGCCTTGTCTCGTCAGTGTCTATCTTCAAAGTACCTTGACGAGGACCAAGATGTAATGTCCTTTCGTGTTCCTCTCCATGGAAAGGACTATAACATTATGGCCACTAGGAGGTTCTACTAGGTTCCAAAATTCCTCTCAAAATTTTCTAACTCCTCATGCATAGCATTGACCTAGCTAGAATCAGATAGAGCATGTGATATATCGTGGGGTTCAAAGAAAGCAACAAAAGCAGAATGAGAGTAGAGGTTTGGATCATGATACCTGGAGCGAGTGAATCGCTCATGGAGATTACCTATCATCGATCCAGAGGGTCTTTGCTTTTGAATGTGAAGTGGCGCACCTAGAGAGAAAGCATCTCTTGACCTCCGCAGTCTGCGATGATGAAGATCATTTGGAGCCTCATCTGAAGGCGAAGTAGTCACAATAGGTTCTTGTGCTGGAATAGGAGCATCAACAACAGCAGGTGGAAGAACATCATCGAGTCCTTCATCATCTTCCTCTGTAAATATGCTCTTTGTGTCCACGTGTATCAATTTGAAACATCGATCTAGCTCTATGGCTATTCTCATCAAAAGTGACATTGCATGTCTCCTAAACAAGGTTAGTTTCAGCATTAAAAACCCGAAAACCCCTCGAATGCGCGGGATTAGCGAAATAAACCATCAAGCGTTCTTGACTCAAATTTGTCTAGGTTTCTGTCTTGACAATAAAACACTTGGATCTAAAGACTTGAAAGTGCGAGCAGGAGGGTTTTCTACAAAATCGAAGCTCATAAGGAGTCTTGCCCAAAAGCGGTGTCAAAAGACACGATTTGCAATATGGCAGCGGTAGAAATAGGTTCGATCCAAAACCTCCTCGGTGTGCTATACTCATTTAGCATCGTCATTGCCATCTCGACTAGGGTCTGTTCTTCCTTTCCACAACGCCATTTTGTTGAGGGCGTGTGGAGAAAGAAGCGATGCTCAATTCCACGCTTCGGCAAAAAGAAGCAAAATAGATATTCTTGAACTCGTGCCATTGTCACTACGGATCGCTCTCAAGGCACCTAGAAGTTGAAGTCAAACGAAGAAGAAGATCATGATAATGATCAAAAGTTTCATCCTTCAAAGCAAGAAAGAACACCCAAGTGTACCATTTTCCACCAGGCCGGACCGAACCCTAGCGGGACCAACAATATCCATATGAAGCAGCTGTCGGTCGATCGGTCATGACCATAGTCCTTTGAAGGGTGTGGCGGCAACTTGTTTGCCATGCCTACATAAGCGTACATCTGACATCATAACGGCTTTGAGTTTGGGCAAACTTCTCATGAGCTCAAGGTTGCTAACTTCGCGTCGGATGATCAAAACCAATGTGCTCCAAACGACGGTGCCAAAGCCAGAACTCAGAAGAAGAAGATGAAATCAAGCATTTGAGAGAACCAGCAAGAGATTCGGAAAAATCAGCCCCAAATATCTTAGCAACTCTAGTAATCCCAAAAACAAGCTCACCAGTTGAATCAAGCACCCGACAAGTATTTTTCTTAAATCTAGTCTCATAGCCATCATCAAGAAATTGAGAGATAGAAAGCAAATTAAACATTAGCTTGTCCATAAGGGCGTCCTTGAGAATGAACTTATCGTTCACCACGATCGATCCGTTCCTTCAATCGCCTTGTCTATCATCTCCAAAGGTGATGAAATCATCACCCGTCGACCGCGTGAAGGAGATGAACTATCTTGAGTCTCCGGTCATGTGGCGTGAACAGCTGGAGTCGACGAACCACGTGTCCTTCCTCTTTCCGTGGTAATCCTGAAAATCAAGGTATAAAAGAACGATGTGTCTCAATACTGGGTTAGTTAAACAAGACTTAGAAACCCAGTACTGAGACACACGTCTGCGAGTAGTATGCAAAGCAGAAGTGCTATCCATAATTCTATTTGAAGTTCTGTTATGAGCAATGGTTAAACTAACATGAGAATTATCCTGTCTAGGAGCATGATGATGAGCATGTGACTAGAGGGGGGGGGGTGTGAATAGGAGCACTCTTACTTTTTCACAAATAATAGATTCAATAAGATTTTACTCCAGTAGCTATAGAAGCTATGAAGATCCATATACCAGTACAGTGGAAGACTAGTATTGAATCCAATTTAATCCCCGAAGCAAAACAACGAAAATCAACACAAGCTAATAAAAACTAAGTGTTGGGTGGTCTGACCGCTAGGTCAATGGCGTCGAACCGCTCACCACAGGTCGGGTGGTGAGCTTAGGTGATCGACCAGCCTACACGATGAAACAGATCAAGCGGCCCAAAAAATGAAGTTGCAAATAGATGTAACTTTTGATCTACAACTCCAAATTTGATGAAACTTGGAACACACATTCTCTATGATGTCAGGAACCTATTCCAATCGAAGATTGTAAAAATTCTTGGAAGAATTACGATCCTTTTCCGTTTGATTGGAGGATGGTTCAAAACTGAGTCAAAACGAAAACTAGATCTAAAATCTTGCTCGTGGGTGATTGATGATCAAGATGATCCTAGATATGTTCCCACATGTCACAGCAAGTTAGATCACGTGAAGAAATCAAGCAAAACCTCACGGATCAAAGAAAGACTCAAAATCATGAAATAGAGAGAAGGAAAGCAAAGAGACAAAACTTTAATCAAATTTTCCTTGTATTGATTTGATATGATTTGGGTTTACAGCCACTCCATCAATGGAGGACAAAGCTCAATCTATGAGCACGAAATCAAATCAAAACTCTTGAGAATCCTAACCTCCACAAATCCTCTTCCTAAGCAAATTAGGGTTTCAAAACAATAAAAAGGTTAAAGAGGGGTGCAGCCACCTCCCTCCTCTATTTATAGTGCAGGCTTAGACCTTCTAGAAGATTGACTCAATTGGGATCCCGTTAAGACCCATCACAAATGGGTCACACACGCACGTGTTTTAAAGCGCCGTCTTTATCGGCTCTTGACCTAATCAGCTTCACCTTGCGCCATATTGCGCCGCGGATTGGCAAAATGTCACCCTTGTCCATTCAGCATCTCGGTTGAGTTCATTGACGTCACCCGACATCGTCGATCGTTCTGGACCTCAGCTATCCAAGCCTAGTCCCGATCATCCTCTCCGTTGACCGTCGTTGACCACCAGGCAACCTGCACACCAATAGACAAGCAAATCGAATCCGGGAATAAGTTCTTCACAACTTGATCCATGTTAGTCAAAACATGCATCATGCAACACATATGCACTGAAGCTCATGACCGCCACATTGCTGGCGGTCGACCTTGATTGGGACTTAGCCAAATTCACCCTGAAAATCCAAACCTCTTTGGAATTTTCAAACGAATAGAACTTTTGACTGGAGACTCAAAAAATTATGAGACCAAGTACAATAGAATACCCTCTCTTGCCTACAACCTCTATTTTTGGCCCAGCCCTAAAAATCACATTTTGTATTTAGCCGGTCTGTATTTAGCCGGTCCGACCGCCTCTATGGTCGGTCGGACTACTGTGGCCGATCCGGCCTTGAGGTGGCGGTCGGACCGCCCTCGCCCGATCTAACCATTGCTTGGCCGGTCAGACCGCCAAAGGCCTGACAGCACTGGTTCTTTACCGAAAACACGTGAAACGCAAACCTTTAACGCAAGTGCCAATTGTCACATCATCCTAAGATCAGGAACATATCCCCATGATATCCACAACTAGGTAATTCAATTATGTTATCACATAGTTTACTCAATTCAACAGGTAAATCAACAAGTTTATCACATGATACACTAAAGTCAATGCAGTCTGAATTCTCTTCGTGAAACATGTGCATATCAGAATTGTTTTCCACTAATTTTTGATCTAAAATAGCCTGGACAGTGAACAATTGTAGTTCTTCACAAGTATACTCACCTTGAGTGATGATAGCACCATGATCTTTACCTTTTTGGCTCTACTCAGATGATGTAGGTGCATCCATCTCCACATCTTCCTTCTCAACTAATGGAGTCGATGGTTCAATCAGCTCATTCTCCTCTTCAATATAGTTCTCAAATTTATGCATGTTGTTAGTCACACAAAAAGATACAAACACATGTTTGTTACCATATTTTCTAACATCAAGCATTCTCAATTTCTCCTTAATCTGTCTTTCAACCTTACAGGCAAGTATAAACAAATGAGAGAGAAAATCATATTCTCTGTGAACAAGAAGGTCCTGAATTGTTTGATTAAGCCCACTTAAGAATCTATTCTCTGTAGCTTCAGCATGTTCCTCTAAGCCACAACGCAACAAACGAGTTTTCAATTCATGATAGTATTCCCTTACCGTTCGACGACCTTGTTTGAGACGTTGTAATCTAGCTAACAAATAAACAACATGATATTTAGGAACAAATTCATCTCTCAAAAGTTTCTTTAATGCATGCCGAGTTTGAGGCACTCTTCCATGTCTACGTAAATACCTCCACTAAAGTATTGCATCTTCAACAAAAACACTAGTGGCAGCTCTAATCTTTTGCCTATCAGACCATTCATAATATTCAAATTCTTTGTATAAAGCTATCTCCCAGTCAACATAGGCATCAGGATCAAATTTACCAGCAAAGGATAGCAAAGTGATTTTAGTTTTACCGTACGTACTATCTCGATCATATACCTTCCATAGTGAACAAGCTTGTCTCAGGCGTGCATCTTTCTCGCAAACTTTCTTTCATTCCCGTTCAATGACACGAAGAAGACGTGGATCTATCTCGTAATCATCCCGTGAACCTGTCATGGTTAGTAGAAAACAAAGAACAAATCCCTATAGACTACTTGGTTCTGGAGTTTCACAAGTAACTCTCTCACAGCGCCTTACCAAGTTCTTACAAGCTCTTACCAATGCAGCAAGGAGGTGGTACAACCGGTGGCTGGTTCGTGATACTCTCACTTGCGATTAGCCCAACGATTGCAATGAATGGAACCTGCTGAGTTAGTAGGAAGTGGAGATCGGAAGGCTTCAATATGGTAGCAATGATCAACAATAATCAAATTAGTTAATGCAAGTTGAAAAATTGTTCAAAATACTAGTCAAAGTTGCTGACCCTAGCCTAGAAAGAGCTAGCTAATCAAAGCCTACCGAGAGAAGTGTATGTACGCACACGCAAAGATAGATGTGACTTGATGTAAGCAATGAAAAACCTCACAACAAGTGCTAGGAGAGACGCTAACCAACTACGCAAACTTCTTTGTAGGGCACAAGATTGTTCACACGATGTAGAACACAAAAACGGAATAACGTGCAGCGTAAACAACCCTTTAGTTCAACCAGAAAACAACAGTTAGTCTCGAGAGATGAAACAGCAAAGTTTTATATGACTTATATATACTCTTTTGAAAGTTTTCGATGAGATCTACAACTTTTCTGCTGAGGAGAACCCCAAATTCCGAAGGTAAGACCGAAAGAAACGGAAAAAATCGAAACTGAAAACTTACGACGCGAATTTGGGGCAGAAGATGACCGATTTTGGGTCCCCTAGAGTGAGACTCGTGTATTAAGTGAAAAGTATGTGCCTCGTCGTTAGCTTTCCAACGAGCACCAGAACATCCAAAACGGACACGGTATGCAAAAGTTATACCCGTTTTACTGAAGGTGTCTCGGAAACGGAATCCTACTCGAACTCGAAACCGACTCAGTTTCAATATTGAAACTGCTATATCTTTTGATTCCTTGGAGTAAACTTGCTAAATTATTTTGTGCAAGCTTGTGGCTATATGTAGAAGGACTCCACCAATTTTCACTGGTTTTTGGGGCAAGATTGTTTTTCTTCTTCTTTTTCTACCACGTCTTTTGTTTTGTGTGGCGGCCTCTTTCTCCTTCTATTATTTTCTGTCCCTAGGGTTTTCCACAAGTCGCAAATAACAGCAAAATGTTCTCTCTTTTTTTTGTTGCAGATTAGAGGAGTTCTAACCCACTAATTTTTTTTGTTTTAGATGCAAAAACTAAGAACCCAAAAAGAACGATTAAGCGACACGAAGGAAAAACAAGAGAAGCAATCTAGACAATAACTAGAACTAAATAGCAGCAACTAGACACGACAATGCAACCAAAGATTCAACAAGCAAACTGAAAAGAAAAAAATTGCAAAGGTTCAAAGGGCTTGGTATGGATGATAGATGCGAATATATTTTTTTGGTAATTTTATGGACTCTAGGTATGAAAAATGAATCTACTACTAGAAAACTGGAAACTCTCACCAATTAACTGTAGCTTTGATACCACTTGATGAACCTCGGAGGTCCTGATTTGGCCTGATCTTTCGATGAGAAGATAAATTCGGTAGAAGTCGCTAACCTCTCACAATCCTGGCTACGAACACGCAAGGCCCGAAACCACGCAATCGCTAAAGTGCTCGACAAGTCGTTATCAACCGTGCACGAATACCCAGATGACGTGATCACGAAGATCAATTCTTGCATACACCGAAGAAGCACGCAAGAACAAGGTAAAACACAATCTCATGTATTGCAAATATATGATTGAGTTCAAAAGGTGGGATTCCGCAGAGGTCTTTTACGGTTGGTCTAGTCGACACAAGCGAAGAACGAGAGTTTTCACAATGGAGAAACTAATCAAACGAAATCCAAGGAAACTAGTGGGGTGCGACCTCCTTATATAGGGAAGTGGAAGCCGCACATAGCTAACAACACAGGGGTGATACTATTCATAGCACTATTCATGGTGAGGTTACTGTTCACATGAACAGTATGGACTCCCTTGGGGTGCCGGCTAGCGTATGGGCTAATTCCAGTACGATTACAAAGTCCAAATTGGCCCAAATAGGTGATATAGAATATTCTTTTGACGATTCCGAATTCTACAGAAGGAATTTGGAGGTGAGGCTAGATCTGTTGGAAAGGTATCGGAATAAGCTTTCCAACAAGCACAGAATACCTAAATCAGACTCTGTTTGCAAAAGTTGACTCTGTTTGCAAAAGTTATATGCGTTTAAAGTCGGTCTTTGTCTCGGAGGCGAATTGGATTCTAAAGCGTGTCTAGCTCAATTCTTGTTTAGCTTGGACAAAAAGTGATGTGATGCTGCACAAATATACATTTTCATCATTAGGTAGCATCATATAGTTCATATAATATAAATACACTCCTAAAAACGAGCTCACCTGATAATTTAAGTGAAGTGTACGAGCTCTTGTAATTGCAACAAGTATAGCAAATATGGTTGTATCCATAGGGGTCATGTTCTCATCACTGTATGTGTATATCTATCGCTTCATGTATCGAATATACGTGCTGAATTCTATTCACCTACATGGTATCAGAGCTTTCGGGGCACCTCCTGCCCTAGCTTGCCTCTTTCTTCCTCCGGCCACCATGACCAGCCCCAACACCTCTCACCAATTTTCTTCCTCCTCCACCAATCCTTCTGCTGTATCCACTCCAGTCGGCCCCCTTTTGTTGTCGGCTGCCCATGTAACCAACATCCGCACCTATGTTCCCGTTGTCTTGGAGGGCATGTCGTGGTTTCTTCAAGGTTATTATCGGCAAGTTTGGCCTCACTTGTCACATTGATGGCTCTGAGCCTAATCTCGCTAATCCAACTTGGGCGCAAGATGACTACAATGTCATCTCCAGTTACGTGCTGCGGTCTTCATGGAAATCCTAGGAATTGTCATGTAACCAGACGACACCGCCTAGTCTGGTTAAATGCGGACAAGCATCACCGATCTGTTCGAATACAACAACCCCACTCGTGCAATCTACATCGAGTCTGAGTTCTGAAACCTTTACCAAGGTGACATGATCATCACAACATACTATCATCATCTCAAGATTCTCGCTGATAGCATTCGCGATGTGGATCAACATGTCTCGGATCAAACCTTGGTGCTCAACACGCAGTGTGGTCTTAACCCTAAGTTCCATAATGCGATCTCTATTCTGACTATGATGTCAAACCCAGGAACGAAGGATCCCAGATTCTCTGTGTTTCATACACTAGTCCAGGAATAGTTAGTGTACACAGTCAAACAAAAGTGATAGAAAAATCATATCACACATTTATTAATTGATAATCAGAGTTTGTTACAAAATTAGGCACAATGCCAAATATAAAGAAATAACGGAAGCAAAGTAAATAGAAAGGCCACACGATTCGCCACAGACAATTATCTAGGGGCGTAGCCTAGTCAGCCTGATCCCCACCGTGTTGATAATAATCTTCATCTCAATAAATTTTATTCAGCAAGATTGAGCACAACAACCGTGCCCGCAAGTTACACCTAATTAACAAAATATAATGCATGTTGGTTAATATCGAAGGGAAAGGTGTATGGTTATTTTGCACTATAATACCCTGGATTCGGATCGGGTAATTAGAAAAGCAGCTGGGGAGGGAAAATTCAAACAATAACTGAAATTTCCTGAATCGACGAGGGGTTTTCAGCGATCTTCCGACAACTGGGCACAGGCGCAGCCAGGAGGGGCCCATGAGAGGGCCAACTAAGGGGGTTTTCCTCATCCCAAACCCTAGCCTATCCCCTCTCTCTCCCCACTCCCCTCCCCAAGCCGCCACCCCCTCCTCCCCCTCTCCAACCGACCACCACCCTCCTCCCTGTCGTACGCCAGACTTCTTCGTCAGATTTGGGTAAGTTCCGTACGTTTTCTGATCTTCCCACCTCTTAGAAAGTTGTAGCCCTTGATCTTAGCTTTCTTTAGGCACTGAGATCATCTGATTTAGAGTTACGGTTTAGGAGATATGGTAGTTTTACCGCGACTGTCCTGGACAGCTGACGTGTTTTGGTAGATTTTCTTGTCGGGCCATTATGAATTACTTAGAGTCCGAATCTCGGGTTTTTCGTCTCCTAGAGTTATGTTCCTAGTTTCCTTAGCTTTCTTTTGGCACCGAGATCACGAGATTACACCCTGTGGTTTAGGAGATATGAAGTTTTAACCGCACACTACTCTGTCTGTCAGAGATTTTGGAGACTGTCGGTTGCTCGTCGGTTTTGATCTAGTTACATTCATATTCAGAACTCCCACCCAAATAGGTTATTGTAGCCCTTTAAATTATCTTTCCATGTTGATAAAGATTACCTCTATTGGATCAGTATAATAAAAGTTACGTCATTTTCTTTACCACTGTTCTGAAATCTGGGCAGAATATGTTAGTGTTTTCAACTGTTGTTTAGGCCACTGTTTTGGCCGAATCAGAGAACCCCGCCAACTAAAGTTTCGTAGTGTCGTGCGTTAAGATTCATTGGGCACTGGTTTCGGGTTATTTCAAATTCCAGATAATTAAATATGTTTTTCTCGCACCGCTGATCGGAAGAAATTTGAAATCGGGTGAATAGTTTATTTTCAATTCGAATGCATGCGGTATATTGGGTAATCGAAGGAGGAATCTGCAGAGGTGGTACAACTTTACCCACACGAGATAATTTGCCCGTTATGTCGGCCAATGCACGCTTCCTTAGGCGTGTGACTAGGCAATTATCACAAGGCGTTTCCAATGCACTACCTCACTACCAATATGCCCGCTAAGGTTTCACTTCCATTAGGCTAACCACCTGCCGGAAGCCCCCTCTTGCGCCAAGTGGGAATAAAGTCTAACCGACACCCACACAACAAAAATGGCATAAACAATAATGAGGTAAGACAAATTATTAAGCCTAGTTCTGCCCATACAGAACATGTGGTGGTACGGTGGAGCTTTGCAAGATGCAGCTCAAAGAACGGTCCTTAACCTACTTGGGCAACTTTCAATAAAAACCCTGGGTCTCAATCCTAACCAGACGAGCCCGTGCATAAACCTGCATCCACCAACGGTCCATTTTTGCCCAAGTACCAACCATTTTCTTTTATTTTTATAATTTTCAAAGACAATTGCAAAAGTCCACCATGACATAACAATATCATAGTCTTTTTATCAAATTTTGAAGTTTTGGCTAAATTCTCCCAAAATCAAATATATCCTGGTCTAAGCATTTGCTAAGCATATACTTATTTTTAAATTCTTTTGACTAAGGTGACAAGGAATTGGTAATACAACATTCAAATGTGGCTGTACAAAGGAATTGGAATAATTAAGTATTTAAAACAGGAATTTAAAATAATTAAATACAATTATGCATGCAATAATAATTTAAAATAGAAATTAAATAATTTTAAATATTGGGGCAAAATGGTCAATGGTGTAACTTGCCTTGCTCAAAATCTTGATATTCTACTTCTTCAATAGGGTCAAGCTCTAGAATTAGTCAAAATCTATCTGTGAGAATAATCCAAATTCAAAGCGTAATTCAAATGAACTCAAATAAATTCAAATGAAAATACAAATTAACTCCAAATTAAATAATTTTGGTTTAGTTAGCTAGATCTTAATTTTATATAAATTTAGAAATTTGAATCACCTAAATCGGAGTTTGTATGAAGAAATACGAGCTCCTGGAAGTTTAAAACCTAAATTAAATCCTAAAAAAAAAATCAGAATTTCAGAATTTCCCGAATTAAATTTCTAAAGGAAATTATCTTTATTGCGCCGGTGACGTCGTGACCTTTGTGCACCAAGGCCGACAAGTGGGCCCTTGCAGTCATGGGTGAATACAGCGTCACCCGAGTCCATGGTGGACTCGGCGCCGCATAACGATGTGGGAAAGCCTTGGCGGCGGTCGTCCACGATGGCGCCACGCGGCGGCCACGTCCACGTTTGCGATGAGATGGCGTTGGCGTGGTGATGAGGTGGCAGGGCCACGTCTGCCCGAGGCCGGCGATGCTTTGGCGTCGCCCTCGCCGGCGCTACGCGCCACGGCGAGGCTCACCGAGAATCGCAAAGATAGAGGAGAGGACGGTTCGGCGCTACTGGCGATGGTGAGGCGAGGTCGGAAGGTTGTCGGCGATGTGAAGAAGCGGCGGCGTGCTTGATCGACGGTGGCGAAGGGCTCGGGGATCTTGAGCAGCGTGGAGGCGCCACGAGGATCGCGGCGATGCTCGAAGTTGATGGTGCAGTCGTAGTCGTCGAGGAGGCTTTGCGTGCCACGACACGACGATTCTCTAAGCTTCGACACGGAGGAAACTTCAGTGCGAGTGATCTAGGCGCTTAGAGGCGCAATGGACTGGGGAAAGAGTGAGGAGGTGAGGCGGTCTTTGGTGCGGCTTTTATAGAGTGAGGAGGTGGGAGGCGGCGATCGTCGCGTGAGGTGGCGGCCATTTGCGGAGGTGAGGAGGCGGCGTTCTACGAGTTATGGAAGGGTAAAGGCGAGATGAGTGCGGGGTGAGCGGCGAGCAGAATGCATGTGAATGCGAGGAAAGAGAGGAGGAATCGCGAGGATTGATGAGCTCCAGTGCGGCTTTAATGGCGGCAGGGGCGACGATCGTGCGGGAAGACGAGCGCGGGGAAGACGACGCTGTGCAGCCGAGGCCCACCTAGCGGCGAGAGGGAGAGCGGCGCGGTGACGTTAGACACCAGCCGTTGGATGCTGATCTGAAGGCGCAAGGCAATAGTGAGTGGCGACGGCTGCGGTGGAGGCGCGCTTGCACGGATGTGTGACGCGTGGCGGAGTGCGAGGAGGTGGGCGGTGCGGGAGCGATCTTTGAGGTGCGGCCCGATCTTGTTGCAAGGATTTTAAATCTTTTTCAATTGATTTAATTCCAGAAATTCAAATAAGCATTAGAAAATAGCAAATAAAGTCCAAAATTTTTGAGAAAATTCACAAAAATTCTATGAGGCATTCTGGACTTAAATAAAATAATTACAACTCTTAGTTGGTAATAGATTTTGCACATAAATTATTTTTGCTTTAAAATACTTAGGGAAAAGCTTTTAAAATTTCTAGAAAATCCACAAAAATAATTAAAGTCTTATTTTCAACTGAAATTGAGATTTTGGGCTGTTACAAGAACCTCCCTTTGAAAAAGAAAAGTGTCGCAACCCTTTGTCAGGTTTTACATTGTTTTGTGAGGGTTGTGAGTAAATAATCTATGAGTTCAAGTTAGATTATTAGCGTGATGCATAATTTATCTTGGCCGATGTCCCCGATGGCGTAGCGGTTAGCTAGATCTACCTAATTTTTTTGGTGGCTAATATTGTTGGAATCTTATGCTTTTGCCACATTGAGATTTCTAGCTTTCAAGTCGATACCTTCTTCTCATTTGAAGTTTGATCTTCTTCTTGTGCGGGTCATGTGACCTCAGCGTGGACTCACTTATGTTCAATGAGTTCATCGCTTTAATGGTTTTTCCCTTGGTTACGTGTTCATTGCGAGTGGTAAGTGATTTCCCGATTGGTGAAAAGCGTTTTATGTGCCTCTTCTTTTGAGAAGTATTCAACCCATTTTTTCACATGGGTCTTTGAAATGTTTTCTAAATGTGGTTGTGAGCTTGATGTTATTACTTGTAGTAAATTGATCGCCTTTTTGTGATATCGTTCAAATGAGAATATTTCAGTTTAGCTTTCACGGTACCTTGGAGATCGCGAATCACCTGTTAAGCGAAATCATTTGGATAACTTAAGGAATTGGATTATCCTATTGCTTCTTAAAGGTTTCGTGTGATTTAGTCCGAAAGGCTCTTTGGTTTGAGTCATAAAGTGAGGTTGCAATCAAGAAAAAAATTAAATCGATCTCTTGAGGCGAAGTTAACCCATTTGCTTTCCGTGAAATCTGTAAAGGGAAATGTTAGAGTTTTGTGGGTGAGATCATTTGGATCTGTGTTTTCCCAAGTAGATGATTTGTTAGAGCAAATTTGTCTTGTCGAAAGATTTTATTGGTTCTTAATTAGATCTTGTGGTTTGGACTAACGACCTTAGCTTGACCGATTGTGACAAAGCGTTTCAAGTCAAAGGATTAATTTTATTGTTAGCAGACGAGTGTAGTAGGGAATTTGAGAATTGAGTCAAGTTTTGTAACTTGTGGTTATTTGAGTCGTTCTAAACTTCTTGCTCTTCCCGCTCAAGAGATGTCGAGTTTCAATCACGATATCTTTCTTTCAGTATCACCGTTATTTGCTAATCTCTCTTAGGGATGTGTTCCCTCAACTGTGAACTCAATTTCCGTTTTCTAAAGTCACCTTTTATCAGAATATTTCTTATGGTATCTTGCTCGGCGTGATGAGCAACGTTTTTCTGTGTGACGAAGCTTGTCCTTATTCGCCTCTTTCTTTTGAGAAAGACTCAAAAGTTTTGTTGCAGGGTTTTACAAAGCGTTTATTGGCAACTGTTTGGTGGTGGTTAAGTTTTGGTAGTGGTGATATTTTGGTACTAAGTTATTGGAGGAGTAGAAGAATGTGAAATGGATTTGATCTGTATCTCTTGAGGAAAAAAAATATTGATTCACATGGAATGTTTGGCTTCGAAGTAAGTCTGAATAGTGTTACAATTGAGTAGAACCTATGGTATAGAGAAATTCGAACTTGAGTTCATGTTAAAGGTTGAGGATTATCAAGGTATGGAGACCTTGATTAATTTTATAGAGTAACGCAATTGGATAAGATTGCGAGATTATGTGGGTAATTTTGAGGATTTCAATAAGTGAGTATGTTAGAATTGTGGGAATGTTGTAGATTCAATCCATTGATTTCCTATTTGTTATAATTGCAATTTGTAGTAGAAGTCTTGCGAGTTAAATCTGGCTTTGCATTTTCATGCTAGACCTTTGGTCACTCAATGATTGTGTGTAGAGAGAGTGGAATAATAGAGTTTCTGAGCGGTGGAATGATAATTGATAGAACCCTTACGATGAAGTATATGAGCGTGCGTGCTAAGAATTTTGAGTTGTAGTTCTTGGAAATTGGAGGTAATGTCATTGTGTGGGACCTATTCATGTTGCTTTGAGCGCCTTTTATCAAATCAATTTTGGTTAGTAGAACGAGTTATTTAGAGTATTCGGTGGATTCAATATAGCCTCTCCACAATGGTGTGGATGATGTATTTCAATTTGAGCATAATTTGAGGATGTTTAACTAAGAGATTTAAGCTCATGTGGTAGGCAGTGAATTCGAATTTCAATGTTCGAGAGAAATTTTATTCCTAGAAGCGAAGAACTGTGGCAAAGGATGATTCGTGGGATAATGAGGCGTTTTCTTGATTCTCGTTTGAGTTTTGTGTCGTTGACTTGTATTTTCCGCAATTTGAGTTGGCGCTGTGTTGGCGTGTTGATTCTTTCCAAATTCAGACAAACCGCAAGTATTTGGTCTAGGCATTCGAGTGATTTCTCCTTTGGTTGTCGTGATGCTCATTTGTAAACTGCTTATTTGGAAAATGGATTTGTTTTCGAGATGATTGTCAAATTTGGAATCTAACCTTTTGGTGGAGAGTTAGCATTGCGTGGATGTGATGAGGACTCTCTATTTCTAGTTGGATTATCTTCGTTTTTGAAAGTTGTAGAAATGAGAACGTTGGCTTATCGCGTTGACCGTCTCGGGTCCTTATGCGAATTACGCATCGTCTGGTGTGCTCGAGTGTTAAGCGAGTATCTGAGCAATTCTAAGCTTGGAATATCGCTGTTTCATTCCAGTCGTAGTTTCCTTACATTTAGATTGGCGTGAAGATTCGAGGTCGAATCCTGTTAAGGAGGGTAGAATGTAATACCCCGGATTCGGATCGGGTAATTAGAAAAGCAGCTGGGGAGGGAAAATTCAAACAAGAACTGAAATTTCCTGAATCGACGGGGGGTTTTCAGCGATCTTCCGACAACCTGGGCCTGGGCCGTAGCCCAGGAGGGGCCCATGAGAGGGGCCAACTAAGGGGGGGGGGGGGTTTCCTCATCCCCAAACCCTAGCCTATCCCCTCTCTCTCCCCACTCCCCTCCCCAAGCCGCCACCCCCTCCTCCCTGTCATACGCCAGACTTGTTCGTCCGATTTGGGTAAGTTCCGTACGTTTTCTGATTTTCCCACCTGTTAGAAAGTTGTAGCCCTTAATCTTAGCCTTCTTTAGGCACCGAGATCATATGATTTGGAGTTACGGTTTAGGAGATATGGTAGTTTTACCGCGACTGTCCTGGACAGCTGACGTGTTTTGGCAGATTTTCTTGTCGGGCCATTATGAATTACTTAGAGGCCGAATCTCGGGTTTTCATCTCCTATAGTTATGTTCCTAGTTTCTTTAGCTTTCTTTTGGCACCGAGATCACGAGATTACACCCTGTGGTTTAGGAGATATGAATTTTTAACCGCACACTACTCTGTCTGTCAAAGATTTTGGAGACTGTCGGTTGCTCGTCGGTTTTGATATAGTTACAGTCAGATTCAGAACTCCCAACCAAATAGGTTATTGTAGCCCTTTACATTATATTTCCATGTTGATAAAGATCACCTCTATTGGATCAGTAGAATAAAAGTTACGTCATTTTCTTTACCACTTGTTCGAAATCGGCGGATATCATTAGTGTTTTCAAGCTGTTGTTTAGGCCTTTGTTTTGGCGAATCGAGAACCCGCCAACTAGAGTTTCGTAGTGTTGTGCGTTAAGATTCATTGGGCACTGGTTTGGGTCATTTCTAATTCGGATAATTAAATACATTTTTCTCGTGCCGCTGATCGGAAGGGTGAAATCTGGTGAATACTTTATTTTCAATTCGAATCATGCGGTATATTGGGTAGTCGGGAGATATTGTAGAACACGGTAGTAATGTATTTCCACATTGTTCTTATTTGGGAACACTTGTGTAGGCGGTGACGCATCGCGTGTGGGAACACCTTCATTGCTTGCTAGCGCATCATACGCGAAAGGCAAGTACATTGAATCCTTTACATTGATGAATGATGTGTTTGTGTTCATGTTAATGTTTCTATGATTCATGTTTTCAATCAACGAAGTTACTCAACATTCATATTCGTCTGAGCAAGTCTCGCATATTAACTTGTGGTGTTTTCAATTGAATGCATGATAATGTGATGTATCGTGTATGTTCTTGCACTTGTTCATGATGTTGATATGTTTCAAATTGATAATTGAGAAAAGATGATGACATTCATATTACTTGCTTCATTCCATTCATACATGCTTTAATTTCCGTCCACGGGAGTGGAATTTTGAAAGACCCATCAATTCCAGTATGGGCATTTGAAAGACCCATCAATTCCAGTATGGGCATTTGAAAACCCATCAATTCGAATGGTGCGTGTGATCCACCATTCCAATGTGGGCCACGTTGGACACCGTATGAAACGTTCTTCATACGGTAACTTTAAGTGAACACCGACAGGTGTTACACTCGCTATCCCGGTATAAGCTGTGATTAGTCCATTCCTTCAGTGCATTCTTTCATTCCATCCATTCATGTATTCATTCCATTCAATCATGTATGTGGTGCAAGATTTGTTCATAATTCAATTGAATTGATTTATCCACTATTTGATTAATTATTCTAATATGGTACTTACTGAGTTTCGACTCACCCTTGCTTTCAATGTTATTTAGGTGATCCACCACGATGTTGATGATTTTGGGAAGGAGTAGACCAACACGTTGCACACAGAACATTACTCGATAATTTTCATTAATGGTTTCAAGTTTGATATTCCTTGATGAGAAAAGGACTGTATTAAGTAATGTTTAAACTTCATGTCATGTCGTTCCATGATTAGTTTCTTGATTATTCGCCACTGATGTATTGGCTGCTTTCACCTCGTTATCCTGTTATTGATATTTGGATAGATGCATATTGAATCTTATTAGTAAATTGTTCATATGTTGTATCCTTAGGTGGCATCTTGGCTTAGAATAGCTGTGGTGTTACATGCACAAAGTCGCATTTTCATGTTTAAATACTTTTACTAAGTTCAATGCAATTCTTTAATCCATAACTAAAATCAGATTTTTAAATTTGAATTTTTATAGTGGATAACCTCCATTCAAGAATGGTGAAGGATATCCTCCTATCATTTTACCACAAGGATTATCCATCCCAAAATCATTTGCTGAATTCATTTTAAAATCAAAACCAAATTCTAACTTGGAGTGGCTTTGTTCAGCTTGTCCATGACCGTGGATCTGGCTATTCGAATAGTTTTACACTCATGCAGAGGTTGTACAACTTTACTCACAAGAGATAATTTGCTTAACATGTCGGTCAATACACGCTTCTCTAGGCGTGTGACTAAGCAATTATCACTAGGCCTTTCAAAGCTCTACCCCATGGTTATTATGTCTGCTAAGGTTTCACTCCCATTGGGTTAACCACCAGCCGAAAGCCCCCTCTTGCGCCAAGTGGGATTACTGTCTAACCGACACCCACACATCAACATAGCATAAATAACAAGGAGGTATTATAAATTATTTAGCCTAGTCCTACCCACACAGGACATGTGGTAGTACGGTGGAGCTTAGCAAGATGCAGCTCGAAGACCGGTCTTTAACCAACCTGGGCAACATTTCATGAAAATATAACGATTATGTGCATTGCCTTGCACCCAAGTCTAAACTATTTTAATTTATTTTCTAGGTAAAAACATTTTTTCTAAAATTTCTATAGTAAGACAATACCATAGACTCAATTTGAATCAAATTTGAATAATTCTGGATAATCTCCCCAAATTCAAGATTTTGGTCTAAGCATTGTCTAAGCATACCATTTTCAAATTTTATTTTAATTATGGCGACAAGGGAATGAGTGTTCAAACCTCAATATTGGTCATACAAAGGAAATATTGTAACTAAAAATTTAAATAGGAATTTAAAATAACTAAATAGAAATATTCATGAAACAATAATTTAAAAAATAATTAAATAATTTTAAATATGAGGGTTAACATGGTCAAATGTATAACTTGCCTTTCTCGAAGGACTCTTCTTCTCCTAATTCAATTTCCACAGAGTCGTCAAAATCTATCTGCGAAAATATGATAAAAACAAACAAATTCAAATAAAATAAACTCTAAATTAAATAATTTCAGTTCGGAAGGTGGATATTTAATTTATATGAATTTAGGAATAAGAATCATGATTTGGAGTTCATATGAAGGAGAGCGAAGATCGAAAGTTTGGATATCACAAGAAATGATAGAATTCAGTATTGTTCATCTTAGAGTCTTTGTCCATCTTTTGAGTACGGTCATCTTGAGTACTATTAACCTCTCGAGTATTGTTCATCTTCGCGTCTTGGTCACCTCAAGTCTTTGTTCATCTCGTGTGGTCGGAAGGAGTTACCACTCTGGTTGAAGGAGATTTCGACTATCTTGGTCGAAGGAAAGGTTTCGACTATCTTGGTCGAAAGAAAGGTTTCGATAACTTTGGTTGAGAAATGAGCGGTTTCAATTATCTTGGTCGAAAGAAGATTTCGACAACATTTGGTCGAATAAAGGTTTGACAACACTTGTCGAAAAAGGTTTCAACAACACTGGTCGAAGAAATGTTTCGACTACACTTGTCGAAGAAAGGTTACGACAACACTGGTCGAAAGAAGGCTATGACTACCTAGTTGAGGGAAGGCTACTACTACCTTGGCGATGGCGGCGGCGCTCTGGCGCCACGATGAGCTACTGTGAAGGTGTGCAAAAGAAGAGGAGATGACATTGAACCTTATGCGATACTTTCTGAGGCGAATGCGATGGAGTGGCGATGGCGAGGCGGTTGGCGGCGGCGGGGTACGGGTTCTGGTGGCGATGGTGCTCCTATGGCCCTCTGGCAAAGAAGAAGTGTACCTAAGGTAGAACATGACGGGTGGTGGCATAATCGGTGGTGCTAGGGTTGGCGACGGAGGAGCTTCAGGCTTCGATTTCGGCGGATAGAGACAAGCGAGTGGTTGTGGTTCTTTGGGAATGGGTGAGGGAGAAATCGAAGGCGTGCCCCTTTTATAGGGCAAGGGCATAGCCGGAACAACGGGACGTGTGTGAGCGTTAACGGCCAATGCAGCGGTGAAGAGAAATGCCAGTAAATGATGAAGAAATGGTCGATTAAGTACCGCATTGAGTGAAAGGTGATTATAGCAATAATTGGGAATGATCTCGAGTGAAAACGGACGCATAAATGCGTTTTATGACCGAGATTTGTGGTACTCTAGCTCGACGAGAGGAAGGCGAAGGAGTGGTTGGGGATGACCGATGGGGTCGGGGCGGGAGAGAGAGAGAGAGAGAGAGAGAGAGAGAGAAGGGCTGGCGTGAGCAAGTTGGTGCGGGGAAGGATTCGGCCCTACCACTATTCCAGGTTTAAAAGGTTTAGCGGTTTAAATAATTCAGTTAATTCGTTTTGGACTTAAATAAAATATTTCCATAATTGGTAATTAATTTTTGCAAATAGTTTATTTTGGCTTTAAAATAATTTAGGGGAAAGATTTTAAAATTTGAGAAACTTCCAGAAAATATTTAAATTTTATTTTAAGCTGGAAAAAGAAATTTATGTTGTTAAAGGAATGGAGCGGAAACGTTTCGGCGGTGGTGAGCGAGGCCGGAGATAATGAAGAAGGAGGTGGCGCCGGCAAACGGGGCTTGGGAGCTCAAGATGATGGCGGCATGCGAAGGAGGATGTCGGGTCGATCGGGATGATGCGGATGCGGCCGCTCGAGGTGGACCAGCGGTGGAGAATGTCGAGGCATGGGCGGCACCGTCATTCAAGAAGATGACCAAGGCGGTGTGTCTTGGCGACTTTTGGTGGCGGGCTTGCGGGTGGCGACTTTATATCCTTGGGAGACATGTGCGGCCAGAGGCGCCAAGGCGGCGTGTGATGGAGTCCATAGCACGCATGCGGCTGCAATGGTGCAACCGTGACTAGCTTGTGGCCCATGTGGGCGGCGGGCGAACAAGCGGGGATGGAGTGGAGGCGACGGTAGGTGCAGGCATGGTTAAGGTGGGTGGAGGAGGAGAAAAGAGGAATGGGTCAAGAGAAATCAGCCCACAAAGATAAAAGAAAAACAAAATAGGTTTAGGAATTAAGAAAAAAGTGAAATTCAAATGAGGCAAAATAAATAGAAAATAAATTCTTTAAAATCCAAGAAAATTTAGGAACACTCCTTGGAACACAAGGAACCCATCTAACACTGTTTTTATTTAATATATGTTCACATTAGTCAAATTAAATAGTTTAAATTTTAGAAATTTCCAATTAAGCTTTGTTAAATTAAGAAAAGTTGGTGAAATTTTTCAAGGAACTAAACTACTGAAAAGATTTTTGAAAACCCAAATTTTGGGACGTTACACTACAACCCCTACACAGAGCCTCCGTCGACCTTTGGCCTCAGTGACTCGGTCATCTTGGCCGTGAAGCCCTATCACGAGCATTAGGCTCTTTTCATTCATCTTGTAATAATAAGGACATGTCCGATTGTCACGCATGTCGTATTGGCAAACATGTTCGTTTACCATTTTCACACTACATATTCTACCACTATTCCATTTCAGATTATTCGCTGTGATGTTTGGACGTCACCAGTTCCTAACATCTCCAGTTTTCAGTACTATCTTGTTATTCTCGATGATTTCAGTCATTACTAATGGATGTTTCCTTTGCGATGCAAGTCCGATGTGCTCTCTCACATCACTTCTTTCCATGCTTATGTTCGCACCCAATTTCATCTTCCTTCCCTTGCCATTCATTCTAACAATGGATGTGAGTTCGAAAATCATGCTTCTCAGACCTTCCTTGCTCAGCATGTCATCGCTCTACGTCTCTCTTCTCCGTACACCTCCCAACAAAACAGGAAGGCTGAGCGAATTCTTTGTACCGTTAATGATGTTATTCGCACTCTACTTTTTCACTCTCATATGCTTTCTCGCTTCTGGGCCGAAGCCTTTGCCACTACAACATATCTTCTTAACCACTAGCCTTGCAAACCTCGACACCTCCTCTCTCTCCCTTTGAGATTCTATTTAGTATTCCTCCTGAATATTGTCATTTGTGTGTCTTTGGATGCCTTTGGTATCCCAACAGGCTTGCCACCGCACCAAACAAAATTTCTCATTGCTCCTCTGCCAGTGTGTTCCTTGGCTACCCAGCCGATCACAAGGGCTACTGGTGTTACGATCTCACATCTCATCGTATCATCACTTCTCATCACATCTGTTTTGATGAAACATCTTTTCCTTTTTTACCCACCCAACCGGATCCATCACCTAATTTGGAATTTATTCTTGCTGCGCCAGCCCTTCCACCCACTAATGTTGTGCTCCATCCCATGACAGCCTGAAGCAAACTTGGCATCTTCAAACCTAATCCAAAGTATGTGCATGTTGCTTCCACCACCTCTCATCCTACTGGTATTTCCGCCTTGCCTAAGTCTGTCTGTTCCGCTCTTCGTGTGGCTGTAGGACATGCAAGCAGAGCATCGTGCATTACTTTCCAATGAGACTTGGGCAGTCATCCCTCGTCCTCCTGGTGTCAATGTGGTCACTAGTAAATGAATTTTTCACCACACCGACAGCGTCAAGAGCGCTTTTCTTCATGGTTGTGAGGAAACCCGGGTTATTTCCGAAAGACCAAGGCCTTCCCGGTCTTATGGAAATAACTAAGGGCTTCAAGTGAATGAATTCCATCCTAACCCCATCCAAGTGAGAGGGCCTGACCAAAACTAGAGCCCCGGTAATCATGCATACTGCTCCACTGCGAGCACTACATGATGATCGGTTCTCAAAACGGTCCAAGTCCGCACTTGGACAAGTTAGAAGGGGATTCACAACAGCGAGTATGAGACAGTGTTGGCTCCCAGGATCAGTGACCAACACGCTCATACTCTCATTCAACATCAATCACACACACACAACAACATACATTGATAATCGAAAAGACATGCAACATAATAGTTAAGTCTACAACTATTACATGACGACCGACCGGCCAAATTCAAATAAAAGTACTAAGTAGCAGCGGAAGCAAGGTAAATAAATCAAAAGGTCCAGCATGGTGTGCCCATAGCCCAAGGCAACCGACTGGGAGTCAAATAATAACACAATTCGTTAGCCTCGCCATAGTCGGCGCTAACGAAGTCATCGATCGATAATTCATCTTCACCTGTAATTGCCGCAAGCGGGCTGGGTACAAAATGTACTCGCAAATTTTACACAAAGGTAAAATTAGTTATTCATAATGGTCAATCAAAGAATGACATTAGTGGCTTTAGTTTTGCGAAAGACGCAACAATTTTCAACCTCCACATAGTAGCTTTTCAATTGCCATTTCAAAAACAGATTTGAAGTAGAAATAAAGCATGTGATAAAGTGATACATTTATAACCAAATGAATCAAATAAATGCCAAAGTGGCAGCCCACTTTTATACACTAAAATGCATGAACACCCGTTCACGTCGAACACCAAGTTGTAACCACCAATTTTAACTAAAAAGTCTAGCGATGACATCTCCCAAAATCAAGTGTTGTCCATAACCGTGCACATAGCTATTCAGATAGTTTGACCGCTGCAGGGGAGTACTACTTTACTCACACGACTCGACTAGCCCGTAAGCCACCGGAATAAACACACTTCCTATGGTGTGTCGGCCTGGGACGTCGAGATTCGGTACTTTTCGGCAAGAAGGTGGTATTGCGCCAGGTCCCCCTTGCGAGATGAACCCCAAGCTTAGTACAAACGACGGATAGCGCTTGCTAAGTGGGCTCACAAGTTATGCTGGATATACCGATGCAATGTTAATAAAGAAAAATAGTGCTCCCTTGCACATTATAGAAAATTGCATCGGCTCCTACGAACAAATGATCGAACACAATTGTCCCCACATAACCAGAAACCACATGTGGTCTAACCCAATAAAAACCTTCCCCCTACTTGACCAAGCGGCACCCATATACCGCGCGTGGTAGCACGATAGTTACTTGGAATGACAGCCCATGGCTCGGTCCTTAGCGGTTCGGACAAGTCAACCACAAACCCGATCTCATGCGAAGGCACTATCACTAGCAACCTCTTGTCCAAACCAAAACTACTTGAAACAACAAAATTTAAAATCAAAATAACCAGATGCAATGATCTGGACCAAAATTAATAATTGATAAGAGTGAGGTGTTTCCCACGATTGACGGGTTAATCCCGTCAATAGTACTAACGTATAATCTAGACTTGCATTGCTAAGCACTCAATACACAAAAGAACATCATCACATCCATCTATTCCTAAGCATATATGTGTACTGGACTTTAACAAGGATGACAACAACATTTGGATATAACTATCTATATATCACAAAAAATATTGATATACCGAAATAGCATGCAAGCAATTAACATTGCATTTCAAAACACTACTTATCAAAATTGGGATCAATATGATGCAAAAAAAAAGTTCAAATGATGCTTTCCTTGCTGGTAGATTAATTACTCGCTTTTGGTGGCGTACGAGTCAATATCAATAGCTTCGGAATCTATGAAAAGACAACACCGAATAAACACCGAGAAAAGGCAAGAATTATAAAATACTAAAAAATGCATGAAATTAATACATTATCTAGATGATGATTTACGTGAAATAATTATTCAATTTGGATTTTACATTATCTAGATGATGATTTAGGTGAAATAATTATTCAATTTGGATTTTAGATGAGAAAGTTATAGCCGTTTGAAAATTAGTTTTCTAGAAACTCCAAAAAAATTGAAATCGGCAACTGTTCATCCATTGTTGAGCAGTAGTGAGGATAAGTATTATATGTATGGATAGAGAATATTATAATAAGACCAAAATAACATGGTTAATCTCATTTGGAGTTTTTATGAATTAGTTATTAATTTTCAAAGTTATTAGCTTTTTCTATTGTAAAAATAATTGAGTTATGGATCATTTTTCAAAACTATATTCTCTGCTACAAAGACATGCTTGCAACCTATTTTAAAATAAAGTTCACTTAAAATGAAAATTATCAAAATTGGTTTCACTATTTTTTGAGTTAAAATGAATTAGTTGTGCATTTTTTGAAGTTAATTGACTTTTAAGTGTATAATTTGTTTCGGAAATTATAAATGCATTTAATACTTTTGTACCAACATGAACCTAGCGAGTCAATGATGGGTAGGGTCCGATTACAGTGCATTTTCAATTTAAATTTGGATTTTAGCGTCTTGACGGTGGGTCGCATGTCGTGTCGATCGAGCACGATGTGTGAACCGCGGGTCCATGGGTCGGTTCATAGGGTCTGCAACTATGCACTTAACTCTCGGGAATCTCTCTCTCAAACCGTCATTTAAACATTGTTTTCTGTTCCTGGTCCCACTTCTCATACACTCATTACTTCCTTAAGACAACATTAACTACAGTAAGCAATGATTAGCCATTAATGACCCAGATTTGAGCCCTAATGGTGTTGCTACAGTATTGTTGGTAATCATACAATACCATGGCGCATTACCGGTGATTCCGACCACGGCGCCGCCGACCAAGGGCAAGGATGGATACGCAATAGCATTGCGCTCCTAATGGTGGTGCTCTCGACCTCAACAGTGGCCGGTAGCGGCGGCGTGCTGAAGATGGGCAGTGATGCTAACAACGGAGAACATGCATTCAACGTTTTAGCTCCGTAGCATCCAGAGAAGCGTGTGCCTGAGCTACTAATGCGCCTAACGAAGCTACCTGGGCACTGGAGAGAAGTCGAGATAGTCAGAACTGGGCCGGTGTCGGAGACGGTGACGGCGGCGGCACGGCTTCAAGTGGAGAGGATGCCCTGAGAAAAACAAAAGGGAAAGAGTGATCGGGATAGCTTACGGACCACAAGTGCATGCTATGAAAGCAAGGAATTGAAGAAAGGTTACCAGATCAAAGGGGGAGACGAAGAGGTTGTTCTTACGCCAAAATTGAGCAATCTTCAATTCTTGGGCCCCTACCATGCATTGCCAAACTTGTGTGAGGATTACTTCCTCATGTTCAAGTACACAAGGTGGCAGCTTGAGTGATGATAATACTCACCGGAGACGAAGAAAGCACGGGGTGTCATCGGGTGTAAGCTCTGGATGTGAACTAGAGCGAGGAAGGCCACCGACGTTAGGAACTACAAACAAGGACACGAGCGGGTTTAGCTAAAATGGACTCGGCATCGGTTGTAGAGTCGAGAGGAACCATTGGAATGAAGCTTACAGGCGGTATCTAGCAATGGCCTCCTCCTCCTCCTCTCGTGAGTGAGGAGAAGTGGGGAAAATTCTAGGGTTTGGAGGGTATTATCCTCGGGAGATGACGGAGTGGAGGCGGCGTCATCTTGAAGCTCAAGAGTGGTCGGGAGGCGGTGGCTCACGGCGTCGAATGCGCTAGGCGAGCACTGTGCGGCGTGGTGTGGTGTTGCTACGGGCGTGCCAGCGCGAGGTGGACGAAGCACCTGACATGCGGGCTCGGCGTGGTAGCGGGAGAAAACGGCGTGGTGCGGTCAGGCGTTGTGCGTTAAGTCAGTGCGGTCAATTCAAGTTGGCTCTTGTGCGGTGCGAGCCTTGGTGCGGTTCGATCGATGAGCAGTGCGGGGTTGGTGATTTGAATTTTATTGATTCAAGTTTGGTAGGCCACAGAATATAGCAAATAACATCCTAAAAATCGGAATAAATCAAAGGGGTTCTGGGGTGACCTAGTACCCATATAAAATTTTAAGCGTAACTATTCATGCTTTAATTTGAACAGTTCCAAAAATTTGGTAAAAATTATATTAATTCATGACAATTAATATAGTATTTGTTTAAATTATTTCCAGAAGATGATCATATGTTTTTATCTTAATTTTTTTGAGCTTAAATTTGAAGTGTAGATTTAAACTTTGATTGTGATTTTTCTAATGCAAGAATTGGTGCAAATGTTTCAAGAATGCCATGTATGCTCATGAGATGCATAATAATTCTTTTTATTAAATTGGGGATGTAACAACCCCCCCCCCCCCTTACAAAAGATCTCGACCCCGAGATCTCGGTAGGTCGGAGATTGGACAGGACGGTTCAAAAAGAAGATACAACATCTGTTGTATTGATTTCCTTCAAAGATAGTGCTAAGATAATAAAGTTAAGATTACAAAGTATTTATACTACATTTTCATTTCCATTGCTTTGTTTACCATTTCCTTTCCTTATTCAGTAGGCACTTCAAATGGAAGGAAAAAGACCAGGATATTCGGTTCGCATCTGATCTTCACATTCCCAAGTTGCTTCATCTTTAGTATTGGTTACTTCACTAAATTTTTAACAACTTGATGTTGTGATTCCTTACCTTGTGCTCCATTTCTTTGAGAATGCGAATCTGGTGCTCCCGATAAGAAAGATCGGGCTGCAAGTCGAGTTCTTCCAACTCAGTTGCTTCGGTTGGGACGCGAAGGCACTTCTTCAGTTGTGAGACATGGAACTCGTCATGCACATCCGAAAGTGATGGTGGCAACTCAATTGATAGGCCACCGATCAGAGTTTCTCTAGAATCGGAATAGCCCAATGTAGCGAGTGTCAATTTGCCTTTGACTTGGAAGCGATGTGTTCCTTTTATCGGAGAGATTTTAAGGTAAACATGATCATCCACGAAAACTCATATCACGAAGGCGACGCGGTCGGCATAGGACTTGGCGAGATTGAGCCGTCTGAAGCCACTCATGGATCACATGAACTTGCTCTTTGGCGTCCTCCACCAAGGTTGGACCATAGAATGGTCTCTCTCCGGCTTCGGACAGTTCAAGGGTGTTCTACAAGCTCTCCCAAACAACAACTCGAAGGGTGACATTTGTATGCTTGATTGGAAACTATTGTTGTAGGAGAACTCTGCAAAACAACAAGCACTTTTCCCAATTCTTGCTATAGGAAAGCACACATGGTCGGAGAAGGTCTTCTAAAATTTGGTACACCCTCTCGGTTTGTCAATCCGTTTGCGGGTGGTATGCAGAGCTAAAAGATAGGTTCGTCCCCATTGCTCGATGTAAGCACTTCCAGCAGTAGGATGTAAACTGAGGGCCTCGATCTGATGATCCTTGAGAGGTAAAGCTCTCCTAGCTTGACCCCGATGTAGGTGGTCTTGATAGGAATGAAATGGGCGACCTTTGTCATGCGATCGACAATCACCCATATGGAATCGGACCCGGCTTGACTCCATGGAAGGCTGGTGATGAAGTCCATCTCGACTTCCTCCCACTTCCACTTCAGAATGGGCAAAGGATGGAGAGTACCTGCTGGCTTCAAATGCTTAGCCTTGACTCTTTGGCATATATCGCACTCGACAACATATCGCGCTATCTATCGCTTCATTTGGCTCCACCAAAGCCGCTTTTTTAGATCGTGGTACATCTTGGTACTCCCAGGGTGGATGGAGAATTGAGAGTTGTGAGCTTCCTTAAGGATCAAATATCTAAATTCACAATCAAAAGGAATCACCAAATGGTTCCCGACACATAAGGTGCTTTGGGCATCTTCGGTGAACCATTTGGTCTTGCCTTGCTTAATTTCTTTCCGTATTTAGGCCACTTCCAAATCGGTCTTCTGGGCTTCTATAATCTGGTCCTCTAATATGGATTTCACATTTAGGGAAGCAAGAGACCCTTCTTCAATTATCTCTAGGTGCATCGTTGCATTGCAGCGCACAAGCCTCTGAAGTGGGCGCAGACAAGCAGATTGTATTGAGATTTTTTGCTCAATGCATCGGTCACTAAGTTGGCTTTCCCTGAGTGATTATGAAGTCCCATATCGTAGTCCTTGATCAACTCAAGCCACCTTCTTTTCCTCGGGTTCAGGTCGGCTTGAGTGAAGACATATTTGAGGCTCTTATGATCAGTGTAGATCTCGCATAGCGATTCTCGGTGAGGTAATGTCACCACATCTTCAAAGCATGGACTCTGCTGCAAGTGCCACGTCATAAGTAGGATAATTATCTTCATGAGGCCTCAATTGTCTTGATGCATACGCCACAACTCGGCCCTCTTGCATGAGCACACAACCGAGCAGTGGCGAGAAGCATCATGATAAATGTCGAAGCTTTGCGAATATCCATTTGGATGAGCACCGAAGCTTTGGTCAGGAGGTCTTTCAAGATCTGAAAGCTTGTCTCACACTCCACTAACAATTCAAACTTTTTCTCCTTCTTTAACAGTTGGGTCATTGGCTTCGCAATTTTGAAGAAGTTCTTGATGAACCTGCGGTAGTAGCCCATGATTCGAGCAAACTACGAATGTCGGTGGCGCTCTTGGTTGCCTCGATCAAGTACATCTTGCACTTTTCTAGGCTCAACAATGACACCTCCTTGGATAGCACATGACCCAATAAGCTAACTTCATGAAGTCAGAACTCGCATTTGCTGAATTTTGCATAGAGTTGATGTTGATGAAGCTTGTCCAACACTAGCCACAAGTTCCGCTCGTGTTCCTCATTGGACTTGTAGTAGATGAGAATGTCATCGATGAATACAACAACAAACTAGTCCAGGTTCTCCATGAAAACTAAATTCATGAGGTTGATGAAGTAGGCCGGAGGATTGGTTAGGCTGAAGGACATGGCTGCGAACTCGTACAGCCCGTAGCGAGTGGAGAATGTTGTCTTTGGTATGTCTTCGGTTCTAACCTTAATTTGATGGTAGCCCAATCGCAAGTTAATCTTGGAGAATACTTGGGCTCCACTCAATTGGTCAAGCAGATCATCAATCCGCAAAGCGGATACTTATTCCTGATCGTGACTTCGTTCAACATACAGTAGTGGTGGTGGTGTAGGAGCTTGATCGTCAGGGCATCCCTCGTTGCCTCGCGAGGCATTGATGCGCATAGTGGCTGGCGCGGCCACAATGAAAGAAAGTGATGTTGGGCTTGAATCGCTGCTATTTTGGGGTTTTACCCCATTATACTATTGTACCGTTGGTGGAGAAGGCATGGGGATTGCCGTAGAAGGTCTTGGTGGCACCGAGCTTGAAAACGAGGCGCTTGGGGCGGCCCGGTGCGTGGTCGAGGAAAGCTTCCCCTTGCAAAAATTTGGGCAGTTCTCTTCCTCTTCTTCGACTCATCCAGGCTATGCTCTTGTGCTCCACCACAAGGACTTGTTGACCATGTCTTTGGAAGTTCTGAAGTCGTGCCGCATGAGAGCTAGTGCATCTCCTCCGTCAATCAATGATGAACCGGCTTTGTGGCGCGCATCCGTGGAGAAGTCATCCGGAGCACAATGAGCTAAGAAGTTAAACTTGTGCAAATACTCGTGGCGCTCTTCCTCCCTTGCTTCAGGGTAAGGAATTGTTGTTTCTTGATCACTAACACCCCCTCAAGGATGTGAGCCATGCAGAAGGCCAGTTGGAACTCGTTCCAAGTGGAGCGTCTCCGTTAGGTTGCATGGCGAAAAGATATCCCACCACGCGCTTGTGGCGTCTTCTAGGCGGTAGATGGCGAATAGGACCCTCTCAATCTTTGGTGCCTTTGGCGATTGCCAACTTCTTCTCTATGGTGCGGAACCGGTTCTCCACCTCGATAGGGTCCTCCATCTTTGGAGAAGGTCGGGGTTGGTTCGTTGAAAGTCGATGAGTCCCCGTGCGCTCGAGGTGGCCCGATGGTCGGCCGTCGGAGATGTATTCTGCGCGATGGCCTCCAATATCTTTGTTTGGCCCATCCTGTTTCTCTCAATTTGGGCCAAAATCTCCGCCATTGTAGGCGGTGGTGGAAGCACTTCCTCAGGACGGCCGCCTTGATGGTAGTGGTGGTCCGCATTCACCACCATATTGCTCGAGCATTAGGCTCAAGGCTGCGGCGTGAGGGTCATGGGGTGGAGACCCTCCCTTGTTGTGCCTCGCTCATGTTGTAGCTCCAGCCATCCTGTTGCCACAAGGATGGTTAGCTACCGACGAAAGACACAATCAAAGAGAGTGAACTAGAATCTTGACAGCAAGCGTCACATCCTTTAATTTATCATGCACAAAGACAAAAATGCACAAAACTTAGCACCAAATGGGTGTACAAAGGCACTAGGGCCAGTACAAGATCCAATAAAGCAAGGGATAGTTTTTCGGCACGATTACATTCATATAAGCCCGTAGGCAAATGTCAATCGTCCAAAACAAAAGTTCTTACAACAAATGATAACAAGTTCTGTGGATATCATGGGGATATGCTCCTGATCTTAGGATGATGTGACAATTGGCAATGGCGTTAAAGGTTTGTCGTTTCACGTATTTTCGGAAAAGAATCAGGGCTATCAGGCCATTGGTGGTCCGACGGCCGGCGAGCGGCGATTAGGCGGCCTAGAAGCGGTCGACCGCCACCCTAGCGATAAGACCGGCCAATGGCACTCCGACCGGCCATAGCGGCGGTCGGACCGGCCAACTTCAGAAAGTGGTTTTTAGGGCTGGGCCAAAAATAGAGGTTGCAAGCAACAGAGAGGATTCTATTGCACTTGGTCTCATAATTTTTGGAGTCCTAGTCAAAAGTTCTATTCGTTTGAAAATTCCAGTAGGTTTACGATTTCCAGGGGTTGAAATTGGCTAAGTCGGTGGCGGTCGGGCCGTCCAACGGTGGCGGTCGGCCGGTCGAGTGGTGTCGGCCGACCATGGGGCCGATCGACCGGTTCCACTATATCGGCGTTCTTTGTGGCGGTGATGTTCGGTTGTCGAGTCAAAGTCATGAGTTTGATGCATATGTGTTGCATGATGCATGTTTTGACTAACATGGGTCAAGTTGTGAAGAACTTATTCCGATTGATTTACTTGTCTATTGTTGTGCATGTTGCTTGGTGGTCAACGACGGTTACGGCGAGGATGATCGGGACTAGGCTTGGAGAGTGAGGTCCAAAATGATCGACGATGTCGGGTGAGATCAATGAACTCAAGTGTGGTGCAAGATGGACAAGGGTGTCCTATTAGCCAACTTTGTGGCGCAAGATGGCGCAAGGTGAAGTTTGTTTAGGTCAAGAGGCGATAAAGATGGCGCATTAAAATGTGTGCGTGTGTGACCCATTTGTTTTGGGCCTTAACGGGAGCCTAATTGAGTCAAACTTCTAGAAGGCCTAAGCCTCCACTATAAATAGAGGAGGGATGTGGTTGCACCTCCTCTTCGTCTCTTTTATCATTTTGAAACCCTAATTTTCTTAGGGAGAGGAGATGTGGAGATTAGGATTCTAGAGATTTTTGATTTGATTTCGTGCTCATAGATTGAGCTTTGTCCTCCATTGATGGAGTGGCCGTAAACCAAAATCAGATCAAAACAATCCAAGGAAAGTTTGATGAATGTTTTGTCTCTTTTCTTTCTTTCTCTTTTTGATGATTTGAGTCTTTCTTTGATCCATGAGTTTTTGCTTGAATTCTCCATGTGATCTAGCTTGCTGTGACATGTGGGAACATATCTGGGATCATCTTGATCATCAATCACCCACGAGCAAGATTTTGGATCTAGTTTTCGTTTTGACTCGGTTTTGAACCTTCCTTCTCTCAAACCGAAAAGGATCATAATTCTTCCAAGAATTTCCACAATCTTTGATTGGAATAAGTTCCTGACATCATAGAGAAGGTGTGTTCCAAGTTTCATCGAGTTTGGAGTTGTAGATCAAAAGTTACATCTATTTACAACTTTGTGTGTCAGGCGGTTTGATCATTTGGTAGGCGGTCGGACCACAGGGCACCTGTCGGACCGCGAGAAGTCGTGGTCGACCACCATTGACCCAATGATCGGACCGCCAAGACCGAGTTCTTGACTTGTGTTGATTTTTGCCGTATTGATTAGGGGTTAAATTGGATTCAATACTAGTTTTCCATTGTACTGGTATATTGATCTTCATAGCTTCCATAGCTACTGAAGTAAAATCTTATTGAATCAATTATTTGTGAAAAAGTGAGCGTGCTCCTATTCACCCCCCCCCTCTAGTCACATTTTCGGTCCAACAAGTGGTATCAGAGCATGGTTAGTTCAATCTTGATCTTAACCAGTTACTGAACTTGGCGATGGATAAATACTCCACCAAGCTGTATATCTTCGATGGGAACGACTATGCCTATTGGAAGAATCGCATGCGAGTCTTCCTTGAGAACGAAGAACAAGCTATATAGGAGGTTGTTCGAGCCCCGCTCGTTATTCTCGAAGTTGCTACGCCGGCTTTAGCAGCCCTCTTGGATAACAACAATAAGGCAAAAAATCTCTTATATGGTGGGCTTGGTAGACAGGAGTATAATCGGATTTGCAATCTTGAGAGTACTCACCCACCTCTTGGCTGTAATCAACACCAAGGAGTGGGAGATAAAGGCTACTGCCGTTGAGGAGAACATCAACCTCTCTGATCTGACTTTGGAGCTGCTCTATAGCAAGCTCAAGACTAATGAGATCAAGAGGATTGGTCATCCCAAGAAGGAAAATATACCTTTAGTAGCAGACCCACTCAATAGAGCTTCTGATGGGTCTTTTGAGTCTTCTTTTGGATTTTCGCTTGCTGGTTTATCTGCAATTCATAAAGAGGAGTTTGAGAGTCTCCCTGAGGCTGAGTTGGCCCTCATAGTCAAAAAGGTCACACGGGACTATAATAATATGAGAAACAGAAATAGAGTAGGTCCTGTGACATGCTATGGGTGTGGTGAGCTTAATCATATCCGGGCAAATTGCCCCAAGTGGTGAGCTTAATCATATCCGGGCAAATTGCCCCAAGCTGAAAGGTAAGAGCAACCATAAGGAGGGAAAGCCAGCTTGGAAGAAGCCTCAATGGAACAAATCAAGGTATGATACTGCAAAGCTGACGAAGGCCGCTCACCGGGTTCTTGTCGCTTTTGGGGATCAATCCTTAAGCGATGTGGACTCTAGGAGCGAGGAGGACAAGGAGGAGGAGATCCCTCAAAACAAGAAGAAGTGGAAGGCCAAGGACTTCACCGGCTTGTGCTTCATGGACGACTCCACTAACGACGACAACGATGAGGTACCTCCTTCCTATGATGTCTTTACTGATAGATGTGAAACTATGTTTGAGCAACTCATGAATCAGGATAAGGCGTTAGAGTATATCATGGCCAGGAACAAGGACTTAGAGTCACAAGTAGATAATTTGACTTTAGAACTTACAAATGCTAAGAATCTTGAATCTGATGAATGTTCATCCTGCCATGCTCTGCACTCAGAATTTGCTAAACTGCAATCTGCTCATGATATTGCTTTGCAACACCTTGAAAATGCTCAGACTGAGCTAGTTGAGGTTAAATCTTCTCCATGTGAAAAATACTTATATTCTAGCAAGTTGGTTGCTTCTGAAGTGGTTGATTATAGTCTTTGCACTTTCTGCATAAAACGCGAACATAAAGTCAAAGATATCTTAGAAGCAGTTAGAGCTAAATATGTCAAGCTTAAGAACAAGATGTGAGTGCGCTACATGTGCTTCTTGTCCAGCTCTTAAACTTGAAACTGCTCTATATAAGGAGAAATATGCTAGAGCCATTAAAGGTAAAACCTGTGAATCATGTGTTAATCTTGAAGAAGAAAATGCTTATCTTAAGGATACCATAAAAAATTCTCTAAAAGTAAGAATAATTAAACATGATTCTAGACAAGTCTAAAACTCCTTATAAGAAGTAAGGATTATGATACAACTCTGTTCATAATAATTCTAACCCAAAAGTTACTCAAGTCTTGGAAAATGGGTTAGTTGAATTCAAAATTCAACCTGCAAAAACTATTTTTAAATCTACGGGTTTTGCCCAACCATCTGTTAAGTTTAAGGGTGCTTCTCTCAGTGGTATCAAGTACCATTGCACCTTTCGCAAAAAAGGATGAGCATTTGGTTGAGTTCTGTTGTCGTAGGTTGAAAAATGATATAAAACAATTTACTAAAATTTCATCCAATCAACCTAGAGCTTTTATGAGACATGGTAACATAGAAAAGAGAGTCATGGTAACATAGAAAAGAAGAAACCTGGTTTAGGATTTATGTCACATGCTCATCATCATGCTCCTAGACAGTATAACTCTCATGTTAGTTTAACCATTGCTCATAACAGAACTTCAAATAAAATCAAGGATAGCACTTCTGCTTTGCATACTACTCACAGACGTGTGTCTCAGTACTGGGTTCCTAAGTCTTGTTTAACTAACCCCAGTATTGAGACACATCGTTCTTATGTGCCTTGATTTTCAGGATTACCGCGGAAAGAAGAAGGACACGTGGTTCGTCGACTCCGGGTGTTCACACCACATGACCGGAGACTCAAGATGGTTCACCTCCTTCACGCGGTCGACGGGTGATGATTTTATCACCTTTAGAGATGATAAACAAGGGCGGATTGAAGGAACGAGATTGATCAAGGTGAACGACAAGTTTATTCTCACGGACGTCGCCCTTGTGGACAAGCTGAGCTTTGATTTGCTTTCTATCTCTCAACTTCTTAATGATGGCTATGAGACTATATTTAAGAAAAATGCTTGTCGGGTGCTTGATTCAACTAGTGAGCTTGTTTTTGGGATTACTAGAGTTGCTAGGATATTTGGTGCTGACTTTTCTGAATCTCTTGCTGGTTCTCTCAAATGCTTGATTTTATCTTTTTCTTCTGAGTTCTAGCTTTGACACCGTCGTTTGGGGCACATTGGTTTTGATCATCTGACACGAGTTAGCAACCTTGAGCTCATTAGAGGTTTGCCCAAACTCAAAGCCGTCAAGGATGTTGTATGTGCACCCTGTAGGCATGGCAAGTAAGTTACCGCCTCACACCCTTGATGACTATGGTGGTGGATTGAGAAGGAGACGATTGCTTCATATGGATCTTGTTGGTCTGCTAGAGTTCGGTCAGTTGGTGGAAAATGTTACATTCTTGTCATAGTCGATGATTTTTTTAGATACACTTGGGTGTTCTTTCTTGCTTCAAATGATGAAACTTTTGATCATTATCATGATCTTGTTCTTCGTTTGGCTTCTGAACTTCCGGGTGCCTTGAGAGCGATTCACAGTGACAATGGCACGGAGTTCAAGAATACCTCTTTGCTTCTTTTGTCTTTGAGCATGGAATTAAGCATCAATTCTCTTCTCCACACGTCCCTCAACAAAATGGCGTTGTGGAAAGGAAGAACATGACCCTAGTCGAGATGGCTAGGACGATACTAGATGAGTATAGTACACCGAGGAGGTTTTGAGCCGGAGCTATTTCTAATGCTTGCAATATTGCAAATCGTGTCTTTTTGAGACCGTCTTTGGGCAAGACTACTTATGAGTAGGGATGGCAATTGTGCTCGATTACCCGCGTACCCGCGGGCGAATACCCTAATGGAGGCGGGTATGGGCGTCTTTTTTTGCCCACGGGTTTGAAAACGGGCACAATTCCTTACCCATCGGATAGCGGGTATGGGCATGGGTAAGCTCACCGTGCACGCTTTCGCCCGATACCGTGATCTACCCACATGTGTAAGAAACTATGTCAATTTGTATTTGTATTTTATTTGTTAAACTTGATTAGTTGTCTTGTCGAATATGATATGTGAATTGTGATGAACTTTATTAGTTGTTGAATGCGTGATGCACCATTGATGTGTGAATTATGATGAACTTGATGTATGCATTGCTCGTGGGTAATGAGCATGTCTGCGCGGCGATGTGTACCACGAGCGGTGATGCATTATTCGCGAGTAGCAGGTATGCCAGCGCGAGGTATGGCGAGGTTTTTCGCGTCATCCTTCGCGGGTATACCGTGGGAATTCGGTCGCAGTGCGGGTATGGGCGAGCACTACCCGTACCCATCGCGCCCGATTGCCATCCCTACTTATGAGCTTCGATTTTTGTAGAAAACCCTCTGTCTCTCACTTTCGAGTCTTTGGATCCAAATGTTTTATTCTCAAGACATGAAACCTAGATAAATTTGAGGGGTTTTCGGGTTTTTAATGCTGAAACTAACCTTATTCAGGAGACATGCAATGTCACTTTTGATGAGACTAGCCCTGGAGCTAGATCAGATATTTTAGGTGATACACAGGTGACAGTGAGCATATTTATAGAGGAAGATGATGAAGGACTCGATGATGTTCTTCCACCTGCTGCTCTTGACGCTCATATTCCAACACAAGAATCTGCTATGACTACTTCGCCTTCAGATGAGACTCTTGCTGCATCTTCATCATCAGCAGTACCTGCGGAGGTTGAAGAGATGCTTTCCTCTCCGGGTGCCCACTTCACATTCTAAGACAGTACCCTCCGGATCAGATGATATGTAATCTCCATGAGCGAGTCACTCGCTCCAGGTATCATGATCCAAACCTCTACTCTCATTACTCGCTTTTGTTGCTTCTTTTGAACCCGCGATATATCACATGCTTTATCAGTTCTAGTTGGGTCAATGCCATGCATGAGGAGTTAGAAAATTTTGAGAGGAATAAGGTTTGGAACCTAGTAGAACCTCCTCTATGGCCATAATGTTACAGAGGAACCATTGGGTTTTAAAAATAAACAAAATGAGGATAGTTACGTGATTAGAAACAAGGCTAGATTGGTAGCTCGGGGTTTTAGCCAAGTTGAGGGTTAGATTTTGATGAGACCTTTGCTCTGTTGCTAGACTAGAAGCCATTCGCATTCTCGCTTGCATTTCTTTGCATCTAAGGGCTTTAGATTATATCAGATGGATGTTAAGAGTGTCTTTTTAAATGGTTACATAGAGAAAAAAAGTGTATGTTAGGCAACCCCCAGGCTTTGTGAATCACAAGTACCCACATCATGTGTTCAAGCTATCCAAAGCCTTATATGGTCTTAAACAAGCCCCTAGAGCCTGGTATGATAGACTTAAGACTTTCTTGCTTAAGAATGATTTTGAGATGGGTAAGATAGACAAGACTTTGTTCATTCTTAGGCGTGGTAATGACTTCCTGCTTGCTCAAATTTACGTTGATGGTGTTATCTTTGGTGGTTCTTCTTATGCTCTTCTTTCCAGCTTTTCTGAGACTATGTCGAGGGAATTTGAGATGGGTATGATAGGAGAGCTCAATTACTTCTTGGAGCTCCAAATCAAGCAATGCAGAGAAGGGATCTTCATCCATCAGACGAAGTACACTAAGAACTTGCTCAAACGCTTCGACATGGGTGACTACAAACCGATCTCCACTCCCATGGCGACTTCGACTGTTTTGGATCCAGATAAGGAAGGAGAAGCCGTGGATCAACGCGAGTATCGCAGCATGATCGGCTCCCTCCTGTACCTGACGGTCTCAAGACCGGACATCCACTTCACGGTCTGCCTCTGTGCGAGGTTTCAGGCGTCTCTGAGATCTTCCCGTCGCCAAGCCATTAAGCGCATATTCAGGTATTTACACTCTACCCTCTTGTATAGCATTTGGTATTCCTGTTCTTCGGGTTTGTCCATTCGGGGGTTCTCTGATTCTGATTTTGCGGGCTGTCGGCTAGATAGGAAGAGCACCTCAGGCACTTGTCACTTTCTAGGCACTTCTCTTTTCTCTTGGTCTTCTAGGAAGCAGTCTTCTGTTGCACAATCCACTGCTGAAGCTGAATATGTAGCTGCTGCTAGTAGCTGTAGTCAAATTTTGTGGATGGTATCTACTCTTAAGGACTATGGGTTAAATTTTTCTAGTGTTCCTCTTTTCTGTGATAACACTTCTGCTATTAACATTGCTAAAAACCATGTGCAACACTCTAGGACCAATCACATAGACATTCGCTTTCACTTCCTTAGAGAACATGTAGAGAAGGGTGATATTGTCTTGCATTTCGTGGAGTCAGAGGCTCAAGCTGGCTGATATCCTCACCAAGCCTTTAGACCCAACAAGGTTTGCCACCTTGAGGAGCGAGTTAGGCGTAATTTATCATTTTGGGCTGGTTTGAGGGGGAGTTCGATCTTTTACGATCTTATCTTGTTCTTGATCTTTCCTTGCTCTTTTGAACATATTAATCTTTTGAACTTTTTAGGTTTTTAGGCTTTTCTTGCATCTCATTGTATCATATTGCATTCGTATGAAAAATCCAAAAAGATGCATTGTAATATATGATTTTCTGCTTATCTTTTAAAATTGATGAAGATTTGCCTATTACTCTTTGGAGCTTTAGTATTTCAATTCTTGCTCAATGCCATGTCTAGTTCTTTGACTTGCTAGAATTATCATGCTTTCACATATATAGCTAAGTCTTTGCTGTATGAGCTAGAACTCTAAAACAACTCGAACTAAAAACTGCAATTTGTGGATGTTTTAGCTAGTTGCGCAATTAGTGCTCCTTTTGTGACATTGGTCCTGTCAGAATTGCTTTGTTAGCTCTTGAATCTAAAATTGACCATTACTTGAGCTTCTTGTGTTCTTGATAATCTAAAACTGCTCTTGTGAAATATGAAAAATCAAATCTCAAGATTGTCTTATGCTTAAATTGTGCCAAACTACTCTTACGAGACTACATGTCAAAGACATGAACTTGAAGATAGTTTGATGATCCAGACGATCTCATGGGGACTGCGTGTCAGAATTGATATGAACCTCAAGATTTTTCGCCCTGGTAGAAGCTTAGGAAGAGTTTGTGGATGGCTCCTAGTCCAGGATCTTCTTCACTAAGATATACCTTTAATCAACTTCTGGTCGAAGCTTAGGATGAGTTTGTGGATGGCTCCTAGTCCAGGATCTTGTCACTAATTTAGACCATTAGTCAACTTCCATATTCAGTGCAAATGAAAAACTGCTGAAAAATGGGCGTTTGTGAAATTTGAGCAAAATGATTCAATTCAGGACCTGATTGTCTCTTAATGTGGTCATTGTTAGCTTTTTGATCTCACTTTGACATTTTGACATGACCAGTTTCACTTTAGGATCCCTGTTGATGAACTTGCTAAATTTGAAGCTTTGCTTAAATTGATTAAATTTATTGCTTTATATTGAGCCTTCATGCTTAGCTTTGATATATATGTCTTATTATGATCTTGCTAAGCTGTTAGGCTTGATTTTTGTTTGTGCAATTTTAGAAATACTAGCTTGTTCTTTTGGGTAATCTCCAAAGCTTCTTGTAATCAAAAATTGAAAAATACAAAAATGAAGCCACTCCATTGCACGTCATGCATACTCCTTCTTATGCTTCTTTCTTCATTCTGCATTTGTTATCTCTGGACGAGAGGAAGGCGTGATTCCTTGATGACGCCATTGTCAAAGGGGGAGAAGATATTTCAATGTTAGGGGAGAAGATATAAAAATGTTAAAAAGGGGGAGAAAATTAGATAATTTAAAATTTTCTGAAATCTGAGGATCATAGTGAGGGGGAGCTTTTGAATTGCATTCTTATCGTCTTATTGCCTTTTCTGAACTTAAATTGCATTTCTTAATCCTCACAATGATCAAAGGTCAATTGAACAGTTGTTCTTTCATATGGACCTTAAGTGAGAATTTTGACTCTTTTATGGAATTTAAAGTTTTTATGTTTTCTTTTGCCTTATCTCACTTGTCTATGCTATTCTAATGCCAACTTGGTCATTTCCATTGCTTTCTCTTGCTTATGGACCAAGTTGTGCTTTTATCTTAACGAAAGTATTTTACATTTCAAACCTCCAAATTACATTTTCTAGATTATTGCCAATGTGTCCATCAAGGGTGAGATTGTGGATATCATGGGGATATGCTCCTGATCTTAGGATGATATGACAATTGGCAATAGCGTTAAAGGTTTATCGTTTCACTTGTTTTCGGGAAAGAATCAAGGCTGTCAGGCCATTGGCGGTCTGACCGACCGAACCGGCGTTAGATCGGCCTAAGGGCGATCCGACCAAGCCACCTGGCGATCGAGACCGGCCAATGGCACTCCAACCGGTCATAGTGGCGGTCGGACCGGCCAACTTCAGAAAGTGATTTTTAGGGCTGGGCCAAAAATATAGGTTGCAGGCAACAGAGGGGATTCTATTGCACTTGGTCTCATAATTTTTGAAGTCTCTAGTCATATTCTATTCGTTTGAAAATTCCAGTAGGTTTAGGATTTTCAGGGGTTGAAATTGGCTAAGTCTCAGCTGGCGGTCAAACCGTCCAACAAGTGGCTTGGCGGTCAGACCGGCCATGGCGGCGGTCTGACCAGTTTCCACTTATATCGACGTTCTTCGTGGCGACGATGTTCGGTTGTTAGGTCAAAGTCATGAGTTTCAGTGCATATGTGTTGCATGATGCATGTTTTGACTAACATGGGTCAAGTTGTGAAGAACTTGTTCCTGTATTCGGTTTTCTTGTCTATTGTTGTGCAGGTTGCTTGGTGGTCAACGACGGTCAATGGCATGGATGATCGGGACTAGGCTTGGAGAGCTGAGGTCCAGAACGATTGACGATGTCGGGTGAGGTCAATGAACTCAAGCGTGGTGCAAGATAGACAAGGGTGACCTATTGGCCAACCTGTGGCGCAAGATGGCGCAAGGTGAAGCTGTTTTGGTCAAGAGGCGATAAAGACGGTGCATTAAAATGCGTGCATATGTGACCCGTTTGTTTTGAGCCTTAACGGGAGCCCAATTGAGTCAAACTTCTAGAAGGTCTAAGCCTTCACTATAAATAGAGGAGGGAGGTGGTTGCACCTCCTCTTCGTCTCATTTATTGTCTTGAAACCCTAATTTTCTTAGGGAGAGGAGATATGGAGATTAGGGTTCTAGAGAGTTTTGATTTTATTTCGTGCTTATAGATTGAGCTTTGTCCTCCATTGATGGAGTGGTTGTAAACCAAAATCAGATCAAATCAATCCAAGTAAAGTTTGATCAATATTTTGTCTCTTTGTTTTCCTTCTCTTTTTGATGATTTGAGTCTTTGTTTGATCCGTGAGTTTTTGCTTGAATTCTCCATGTGATCTAGCTTGTTGTGACATGTGGGAACATATCTAGGATCATCAATCACCCACGAGCAAGATTTTTTATCTAGTTTTCGTTTTGACTCGGCTTTGAACCTTCCTTCTCTCAAATGGAAAAGGATCATAATTCTTCCAACAATTTCCACAATCTTTGATTGGAATAAGTTCCTGACATCATAGAGAAGGCGTGTTCCAAGTTTCAAAGAGTTTGGAGTTGTAGATCAAAAGTTACATCTATTTGCAATTTCGTTTGTCGGACTGTTTGATCTGTTCTTGATGGCGGTCGAGACCGCCTGGAGCCACGATCGATCGCCATTGACCGGTGGTCGGACCTTAACTCGAGTTCTTGACTTGTGTTGATTTTTTCGTATTGATTAGAGGTTAAATTGGATTCAATACTAGTCTTCATTTGATCTTGGTATATTGTTCTTCATAGCTTCCATAGCTACTGGAGTAAAATCTTACTGAATCAATTATTTATGAAAAAGTGAGTGTGCTCCTATTCACCCCCCCCTCTAGTTGTCTTTTCGGCCCAACAAGTTCATAAAAGGTACCTTATTACACTTATATGAATAGGAATGCCCGCTAAAGGCACTTTCGGGCAGCGAGCTAAGAATACTGACACCTTAATAGTTTCGGTTAAAGTTCACCAGAAACTCATCTAAGAGGTAGTAGCCGGGTGATCCGGTGTCCTCGGGATCCTCGGGGTGTAACACCCTGACTATAAGGAAGTCAAGATGTCACCTACAAACACTACTCTTCAAATGACTAACAACAAATCGCATGATAAGGTGAAGCAAGTATTATGAATATATGAAAACAAGTATTCAACCTCAAGTCTTAATCAACGAAATGGAAGTAAACAATTCAGAAAGATATGGTAAACAAGGCCATGCTGGCTTATTACAATGCAACGCAAATCATAATTAACAACAATAAAAGTCCTCAAATTGTTTGATATATGATAGTGAGTGCAACGTGATGAACTACCCTCCACAAGATCAATCTTCCTTGTCATTTACCTAAATAAGACAATAAAGCAAGAATGAGCCAAAGACTCAGCAAGCAACTGTATGTAATAATCAAACATACAATGAGCAATATTTCACAAACATAATTTGAACAACTACTGGAAACGAATTTATGAATGGATGAAGTGTAATGGTGCATTGAAGGAAATGGACATATTGCAGCATATATCGGTATAGCGAGTGAATCACCCATCGGTGTTCACTTAAAGTAATCGTATGAAGAACGTTTCATACGACTGTCCAACGTGGCCCACATTGGAATGGTGGACTCACGTAACGTGGCCCATTTTGGAATGGTGGACTCACGTACCCATCTTGGAATTGATGGGATTTCAAGTGCCCATACTGGAATTGATGGGTCTTACCAAAATAATGTATGCATGTCATGATGATCCCATGTCAATATTGAATAGTACTCATAAATAAAAAGAACACATGGCATTCATCTATAAATACGAACAAATGTAAGCATTCATTCACACAACATACATGACATCAATCATTGAATACAAATTACTTGCCTGCCGAGCTGCAACGGGTTGGGAGGTAATTGAGATACCCCTCCACTCACCGCTTCACCGCCTACAATATAAAATAATGGAAATGAGGACAAGCGAGTATGGAAATGCTACGTGTCCTCCTCAATCTCTAACCAAACTAACCAAATAAAAGTTCAATTTGATCAATTTACCCAACCATTTCAATTATCCCTAATCTGGCAGTTTTACTAGAAAATTCACCAATAAAAAACCGTAAGTCCAAAAGACCTGAAACCAGTGCTCAAATTTTCTTAACAACTGGCTACAAAACTCTAGTTGATGGTAAACTCTAATTCGGCCAATACAGAGGTCTAACCATCCAATGAAAAACTACAACTGCAGTCTGCCCAGAATTCAGAACAGCCCTAAAGCAAATGCTCTAACTTTTAAACCACTGATCCAAATAAAGTGATTTTTATCAGCCTGGAAACATGGTGAAATTATCTTCAAAAACCTAGTTGGGTGGCCGACCTGATTCGGACTCTAACTAGATCAAAACCTAGGTGCAACCGACTATACCCAGCAGTTCTGACAGACAGACCAGCACGTAGTAAAACAGTCATAACTTTTAATCTACTGGGTGAAAATTCGTGATCCAGGTGCCAAACGAAAGCTAATGAAATAAGGAACAAAACTCTAGAAGGAGAAAACCTCCAATTCTGCTTCTAAGGCACCCAAAACCGAGTTGCAACATTCTGTACAGAACCGATCTACTAACAGAGATTACGCGATACTACCAAAAACATTGAATCGACAACTCTAATGCAATCAAACAGCGATGGGGTCTCTTGTTACCCTTGTAGACCCGAAGAACGATGAGGATCAACTTCGAAGACTTCCCTCTCCTTCTTTGGCCAGCCCCAACTCCACGAACCCGATTGGAATGCAAGCGCCCGCGGAGGAAGAACCGAAGATGAGAGCGTGGAAGGCCGGTGTGCAGCTCGGGATCTCAATGGCAGCCACCAATGGAGGAGGCGCCTAGGAGGAGGAGGAGGAGATGGGGCGGCTCAAGGGGAGGAGAGGCGGCTCAAGGGGAGGTGTGGAGGCACTAGGGTTTTGGGGGAAGTGGTGCCCCCCTTTGGCGGCCCCTACATGGGCGGCCGCCCCCTCTTGGGCCACAGGTCACTGGACTGCGGCCCAGGTTGCTGCAATAACGTAAACCCCGAAGTTTGGAATTTTCCGATGAAAACCATTTCTTTTACTCTCTCGACCTCTTTCTTGTCGAACCATTTAGGAGTATTACGGTCTACCCCCTTACAGAGTTAGACCTCGAATCTAATCAGCGATCAACGAGAAAGAAATAAATACAGAATTTACAACTTAAACAATTTTACCTTAAGCGAGCAGTCGGGTATTGCTCTCTCATGCGGGACTCCAACTCCCAAGTGGCCTCTCTCTCGGTGATCGACCAAGAACTTTGACATACTTGAGGTCTTATTCCTCGAGAACCCGTTCGATTCTTCAATATCTTCACTTTGGGACTCGAAGGTAAGGTCTTGCTCGACAATCAAAGGCTCCAAAGGAATGACAAGATCTGGGTCTCTCAGAAACTTTCTCAGCATCGAAACATGGAACACGTTGTGAACCCCACTCATAGAATCAGGAAGGTCCAAACGGTAAGCTAGCTTCCCAATTCGTGCCACGATTGGGAAGGGTCCAACATACCTTGGACTAAGTTTCCCTTTGGTGCCAAAACGCACTCGCCTTTAGATGGCGATACTCTCAGAACTTCATTTCCACCTCGAATTCCAAATCTCGTCTTCGACATCGGCGTAGCTCTTACAGCCGACTTTGGGCGACCAACAAATTACGCCTAACCTCGCCCTCTAGCCACTGTCTGCTGAACCCAGTCGGGGCCCAAGACTGCCCGCTCTCCAACCTCATCCCAGCACAACGGGGACCTGCACTTACGCCCATAGAGAACCTCGTATGGGGCAGCTCGAATACTGGAATGATAACTGTTGTTATAAGCAAACTCTGCCAAGGCTAAATGCTCTTCCCAATTACCTTTCCAGGATAAAACACAACACCTGAGCATGTCTTCTAAAGTCTGAATGGTGCGCTCAGACTGTCCATCTGTCTGGGGATGAAAGGCTGTGCTAAGACGGAGTTGTGTGCCCAATGCACTCTGCAAACTTTCCCAGAATTTGGAAACGAACTTGGCGTCTCGGTCAGAAACAATGGTCTTTGGCACTCCGTGCAAACGCACAATTTCTCGTACATAAAGAGGAGCCAAATCGCTTGCCGAATTGGTTGTACGAATAGGAATGAAATGTGCAGACTTACTGAACCGATCCACAATTACCCAAATAGCATCCTTTCCTCGCTGCGTGCGAGGTAAACTAACCACAAAATCCATAGATATATCGTCCCATGGCCAAACTGGTACCTCCAAGGGTTGCTTGATCCTTTGGTCGCTTGTGCTCGGCCTTGACCATTGGCACACCCACATGAAGCCACATCTTGTGCGATATCAATTTTCATCCGTTTCCACGAAACTTTTCTTTAAATCTTTGTATATCTTGGTCTCCCGGGATGTACGGTATAAAAATCTGATGGGCCTCTTTCAAAATCTCAATTTAACACGAGACTCTGTGGCACACAAAGCGCCCTTTAAATCGCAAAGAATCAAATTTGTCCACCTTTGAAGTGACCACCTTGCCCTCGGTATAGCGCTTCCTCACTCGTTGGAACATCGATCTTCTTTGTTGTGCTACTACGCACCGATCCGGAAGAGTGACTCTAAAATCAAGCGAGTCTCGATGCATGCGGTACATAAGCGAGAAAGAAATATCCATACGCTCAAAGTCGGCAATAAGACAAGCGAGGATAGGAGGTGTCGCCTTGCGACTCAAGGCATCGGCTACCACATTAGCCTTGGGATGGTCTTGAATAGTAAGATCATAGTCCTTGATCAACTCTAGCCATCTCCTCTGTCTCAAGTTCAAGTCATACAGGTAAAGATGTATTTGAGGCTCTTGTGGTCGGTGAACACATCACAAGATTCGCCATACAAATAATGACGTCGGATCTTCAAAGCATGAATCACTGCGACAAGCTCTAGATCATGGGTGGGATAATTACATTCATGCTTCTTGGTGTCTCGATGCATAGGCAATCACTTTACCATCTGCATGAGTACACAACCAAGTCCAACTATGGGCATCTGAATAGATAGTGAATCTCTTCCCAGACTCAGGAAGAGTAAGAATTGGAGCAGTCACTAATCTATCTTTCAAAGAGCAAAAACTGCGCTCACAAGCATCAGACCACTAGAATCTAACACCTTTCTGTGTCAACTGGGACATCGGTTTAGCAATGGTTGAAAAACCCTCCACAAACCGCCGGTAATAGCCAGCTAAACCCAGAAAACTCCTTACTTCTTTAACATTGGTTGGTCTCTTCCACTCAACCACTGTCGAAATCTTACTAGGATCAACTGAAATACCCTTCTGATTAATAACGTGACCCAGAAACCCAACCCGAAATCGAACTCACACTTCTTGACTTGGCATAGAATTGATTCTCTCTTAAAGTTTCAAGCACCAACCGCAAATGATGGGTGTGCTCCTCTTAATCTTGGAATAAATCAAGATATCATCTATGAACACCACAACAAAATCATCCGGTATTGATGCGACATCTGTTCATGGCTTCCATGAAAATTGCGAGAGCATTCGTTAGTCCAAAAGACATAACTTTAAACTCATAATGGCCATACCTCGTAGAAAGCCGTTTTCTCAATATCCCGCTCACGAACTCGAATCGATTATAACCCGATTGGAGGTCAATCTTAGAAAATATTAGCTCCTTTCAAGCTGGTCGAAAAGGTCATCAATGCGAGGCAAAGGATATTTGTTCTTCACGATCGCTGATTAAGCGCCCGATAATCTATGCACATCGCCGGTGCCATCTTTCTTCTTAATAAAAGAACAGCGCTCCCCATGGCGATACGCTCTGTTGAATCATACCTTTGGACAGCGAAGTCGTCAATTGTTTCTTCAATTCTTCTGAAATGGCGAGCCAAGCGGTAAGGAGACTTGGACAAAGGCGAGTTCGGAATAAGATCAATCCGAACTCAACTTTCCTCACGGAGGTATTAAGGAAGTTCTAAAGGAAAGACATCGGAAAACTCCTTCACTGGCTGGAATCTCCTCAATCGCGCGAAGAATCAATCTTTTCATTGAGGAACAAAGTAATCCGATGATCGATGCGCGGCTAGGGAATAAGTTAGCGGCACAAATCTTGAATCGACGGTGCGCGCACTGGAATACGATTCCTCACGGAAGGAGCTAGCAAGGTGACCGTCTTCCGAAACAACAAATCTTAGCACGGTATTGGAATAACGGTCCATACCGAGGATAACATCGAATGGTGCCAATTGAATAACCATAAGATTCGCGGTGAAAACCTCATCATCTATCGGTATAGAACAAGCGGGACAGACGGTAGAGCTAGAAATAAGTCCTCTGGGAGTGACTACCCCGACTCGAAATAAGTGAAAACTCAAACCCACATTTCTAACAAACTCCAAAGACACGAGCGAGTAAGTAGCCCCGAATCAAGCGGTACAAAGGCATCATGCGAATCAACAAGTAAAGTACTGTCACCACATCGGGGCGTCCCAAGGTCTCGAGGTGGGCATGGCGTAAACCCACGATGCCGGAACGCACCTGCGCTCTGCGTTGGAAAGCTGAAAACCATTTGGAGGAACAAGCAGCGGAGGCGGATGGTGCGGGATTCAATAGAACCTGCGGGAGGCGCGGAGTAAAAGCTGCAGTGGACCCATCTTTGGAGAATGCGTGGTGCGAGGCTTTGTCAGTCTGGCCCGAACCTCTGTGGAAGGCTGGAGGAAGAAGGCTGCTGGGACGGTCTCCCATTTGATGATACTAGTTGGATTTTGCTTGCACTGCGAGGACTTGTGGCCCTCCAGACCACTGCTGCTTGGCATGTTCCCTTGAAGGAACATTCGAAGCTCGATGTCCATCACCACACCGAAAACACTTCATGCCACGACTGGAGCAGGGCGCATAGCGTAGGCGAAAGATGAAGAGCGTGGCGTCGAAGAAGAAGGCGCCTTCTTGAGCCGGACGGGAGTGTTGGTTCTTTTGAAACCTCTTAGCGTGGTCATTGAAAAGACCCACCACCTCCACCGAAACTCCGCCAGCGCCTTTGCAGATCCACGATAACAGCAGAACCACTAGCAACATGCCCTTGCGGCGAAGGGCTCTTTCCAACTCCATCCCTCTGCTTTGCTCAACCACCGAGCTAAAATCACGTGAACTGTTGCTCCCGAGTCTGGCGATACTCTGATTGAGGCCCCGGGAACCTCTTAGCCTTCTCTTTATCATCACTTGCCACGGTGGGACAAAGCGCACAGTTATTAAATCCGGCCTCATACTCGAGATCTGAGCATTTTCCTTGCACAAAGGTCGGGAGTGATTGCTCCATCTTCTCGATGAAGGAGTCGGGATAAAGCGTGTCTGAACCTCTCCACAAAAACCTCCCAAGTAACAAGACCTGCCTTTGGAGTCTGGAAAGCGGGACCCCTTCCCACGAGATGTCGGCTGGCCCTTGGTGAAAGGCCACAAATCGCGCTTCTGCGCGGATGCGACTCTAAAGCTCAAGCGGCGCTCCATGTACCTCAACCGATCCGCGGCTGAACGGTGTACTGCTCCGTCAAAAGTGTCGAGACGAGCGACATCCACTCACGGAGGCTCATCCTAGCCTCGGGTGGAGCAGCGGCGACAACGAGTTCCGCCACAGTGCGGCGGCGCGAGGAATGGCCGCTGCAATTGTTGGCGGAGTTGTTGATTCTCCTTATTAAGTGCGAATGAGATCGTGATTGCGGCGGTGGCTCGACAGCCGAGGCGCGGTGAGGCAATCTCCTCGATACCGGCACCGGCCAACCCTTTAGAGCGAAGGCGATGTAGGCTGCGGACGCGGCCACGACCACCACTACGGGTCGGTGGGCGACCACGACCACGGCCTCTACCTCTTGCCATCTAAGAACAACAGTGAGCGAAAACTCAAATACTTAGCTCAACGAGCGATAAACAAAATAATTGGGACATAACCAAGCAATTGCGGAAAATAATGGTTTACCCAACCCTTCCTATTGTGCCGCAGTGTGTTATTTTAATATTATTACCACGGACACAAGCCGCTCACGATACCAACTGTAACACCCTGACTATAAGGAAGTCAAGATGTCACCTACAAACACTACTCTTCAAATGAATAACAACAAATCACATGATAAGGTGAAGCAAGTATTATGAATATATGAAAACAAGTATTCAACCTCAAGTCTTAATCAACGAAATGGAAGTAAACAATTCAGAAAGATATGGTAAACAAGGCCATGCTGGCTTATTACAATGCAACGCAAATCATAATTAACAACAATAAAAGTCCTCAAATTGTTTGATATATGATAGTGAGTGCAACGTGATGAACTACCCTCCACAAGATCAATCTTCCTTGTCATTTACCTAAATAAGATAATAAAGCAAGAATGAGCCAAAGACTCGACAAGCACAGCGTATGTAACAATCAAACATACAATGAGCAATATTTCACAAACATAATTTGAACAACTCTGGAAGCGAATTTATGAATGGATGAAGTGTAATGGTGCATTGAAGGAAATGGACATATTGCGGCATATACGGTATAGCGAGTGAATCACCGTCGGTGTTCACTTAAAGTAATCGTATGAAGAGCGTTTCATCATTGTCCAACGTGGCCCACATTGGAATGGTGGACTCACGTAACGTGGCCCACTTTGGAATGGTGGACTCACGTACCCATCTTGGAATTGATGGGATTTCAAGTGCCCATACTGGAATTGATGGGTCTTACCAAAATAATGTATGCATGTCATGATGATCCCATGTCAATATTGAATAGTACTCATAAATAAAAAGAACACATGGCATTCATCTATAAATACGAACAAATGTAAGCATTCATTCACACAACATACATGACATCAATCATTGAATACAAATTACTTGCCTGCCGCGCTGCAACGGGTTGGGAGGTAATTGAGATACCCCTCCACTCACCGCTTCACCGCCTACAATATAAAATAATGGAAATGAGGACAAGCGAGTATGGAAATGCTACACGTGTCCTCCCTCAATCTCTAACCAAACTAACCAAATAAAAGTTCAATTTGATCAATTTACCCAACCATTTCAATTATCCCTAATCTGGCAGTTTTACTAGAAAATTCACCAATAAAAAACCGTAAGTCCAAAAGACCTGAAACCAGTGCTCAAATTTTCTTAACTTAACTGGCTACAAAACTCTAGTTGATGGTAAACTCTAATTCGGCCAATACAGAGGTCTAACCATCCAATGAAAAACTACAACTGCAGTCTGCCCAGAATTCAGAACAGCCCTAAAGCAAATGCTCTAACTTTTAAACCACTGATCCAAATAAAGTGATTTTTATCAGCCTGGAAACATGGTGAAATTATCTTCAAAAACCTAGTTGGGTGGCCGACCTGATTCGGACTCTAACTAGATCAAAACCTAGGTGCAACCGACTATACCCAGCAGTTCTGACAGACAGACCAGCACGTAGTAAAACAGTCATAACTTTTAATCTACTGGGTGAAAATTCGTGATCCAGGTGCCAAACGAAAGCTAATGAAATAAGGAACAAAACTCTAGAAGGAGAAAACCTCCAATTCTGCTTCTAAGGCACCCAAAACCGAGTTGCAACATTCTGTACAGAACCGATTACTAACAGAGATTACGCGATACTACCAAAAACATTGAATCGACAACTCTAATGCAATCAAACAGCGATGGGGTCTCTTGTTACCCTTGTAGACCCGAAGAACGATGAGGATCAACTTCCCGAAGACTTCCCCTCTCCTTCTTTGGCCAGCCCCAACTCCACGAACCCGATTGGAATGCAAGCGCCCGGCGGAGGAAGAACCGAAGATGAACGCGTGGAAGACCGGGTGTGCAGCTCCGGGGATCTCCAATGGCAGCCACCAATGGAGGGGGAGGCGCCTAGGAGGAGGGGAGGAGGAGATGGGGCGGCTCAAGGGGGAGGAGAGGCGGCTCAAGGGGGAGGTGTGGAGGCACTAGGGTTTTGGGGGGGGAAGTGGTGCCCCCCCCCCTTTGGCCGGCCCCTACATGGGCCGGCCGGCCCACTCTTGGGCCACAGGTGTGGACTGCGGCCCGGGTTACTAACAATAACGTAAACCCCAAGTTTGGAATTTTCCGATGAAAACCATTTCTTTTACTCTCTCCGACCTCTTTCTTGTACCGAACCATTTCCGGAGTATTACACGGGGTTGGTGAGACGCAGTGGGGATCCCATGTCTACAACGTGATCACCCGGAGGGGCATGTCTCTGAGTGCGAGCAAAGCCCACCGACATGCAAACTTGACGTCTCGGCTCAAGGTTGGGCACTCGTCCTCTCACTTTCGGAAGACGGTACGCCAGGGGCGCGGCATCATAAGGAGAGACCTCATTGGTGATGTACAGTTCTTCACGGCGAAGTATGCCCATGTTAGACATGAGATTGAGGTGCCTCAGGCTACCACGAGGCGATGGCGAGTCTCGTATAGCTCATGTGTAGTGCAGCAATTGACTTGGTCCATGATGTGGACTAGGCTGCTTGATTCGAACTTGGGGATCCTCCCGTCTTGAATCTCGTGAAGGTGTTCACCTCGCGCTATGCCTCTGCATGGGAAGGTGGTTGTATGGGGTTGAGACAACTCATCAGCTGGTAGCGAAGATGGCTCATCGCCACACGAGCCACTTCCTGCAGTGCCACGGCCTCAGACGTGCCACGCGCCTGGAAGCAGTACGAGATGCCCCCCACAACTTGCCTTGTAGTGATGTTGCTCCTTGCAAGGTACTCCTCCATTCTGGTCCTCGGTCGCGGCGGTAGATGGCGTCTTGAGGTTGGTAAATGAAGTTAAGTCATGCACAACATATCTCGGAGAAGCGCTTGGTATCCTCCAACGTCTTACATTTGAGTCTCCTTTACCAACACTTGACGACTCATCTAAGGATAAGAGGACAAGGTAAGAGGTAGATCAATTTACAAATCCAAAGAGAGTAGGGTAAGAAATAACTCTAAGATGGATAAGGAATAACATATTCATAACAACCTTAAGAAACAACTTTGATAAGTTAAAATATTTTGACCTAAAAGGCTTGCTAACACTAACATGATTGCTATTTCTAACCTACATACGGTGTGGCTCGATACCAACACTTTGAGGACCCTCGAGTTATTTACGTAAGACCGAGGCCTTCCGGTCTTATGGAAATAACTAAAACCTCAAGTAAATGAATTTCATCCTAACTTCATCCAAGTGAGAGGGTCGTAGAAACTAGAGCCCGTAATCATGCACACTACTCCTCTGCGAGCACTATATGATGATCATTCTCCAAGCGGTCCAAGTCCGCACTTGGACAAGTTAGAAGGATTCACAATAGTGAGTATGAGGCTGTGTTGGCTCCGGGATCAACGACCAACACACTCATACTCTCATTCAACGTCAATCACATACATACAACAACATATATTGATAATCCAAAAGACATACAACATAATAGTTAAGTCTACAACTATTACATAATGGTCGACCGGCCAAATTCAAATAAAAGTACTAAGTAGCAGTGGAAGTAAGTAAATAAACCAAAAGGTCCAGCATGGTGTGCCCATAGCCCAAGACAACCGACTGGGAGTCAAATAATAGCACTATTCTTTAGCGTCGCCATAGTCGGCGCTAACGAACTCATCGATCGGTAATTCATCTTCACTTGTAATTGCAGCAAGCGGGTTGAGTACAAAATGTACTCGCAATTATTACACAAAGGTAAAATTAGTTATGCATAATGGTCAATCAAAGAATGACATTAGTGGCTTTAGTTTTGCGAAAGGCGCAACAATGTTCAACCTCCACATACTAGTTTTTCAATTGCCATTTCAAAAACAGATTTGAAGTAGAAATAAATCATGTGATAAAGTGATAAATTGATAACCAAATTAATCAAATAAATACAAAAGTGGAAGCCCACTTTGATACACTAAATTGCATGAACACCCGTTCATATCGAAGACCAAGTTGTAACCACCAATTTTAATTGAAAAGTCTAGCGATGACGTCTCCCAAAACCAAGTGTTGTCCATAACCGTGGACACGGCTATTCAAATAGTTTGATCACTGCAGGGGAGTACTACTTTACCCAAACGACTCAACTAGCCCGTAAGGCACCGGAATGAACACACTACCTATGGTGTGTCGGCCCGGGACGTCGAGATTCGGTACTTACCGGCAAGGTGGTATTGGTAAGTGCCCCTGCGAGAAGAAATCCAAACTTAGTATAAACGATGGATAGTACTTGCTAAGTGGGATCGCAAGTTATATTGGATATACTGATGCAATGTAAATAAAGAAAAATAGTGCTACCTTGCACATTCTAGAAAATTGCATCGGCTCCTACGAACAAATGATCGAACACAATTGTCCTCACATAACCAGAAACCACCTGAGGCTCAACCCAATCAAAACCTCCCTGCTACTTGACCAAGCGGCACCCATATACCGCACCTGGTAGTACAATAGTTACTTGGAATGACAACCCATGGCTCATTCCTTATTTGTCCGGACAAGTCAACAATATACCCAATCTAGTACGAAGGCAACATCACTAGCAACCTCTTGTCCAAACCAAAACTACTTGAAACAACAAAATTTAAACTCAAAATAACCAGATGCAATGATCTGAACCAAAATTTATAATTGATAAGAGTGAGGTGTTTCCCATGATTGATGGGTTAATCCCGCCAACCGTACTAACATATAATCTAGACTTGCATTGCTAAGCACTCAATACACAAAAGAACATCATCACATCCATCTATTCCTAAGCATATATGTGTACTAGAGTTTAACAAGGATGACAACAAGATTTGGATATAACTAACTACACATCACAAAAATATTGTTATACCGAAATAGCATGCAACCAATTAACATTGAATTTCAAAACACTACTTATCAAAATTGGGATCAATATGATGCAAAAGAAAGTTCAAATGATGCTTTATTTGCTGGTAGATTAATCGCTCGCTTTCGGTGGCGTACGAGTCAATGTCAATAGCTTTGGAATCTATGAAAAGACAACACCGAATAAACATGGAGAAAATGTAAGAAATACAAAATGCTCAAAAATTATGAAATTTCTTCATTAGCAAGATGATGAATTTATATGAATTTAGGTGAAAGAATTATTCAATTTGGATTTGAAATGAGAGAGTTATAATCGTTTGAAAATCAGTTTTCTGAAAATTCCATAAAAATAAAATCGGTTAGTGTTTATCCATTTGAAATTTTCATGAAAATTTCTAGAGCATGGTGATGATAAGGATTATATGGTTGGATAGATAACATTATAATAAGATCAAAATAACTTGGTTCATCTCATTTGGAATTTTTATGAATTAGTTATGAATTTCCAAAGTTATCGACTTTTCTTTGGTAAAAATAATAAAGATATGGATCATTTTCCAAAACTATTTTTCTGCTATAGATACATGCTTGAAACCTATTTAAAAATAAAGTTCACCTAAAATGAAAATTATCAAAATTGGTTTCACTGTTTTTGGAGTTAAAATGAATTACTTATGCATATTTTGAAGTTAATTCATTTTCGATTGTAACAATAATTCGTTTCAGAAATTATAAATGCATTTAATTCTTTTTGTACCAACATGAACCTAGCTTTGAGTCAATGACGGGTGGGGTCCGATGCATCTTGTATTTTCAATTTAAATTTGGATTTTAACCGATTACGATAGGTGGGGTCGCATGTCGACGATACGGTCCCACGACACGATCGTGAACCACGAGTCCACGGGCGGTTTATAGGGTCTACAATTGTGCACTTAACTCTCGAGCCCACATGTCAATCTCTCCTCAAGCGTAATTTAAACATTGTTTTCGCTCACTGGTCCCATATGTCATACACTCATTACTTCCTTAAAACTTTGCATTAACTACATGTAACATCCCAAAATTCGCTTTCTCTAAATTTTAATTTCAAATTAATTATTTAAAATTATTCAAATTTATTTGGATCTTAATTGTATTTTATGTGTATCTTTGGAAGAAATCTCAAATTCAAACTTCTTTGTCCAATCTAAATTACGAAAATTCAAATTCAAATCTCGAAAAATATCCATTCTAATCTCTTGACCCAATCTATTTATTTATTTAATTATTTATTTTGCTCTTCTTTCTTTTCTAAAAAAATCAGATTCCATGAGTAACCCATCTTGCCCTGCTCCACCCGAGTGCACGCTTAACAAAGCGAGCCAACCGAATGCACTACAGGATGGCGATTCGGTTTTTGCTAATTAGGTCTCCTCCTCTCTTTTATCTCCTCCTTCCTCCCTTTCTTCTACCTCCGGTAGAAGTCTTCTTCTGTAGTATTTCTTTCTTAGTTTGAGCTTCAATGGCGTGACCACCGGCCCCACCGACCACCCCACCGACCGCCCCTCACCCTTGCGCCACCTTCCTAGCGCTGCCACCGCCGCCGCGCCGCCCTGCCGCCATGATGAACCTCCAAAGCTTCCATTAATGGCTGCCACGACCTCCCTCTCTCGTTTCTTTTCACACGAAGCACCAAATTCAATGCCGTCTAAACCAAAACGTCTGTATTAACCTCACCTTCGTTACTACACCATCAATTGGCCGTTTCTTCCTTTCATTTGAATGCGATTTTGATTACTTGCTCTCTTTATTTGCAACCAAAAACTAAAGCGTTTTCACGTGGTGTTCCTCGTCGACTCAAGCGTCTCCTACTCAGTTTAAAGAGAGCACCGCGTGTCCCTCGCCCTCCTTTTCGACTCGCCTCAAACCCCAACCTCTATCTCCCCTTCGTTTGTTCGAATTTCGTCGATGACCGTGCATCGCCAAATCACCTTCTCCGCCGGAATTCGTCACCATCTTAGGTTCTCTCTCCATGCCATCACCACCTTAGGGTTCGCATCATCGCGTTCTACATCATGCTTCCTCGCTTGCGAACTTCGCGGAGATCCGTGCACCGTGAGGCCTTGCCGCCGAGCTCTAATTTGCGCGTCGTCGCCTCGGCGATCGGCCGAGGCGTCGCTTCCCATGCCTTCCCCGAGGATCACTCGACTCATTTTGCTAGTTGGCCTTGTCCCATGCCGCCCTCGCCGACAAAGCCGAGTCCAGAGACGCCATTGCTGTGCTGGAGCTCTTGCTCCGTTCGGTTCTCTGGTGGATGAAAAATATCAGTGCTTTGCTTCAAATATTTGTGCTTTGGCTGTAGGCACAAAAGAGCAATTGCTCAGTTGGTTAGAGGAGGTGGGCGCCCTCTGCTGCTGCCGTGAATTCTCGGGTTCGAACCCCAGTGGCCAAGATTTTTCTCCATTTTCCGGTTTTCTATGAACAGTAACACCAGAATAGTGAATTTCTATTTTTTTAATCATTTCGTGTGTTAATCAATCTTTGTAATTTATTTGTTTTTCTGTGTGTCGATTCTTGATCCTAAATTCATATAAATTCATCCCCTTTCTTCCAGTATTTATTTTGTAATTTTTGTAATTTATTTGTTTTTCTGTTATTTATTTGTATCGTTTCGCGTGTATAGAATCTGACGTCGTCGACACCAGTTTGGACCAACCGGACACGGCAACCACAACCTACGTTGAAGACGAGTCTCCTTTGACCACTTTGAACCTATTATTTGTAAATTATGTTTTCAGTTTTAAATTATTATGCATTGCTAATTTATTTAAATCATAAGTTAAATTGTAGGTTGTTAGTTAAAAACCTAAAGTTTGCTATTATCATCCTTGATATTTGATATTCTGCACCTTAGTAACCCTAGTGTAGAAAAGTCTACATTATTGAATACAATTTTGTAAAATAGTTTGATACGGTAGAATTGCTTAGACGTGTTTTATTCTTGTTTAACCTTTGGGGGAGAAAACCCTTTATTATTTGTTATGCTTTAAATTTTGAAAACTATTTGACATTAGGTAATGTCAATATTTGGAAACAAAATAAAGATGGTGAAAAATATTTTAGACTAGGGTGAGTGGCATGATTCTGTGAACAGTGACACCGGAATAGTGAATTTCTGTTTTTTTTATCATTTCGTGTGTTAATCAATCTTCCAGCTGTCTGTTTTCCTTCGTGCGAACTCCAAATTCATCGATTCTTGATCCTAAATTCATATAAACTCATTCTCTTTCTTCCAATATTTATTTTGTAATTTCTGTAATTTATTTATTTTTCTGTTATTTATTTGTATCATTTCGCGTGTATAGAATCCGACGCCGTCGACACCAGTTTGGACCAACCGGACACGGCAACCACAGCCTACGTTGAAGGCGAGTCTCCTTTGACCACTTTGAACCTATGATTTGTAAATTACTTTTTCAGTTTTAAATTATTATGCATTGCTAATTTTTTTAAATGATAAGTTAAATTGTAGGTTGTTAGTTAAAAACCTAAAGTTTGCTATTATCATCCTTGATATTTGATATCCTGCACCTTTGTAACCCTAGTGTAGGAAAGTCTACATTATTGAATACAATTTTGTAGAATAGTTTGATACGGTAGAATTGCTTAGACGTGCTTTGTTCCTGTTTAACCTTTGGGGGAGAAAAACCTTTATTATTTGTTATGCTTTAAATTTTGAAAACTATTTGACATTAGGTAATGTCAATATTTGGAAACAAAATAAAAATGGTGGAAAATATTTTAGACTAGGGTGAGTGGCATGACTCTGGTTTGTCTCACCCTGGTCGATTAAGGGCCGACTCTTGTGTTTAGTCAAACCAAGCATTATCGTACAACCACATGTCCTAAATGGGAAGGATATGGCTGAATAATTTACTATGTTCTAGCATTACGCCCGCAGGCTGTAGATGGTAGGTTTTACCTGGTAGTGCGGACGATGGTAATTGTCGTCCATGTCTGTCAGGGCTTCTTGCGGATGTTGGTAAAAGACGTCCAAGTCCGGGCAGGTTATCCCTCACAACGGTGAGCTCGGGTCGATGGTAAATGACGTCCATGACTTGGGGTTAAGCTCATCGGGCGGGCTAGTGTTAGGATAAAGTATTGTAAAAGCCATGTGACAATTGCTTAGTCGCACACCTTCGAAAGTGTGTAAGCGGACAGTATAAGTTGATTGTCTCGTGTGGGTCAAGCTGTACAACCTCTGCAGAGTGTTAAAAACTATTCGAATAGCCGTGCCCACGGTCAAGGGCGAGCAAGGTGCGTATACACATGGTAGATTTCAGTTTTGGTTTTAAAGATTTATTTTGGGAATCGAGAGTAGTTGGAACTCTTGGATTATGGTTCTGGCAGTTAGAGCCAGTTGAGCAGCTAGAGCTCAATTCTTGAAAACCTAGCGGTTAGAGCCTTTTTACTAATGTATGGTAGTTGGAACCTGCATTAGAGTTTAATTTAATTTACTCTATCTTTTTCATCATCTTTTGTCAAATAAGCTTTTTAAAAGATGTTTAAACTTAAAATGCTGCTTTGTGCAAATGAACCATATATGCCCAATTGTTAAAACTATGCATATGCATCATTTCCCAATACTCGCGGAGTACTTTATGTACTCACATGCTACGCTCAACCAATCTCGAAGTCTACGAAGATGCCGAGAAACGACTATGACTACTTCTTTGTGGCTTCGACGAAGGCTTCCCAGAGTACTCGGCTGCGTTTCCCCAGTCGAATGTCGGTGGGCAATTTGATGGGTCACCACTCGAAGTTTACTCTTTTTGTCCTTTCCGCTGTTGTAAGACATAAGGTCTTTTGACCTCTTTTGTAATAAGTGGCCATAAGGCCAGTACTCAGTTACTTATTAATGTATTTTGTGATTGAGCTGGTTATCAATAATGTTTCCCTTGTGTGCATTTGCTCTTGATCTGGGGTAGTGCAGAAATACACAGAGGTTGGATTAAATCCGATCCGACACTCTGATAAGCAATGATTAGCCATTAATGACCCAGATTTGCACCTAATGGTGTTGCTACAGTATTGTTGGTAATCTAACAATACCAAGCTGTGTTCGCCTCAGCGGCCAGTAGCGATGGCGCTGGCGAAGGCGGCGATGATGCTAACTACGGCAAACATGCATTCAACGTTTTAGCTCCGCAGCGTCCGGAGAAGCGGGTGCCCGAGCTACTACTGAGCCTAAGGAAGCTACCTGGGCGCTGGAGAGAAGTGGAGATAGTCAGAGCTGGGCCGGCATCGGAGATGGTGACGGTGGCGTCACGGCTTCACGTGGAGAGGATACCCTGAGCAAAGCGAAAGGGAAAGAGTGGTCGAGATAGCTACGGATCACAAGAGGATGCTATGGAAGCAAAGAATCGAAGAATGGTTACCAGATCAAAGTGAGAGACGAAGAGGTTGTTCTTCGGTCGAAAATTGAGCAATCTTCCAATTCTCGGGCTCCTTCCATGCATTGCCAAAATTGGGTGAGGGGATTACTTTCTCATGTTCAAGTACACAAGGTTCGCGCTTGAGTGATGATAATACTCACGGAGGCGAAGAAAGCACGGGTGTCCTCAAGTGTAAGCTCTAGGCGTGAACCAAAGTTGAGGAAGGCACCGACGTTAAGGAGCTACAAACAAGGACACAGTGGGTTTAGCTAAAATGGACCTAACATCGGTTGTAGAGTTGAGAGGAATCATTAGAATGAAGCTTACAGAGTAGGGAGCTAGCAATGTGGCCTCCTCCTCTCGGACGTGAGGAGAAGTGGGAAATGCTAGGGTTTGGAGGGTACTATCATCGGGAGATGGCGGAGCGGAGGCGGCGTCACATCTTTGAAGCTCGAGGTGGTCGGGAGGCGGTGGCTCACGGCGTTGGTATGCTAGAGGCGAGCGTGTGCGACATGGTGCGGCGTTCTTTGAGGTGTGCCTGCGCGAGGTGGACGAAGCACCTGACGTGCGGGCCCGACTTGGCAGCGGGAGAAAACGACACAACAAGGTCGGGCATTGTGCGTTAAGTGGGTGCGTTCGAGTCAAGTTGGCTACTGTGCGGTCTAAGCCGGGGTCTGATTCAAGCCTGATTAGCAATACCCGAGTTGACTGATTTGAATTTTATTGATTCAAGTTTGATTGAGCCACAAAATATAGCAAATAAAATTCTAAAAATCTGAAATAAATCAGAGGGGTTTCTGGGGTGACCTAGTACCCATATAAAATTTGAAACCCCACTATTTATGCTTTAATTTGCATAATTTAAATTTAAACTTAGCATATGTCATTGAAAGATGTTTGAATTTTCTGTGGTTTTGAATACAGTTCCAAAAATTTGGTAAAAATTATATTAATTCATGATAATTAATATAGTATTTGTATAAATTATTTCTAGAATATGATCATATGTTTTTATCTCAATTTTTTTAGCTTAAATTTGAAGTGTAGGTTTAAACTTTGATTGAGATTTTTCCAATGCAAGAATTGGTGCAAATGTTTCAAAAATGCCATGTATACTTATGAGATGCATAATAATTCTATTTATTAAATTAGGGATGTGACAATGGTGTTCTCTCTGAGACAATCTATTGCAAACAACCGATAAGTTTCATCAACACATCCAAACCAGATCATGTCAAATCATGTCTGTCTTCTTTCCAAGTCCTTGTACGAATTAAAACAAGTTCCCCGTGCTTGATACACCCGGTTTGCTACCTTTATTCGTACCCTTGGCTTCACTACCACTATTTCTGACTCATCCCTATTCATGTTACGTTGTGGTTCATACTTTGCCTATCTTCTTTTATACGTCGATGACATTGTTCTCACTACATCTTCCGATTCTCTCCTTCATCTCATTATCTCTCATCTTCACGATGAGTTCTCCGTGAAGGACTTGGGTCCTCTCCATTTTTTCTGCGCATCTCTGTCACTCGTTCCTCCATCGGCTTGTTTCTCTATCAAAATAAATACGCTGAGGATCTTCTTGACAAGGCAAGCATGATCTCATGTAAACCTGCCACCACGCCCATTGACACCAAACCGAAAGTTGCTTCAACATACGGTTCTCCTCTTGCGGATGGATCTCCCAATTGCAGTTTTGTTGGCGCCTTACAATACCACACAATGACACGTCGCTTATGTCGTACAACAAGTTTGTCTTCATATGCATTCTCTTCGTGACTGTCACATGGCTCTTGTCAAGCGCATCTTATGGTATATTTGAGGCACAATATCTCGTGGTTTACAACACCACGCCTCCTCGTCCTGGGACCTTGTGGCATACTCTAATGCGGACCGGGTCGGTTGTCTCGACACACGACATTCAACCTCCAGCTGTTGTGTGTTTTCTTAGTGATAGCTTGATCTCTTGGTCCTCCAAGCGACATCCCACTGTGTCCCGTTCCAGTGCGGAGGCTGAATATCGCGTTGTAGCCAATGCTTTTGCCGAATACTGTTGGTTACATCAACTTCTTCATGAACTCCACCAGCCGCGCTCCAAGGCCATCATTATGTATTGCGACAATGTTTCCGTTGTCTACATGTTTGCAAATCCGGTTCATCATCGCCACCGCACCAAACACATTGAGCTCGACGTACACTTCTTTCGCGAAAAGGTAACCCTAGGCGAGCTTCGTGTTATGCATGTGCCGCCTAGTCAATAGTTTGTCGATGTGATGACCGAAGGATTGCCGACCGCCATCTTTGACGAGTTTCGATCCAATCCGTGCATCCATCCTTCCGATGCTTCGACTGTGGAAGGGTGTTAGCACATGTCTTTACTTGCTTTAGATGACATTGTATATATGGCGTGTGTATAATTATCTTTCTTGTATTTCAAGATAGATTAGCACTTTCCTTATCCTCTCCAATCACCTTGTACAATACGTGTTCAATTCTATTCGCCTACAGTGAGAAATATCTAGGCCTACTGACGACGCTCGGCAGATCGACTGATGAGGATTTCGAGCATATACCAACAAAGATCAAGAGGCTAATGAGTGGTTGGAGCGAGAAAAATCTTAGGCTACTTGTTGGCGAGAGGTTTTAATTAAATCGGTTGCCCAAGCGATCACGAGATATTCTATGAACATTTCAAGCTTTACGCTAAAAGATCAAAGCATATATATATATATATATATATATATATATATATATATTAGGTAATTAAGTGCTAATGCTAATCTTGATAAATCGGATATGAATTGAACAACCAAGATTATCTGGCTCCCACCTCCAAACCATTTAATCACCCTACTCCCACCTCCAATACACCTTCATTAATGCGTATGCATTAAACACCCACATGCTCCACCTCCAATGTTACGCATTAAACACCTGTATGATCCAGCGGTCAATATTGATATTACACCTTAGTACTCAATTATCCATTAGCACTAGATATATTCACACACACACACACACACACACACACACACACACACACACACACACACACACATATATATATATATATATATATATATATATATATGAGATTAATAATTTCTACTCTCGGGTGTAGTTACTCCTACTTTTGATATACAACCTAAAACAACTTGACATACTCCTTTATCACTTTGGGTATACTCATATACTAATTATATGATACTCCAATGCGAATCACACGAAAAATTTATAGGAGAGTCCATAGTTTTTAACATATTTTGTAAATACCTTAATAATCGCACTAAAAAAGAGTATATCTAAAAAAAATTGTACAAACCACCCCTGAAAAGGTGTGAATACCACCTAGGTGGTCTTATATACTCTCGGTTGCGCAATATACTCTCTACATTGTGAGATACGGAATAGGGAGTAACTACTCCCGGGAGTAGGAAAAAGGCTTATATATATATATATATATATATATATACTCTCGGTTGCGCAATATACTCCCTACATTGTGAGATACGGAATAGTGAGTAACTATTCTCGGGAGTAGGAAAAAGGCTTTATATATATATATATATATATATAACGTATCTAGTGCTAATGTGTAATTCAGTGCTAAGGTGTTAATACCAATCTTGACCCATTAGCAACGGTGAAGATTGTCATTAGCACCTTAGCACTGAATTACCCATTAGCAATAGATATGTTCCCTATATATATATATATTTTCTACTCCCGGGTGTAGTTACTTCCACCTTTGATATACCACCTAAAATAACTTGATATACTCCTTTATTACTTTAAGTATACTCATATACTAATTATAAGATACTACAATACGAACCACATAAAATATATATATATATATATATATATATATATATATTGGTGAGGTAGCAGTGTTGATAGCAGCAAGATACACTGGCAAAAATGGGAGGATTTGACTCGGTCTAAACAGCAAGGTGGTGCAGGTTTTCCAGATCTCCGTAAGTTCGATTTGGCGATGTTGGGAAAGCAGGGCTGGCGTCTGATGACTAATCCTGGTTCGTTATAAGCGAAGGTGCTCAAAGGGCGGATTTTTTTGTCAGCAACGAGGAGTAAAAACTCGTCTCACACATGGCGATCACTGCTGAGTGGAAGGGCAGCATTACGGCAGGGTCTAATTAAACGGATTGGTGATGGACCGATGGTAGCTCGATTGATATTTGGCGACATCCTTGGATTCCAGGGAATTATAATCATACTCCTGTGGGGGCGAAGGGAAGGTGCTTTGGCACATGGTGTGAATGAGCTGAGCTGGTAACCATTGATGGTACAGAGTGGGATATTCAGAAGATTAGCCAGAACTTGTTAGCACCTGATGTTCAACCTGTACTGCCAATTCCCTTGGAAATACTTGAGGATATATGGGCATGGTCGCCCGAGAATCATGGAAATAACACTATTCGTTTGGCTTATCATTTGTTAATGTCGAATGATGGAGGACGCGATTGCTCGAGGGCTACTACTTCATTCGGCCGTAATGATCCTGTTTGGCAATTGGTGTGGAAACTTGCTATTCCTGTTAGAATTGAGCCCATAATCTCAAGGCACATTCGTTCCTAAATTCCAAAGTATAGTATGATTTAATTCCATATTGTTTAGGCAAGTGGGAGGAGAACAATATAAAAGGTGAAGTCCTTCTAACTATATAAAAAATTATGACATTGCATAGGGTGATATAAGAAGGACTTTGACTAAACATACCAGCGCGCATGTATTCGCGGATTTTCATGTGAAAATCACGTGACTTGTTACTCTAACTTTTATTTTGCATCATGCAATTATCTCTCTTTTAATCCTGTTTGAATGCGATTTCAAATGCCTTAATTAATTCGGCTTAATTTGTGTTAATGATGACCATGGATAGAAATCTGTTACCGGCGGTAACCGGCCTTACCGGTGGGCGGCGGGATTAGAAATCCCCGCCGGTTTTTTCGGAATTTTCAAATTCAAATTTTTAATTTCGAATTTCGATTGATTTTTAAGCAAAATTTAATGAAATTTGACCGGGAAAAACCGGTTACCGGTACCGGCCGCCGGCCGGGAATTGCGCCGGTACCGGGATTTTGATCCCTGATGACGACTGTTACGACTATTACGACTGTTACTTGAGAGAATTGTTGTGCGTCCTTAAAAGGACATGAAGATGTCCAGGTTCAGTACACACCAGATTCCTCCATTCCTTCTAGACATCGTCTTCTTCCTCTGGTGAGTTGTGCTTAGTGTTGAGCGACCGAACCTTATCGGCCTTTCTTCTCGGTAGGCACCGGGGAGGAGGGGAAGCGGCTATCTCCGAGTTGTTGCCGTAGAGAGTACCTACACGGAGCGACAATAAGGTTTTTGGGGAACGCATTAGCGCAACTGCTCGCTTCACTGCTTCATCTACGTTCCGCACTGCATCGAGCCTGTGTTGCTTCTTTTTCTTTATCAAGCCAAACAGTAAGTCGTTCGTATGACCGATCAACTCTATTTCACTCTATTATTGAGTATATTATAGAGTACAATGTGTTGCCCGTGGTTAGTATTGATTTGTGCATCTCTAGCTTTTTGTGATGTTTGCCTCATAATAAATTCTAGAAATAAAATATTAGACATGTTTCCAACGGTTCCCCGAAAGTACAAGTATTTTTGTAGCGTGTCTTTTAGAATTTTACGCCTTCTAGAGCAATGTTGAAATGAAGGCATATCGAGCGGCTGGTAGCGGTGGAGCCATGATTTTCACGATGGGAGTGCAAACTTAAGTAACACATAGTCTAGTGACTAACTCGTTACTAACGGTTCTACTTATACATAATCACAAATGTTATTGATGGTACCAAAAATTATGATATGTATATATATACACACTATATATAATAGGAATTTTCCCGAAAAATTTGAGAGTACAACTGTACCTCCATGGTCCTGTACTAGCTCTGCCATTGGCGGCTGGCTTTCTGTCAATTTTGTGGAGAGGAGACTACAATGCATGCATTGATATGGAATGCAAGATGTGCACGTAGACATGGAGAGTGCCCAATGAATTTGTTGGCGTCAGTGAAATAGGCGCGAGATGTGGCATATGATTTTAGTTTTCAGCACCGATGTATGCGCACATATTCATGCTGATGTCTCGCTCCGTGGGAATATTCAAATCCGATATGCCTTTTACTGAAGGTTTCATATTGGTGCCAGATCACAACTGGTTCCCCCTTCTGGTTGTGGGGAGCTTCAATGATCAGCTGTGTTAAGTACTTCTTATCCTTTTTCGCTAGGCGTCCTCAGTTACTTGGGATTTGAGGGGCCGGAGTTCTCATCCGTTTATTCTGAGGCCTTTGGACGGGATTAGGGATACCTTTAATTTTTTTTTGGTATTTCAACCCTCTCCGGCGCATTGCGTGCAAGCATATGCGACTTGGTCACACTCTTCAAATCACTAAAGTGGTCAGGCAATTGATTCGCTAATACTTGCAAATCGATTATCTTCTGGACTTCTCTATTTGTTTCACTAGTGCGCGCATCATGTGTATGGATTCCCGTGGCTTGCCATGTCAGTTTCCGATATTTTTCATCAAGGGGTTGATTTCCCCTATAACAGCCCAGTTTTAATAAACAGTAATAAGATGTCTTCTGTAGCATCACTGTTTATTTTGAAACTTGGATATGTTGTTATAACCAAAAATCATCTTCCTCTAGCCAATATTTGATCACCGAATGCTTTGCTAGTGTTGATCAGCTGATGTTGGCCGTTGCTACTGCTAACAGCTAGAGCTCAGCTTTCCGGGCCGGCAATTGCCTTTTTCCTTCTTTTGGCTGAGAGCAACCGGTGCGTATCCTTCGTGTTTCTCAGCTGAAGAAGTGCCTTCGTGTTCCTACCGAAGCCACTACTTATGAGCATCTTAATCTCCAACCAGATCTTTCCTATCAAGAGCAACCGGTGCGTATCCTTGATGAAATGGAACGTAGGACAAGAAATCGTACTGTCAAGTTCTTGAAAGTTCAGTGGGCTAATCATTGAGGAAGATGAAGCCACGTGGGGCGTGAAGATCGATGAGGATTGAACACCCCATCTTTTCTTTGTTTAAAATTGCCTTTGAATCAAGAAAGGCAAGGTTAAACAAAGCAATGTAAAAAAAAATGTAATAGCAACACTAAGTTGTTATTAGAATCTCTTTTCTATCCTTGCAGAAAAATCATTTCAGCTTCATCCTTTTTCAACTTTTGAACTGTCCGGAATCTCGGGACGAGATTCTCTTAAGAAGTAGGTTTATAACGACCAGATTTTAATAAGCGATAATAAGATGTCTTCTGTAGCATCACTGTTTATTTTGAAACTTGGATATGTTGTTATAACCAAAAATCCTCTTCCTCTAGCCAATATTTGATCACCGAATGCTTTGCTAGTGTTGATCAGCTGATGTTGGCCGTTGCTACTGCTAACAGCTAGAGCTTAGCTTTCCGGGCCGGCAATTGCCTTTTTCCTTCTTTTGGCTGAGAGCAAAGCAGCTGATCATAAGCACCAAGTGTTTTGCTATTGTTGATCAGTTGCCTCTGGAAAATTTCAGCTGCTGATCACGTGATGATGTTGGATGCTCTGCTGATTCTAGCAAAGGCCAGTTTAGGGCAGTAGCTCCTGCGAAGAGTGGCAGCTCTTTTTCCCTTCCTTCTTTTCGGTTGGGGAGCAGTGCATTGACCAGCAGGCAACTCAGAGTAGCAGCTTTCTTTCTTCTCTCTTCTTTGGTGAGGAAGCGGCTCGGCGATGAGTAGTCACGACCATCCGAGGCGAGAAGCAGTTGACAAGCGCCCGCATCCCTTCTCTAGAACCCTCTCTGTGCTCTCAGTTATCATTCCTCAAGTCAGTAGGGTTGAGCTCCTGCCATTTCTTGACCGAAAAAGCTTTCCAGGTTTTCTTTCCTCTCGATGGAAAATGGAGTAGCTCTCGGTTACTTAGAGCGATCACAGCATCAAGGGGATTTTACATTTTGGTGAAGCTGAGAAGAGGACTTGGGAGTTTTCCTGTTGTGGCCAAACCCTTAATTCCATTTTTTTCTACTCTAGCCGAAACAAGTAAGTACTTGTGTATGTAAAGATTAGTAAGAATTCTTTTATACATCTGTCCTGAGCTCAGTTCAAAATCTGAAAAACTGCAGTTCAGATTGAAACCACTTTTGATAATTAGTGTTAGCTAAAGATTAAGGAATGTAATCCTGTGGCTTTAATGGTGTAACTACAACTTAAACAAGCACATCTTCTTATTCGAAATTTACTTAAACATAAAACTTCTATTTCTGCAATCTGTATAGCAGCCCACTGCACCTTGTCTATTTTCGGTTTCTAACAAGGTGCAGCAACTTCATTTTTTTCTCATCGCTTAGTGCTGATAATTGATAAGTAGACTCTAGTTACTTGTTTAGCTACCACTTTAGCAAAAATATTGCTGGGTCTTAGTGAAGTAAAGCAGCAGTCTTCTAATATTGCAAGATGTCAATAGTAGCCGGCTGCACTCTGTCTATTTTCGGTTGGACTAGCATTACACAGCAACCTCCTTAATCCTTGTCAATTGATGTTAGAAAATGGTGGGTTAGCTTACTAATCTAATTAGGAATACTCTAAGCTAAAGTATAGTACTTTACTTGTGATCATTTAGCTCAGCAGCTGTCTTTTGCTATATGTCATGTTTCAGTTTTAAGAATACTGAAAACTGCAAATCAGTGTGAATCTGTCCAGATTTTCAGATTTCAAAATCTGACATTTGCTATTCCTAGTAAGCCTCCAATTTTGATGACTGCTAGTAACTGATGCTAAATAATAAGTTAGGCTTTAAGTTTTACTCATTAACTAGTAACCTAAATAAAATCCTTAATTTGTTCATTGCAAAAATTAGTAAAACATTCTTTTGCAACCTGTCCAAATTCAGTTTGCCAAACGATCTTTATGTGATTTTAGCGAATTGTATGTTGGTTGCTAGCTGATGGTAAGTGATGAGTTAGACTTTGAATATTACCCATTAGCTTTGACATAATCAACAATATCATTTGCTCATGATCTAATGAAGCATCAAATTCTTTCTCTGCTATATGTCCAAATTTCGATTTTGCTTAAACACAAGCTGTGGTTACTCACGAATTCCCATTTACTTTTCTTGCTACTCTTGGTCATGATGATTGCATGCAACTAAATGTTGGCCTCTACTTCTTCTAGTAAAGTATAAATGTTAAGTTAAACTTCTACCTTGTCTGTTTGATTTTAGAAATTTGAAACTCTAGTTCTATACTAATCAAGTCTGAACCTGTAATGCTTTTCTAACCCATTAAATTCTGATAACATGTGGTAGTAGCTATTTTATATGGGGTAGTGTCCTTGAGTAAGGTATACCTTAAGCATATTGTTAATTATGCATTGAGCTATTGATCATGAACTCTTTTCTGCATTTTGCTCTCTGCCATTTTCTTGCTATTCATTGGACTTTTGTGTTCTAGATACTGGTTCTTCTGAGATTGTTGAATCTTTTGTTGAGCCACAAGAACCTGAACAAGAGGTTATCTATTATTACCAAGGCAAGCATCCTCTCTGCACCATGTTGATCCTAATCTTTTGAACTGTAGATTTATAAAATACAGTGATACTGTTGCATGCAATTTTCTAAAGACTATTTATGCTCTGTTCCTAGTTAGCTATGACCAGAACTTATGGCTTACCTTGAATTGATCATACACTCAACCTAAGGTAGTTTGTGGTAATATATTACTTAATTTCAATTTTGCTTAGCCATGCAGTCCATAGAACGGTAGGGTTTGGCAGGCTTATCTTGTCAAACCTGGGGAACAACAAATACATTTTTTTTTTATTTTTGTTGATTCTTTGTTCAGTTTATTTAAATCTGAAATGAATCTAAATCTTGTTATTAAACTTAATTCAAATCTGGACAAGTGGATGCTAGTGATGGTGCCTAGTGCGAGAATGGGAGCTGTGGATGTCTTATGCAGGTTGATTAAGGGCCCACTGACGGCCCAATTCAAGCCCAGTACTTCCACCACGCAGTATGGGTATTGTTTGGTTAAGTAAAGGGTTAATATTATTGAGTTGGATACGGAGAGTAAGGACATGTGTATTGATTTCATATGGCATAGATGCTTAAGTCTTGGGCCGTGTCGTATGCCATGTGGAGCTTATATCGATATCGGATGTTCTTAGAAGGGTAAGCGTAGATGTGTTACATCGCATGTACGTACCTTGAGGCCCCGGCTGCGATGTAATATGTGTGGCTAACACGAGTTTGCATTTAATTGGTGGGTCGGCATTCCTGTACAACATGTGAACCTCGGTTGAATATATGCTATCGATCGTTGTTTAAGCGGGATCGAGTTTCACATGGGTCATCAACTCAATAGTGTTAACTTGTTGAAAAATACCAAATTTTAGTTTACCGGCGGCATACCAAAGGAAGTGTGCTATTGTTCTAGATGGCTACGGGCTAACTAAATCGTGTGGGTAAAGATGTACACCTACGGGGTTAAAACTATTCGAATAGCCGTGTCCACGATTCACGGACAACGCTTGGATTGATGTCACTGTATAGAATTTGCTCTAATTTGGGTTTTGGGAATTATTAATTTCGGCATGAGGAGTGTCATGCTCGGTTTGGTAATGATCGGTGACCATTATTGATACTGTTTTTGCTTATGTTCGATTACTTACTATTTTTAGTCCAAATTGAATTATTAAAACTGCTTTGTCAAAATTTAGCAATTGTAGGTTAATATGTATCGCTTTATGCAAATTGAACCAATTAAGCCTTACATTGATAACCTTATGCATATAAAATTCTATTCCTTTGTATAGGTTCTATCAAACACTTTCTTTTATTAGTTTGTGTAAGACTTGCTGAGTACCTTTCGTACTCAGGGTTTTATGACCTCTTGTTGCAGATGAGGATGGATATCTTTATGAGATGCCCGTTAGCGCCGATCGGGGTGGCGCTAACAGTAGCGCTAGTTCTAGCCTCCACATAATAGCTGGGATGATGGGGCCATTGGTGGTTTTGCTTTTATGTTTTGTTTCATTGTTGCTCTTTTGTTAATGACCCGAGGTCATACATTCTTATTCGATCTTGTAGCAACCGAAATTGGAGATGTAATTATTGATGTATAATTATGTGAATGTATTACTTGTATGTGAATGATGCAATGTTGTTTTAGGATATATGTGCAATATTCACTGATCCTGGGAAATATTGCATGACATATATCAAGAACACGAATGTTGAAATTGTTACTTGTTATCATTATGCTTTTAGTATGATTCTTAATAAAGGATTTGCCTTGTTCCTTAAATAAGAATTATGCTACGATATAATTTTAATAAGGCACATTTCAATAATTGAAGTCTCACACGTTAATATCGAGCATCGTTTGCTGTAGGATAGAATTAGCATGGTTGTTGCCTTTAGTGAGTCTCTGTGATACTATTTTAACATAATTAATTTCTAAAAGATCTAAGCATCTTGTCTTTTACTTCTTATCTTCTTTTAGTATCAATTCTTATCCACCTTTCTTTTGATTTTTTTCAAGATCGGTTTCTTACCTACCTTGTCTTTTATACGTAGATGAGTGGTGGTATTTGATTAAGGAGACTATGTAGAAGATGTGGGCGGGTTTCGGCCTTACTTGAGGCATGATGTGGCGAGCTAATTTCACTTATCGGCCAGTCGCCATCTACCGTAGAGAGGCCAGGGCACAGTATGGAAGAGTACCAAGCTATCATTAATGTGATCGCGGACGGTGGTGGGTAGTGTTCCCTCGCATCCATGTGCGTGCCACCTCGAGTCTATGGTACATGCGGGAAGTGCGCGTGGGATGATGAGCCTCCTTCGTCATGACTTGGCGGTGTCTCGACCACCCTATGTGCACTTCCCAAAACAAGGCCCTAGATCGGATGTGATTACGTTTGATGAGATCTGATTTGGAAGGACCCATACGTCTGCGAGTTAGCGAGGTTGGTCCGTATCATGGACCAAACCTATCAACATCTCGTGTCACGAGTTATGGGAGACCGCCATCGTTTGCCACGAGGCACGTGGAGTATTTGAGGCTTGGTGTTGCCACGAACCGCGTTCCTCGTAGCGTGCTTTACGGCAACAATGAGATTCCACCACCGCCATTGTACCCCAAGTTGCGACTTCACGAGGTTCGGGTGGTTCTGTTTTTGGTCGATGTCGTCGGGCCGGGATGTCTTGGATTTCCTCGCATAGCGGCCTACTCACTCTGGTGGACATCATCTGCTTTGTTGGGTTCTCCCACTCGTCTCATTAGCCCATCGACCCTTTGAATCTTGGTTCACTGAGGCTCATTTGCTAAATGAGTTTCCGGTGAATTTTAACCAGAAGACCATGTTTAGGACGGAAGGATGTGATCGGCTTTAGTTGTGTAATAGGCTAGTAGTTGTCCATTAAGTAGTGTGTAATAGCATAGCCTATGTACGTATAAATATTGTGTGCTAACGTTTGTACTTTAAAACATGGTGAGGTAGCGGCCGACTTGTGCATTTGGGCATGACATGTTTCTGTTGGTACATTAATAAAGTGGATGCGGACTTTTGGTTGTAATTGAGTGCATTATAGTCTTTGTTCACCGACATTTCATGAAATAAGTCTCACATTTCTTTGTACTCGGCTTGGTTTTGATGCAGTATTAGTTGGCGGTTAAAGAGATTGGTTTTGGTGGTATTGATTTACAGGTGTTATTCTTGTTTTGAGTCAGTAGACTGTTCTATTAAATTGGGGCCGACTCTATTGCTATGATCGGTTTTGGTTGTGTTTGTTTTGTTGTGCTGTGATATTGGTGTAGCTGACCCATTATGAGGGAATAGAAGCGCACTTTTTCTGTACTTTGTCTTTGCTATTTTGGTGTTAATTGGTTGCATATCATGACATCTGCATGCTTAGGTTTAGTATTTAATTAATTTCTTTCTCCAAAGCTTGTATGTGTTAGCACAGTGTATCCTTGTTATGATGTTAACCATTATATAGCAGCAGGATGACGGGACCAACCACTCGATCGCGAACACAACAAGAGGAGAGGTTCTCCACCTGTTCTTGAGACTCGGGGAGCAGACGGACCCTTCCGGATCCCATGGTCCGCAAGGTGGTAGGCAGGAAGAGGAGCTTCCTCCACCACCCACTATGGCGGATGTGCTCATGCAAATTGGCGCAACCGCATGGACCGTACACGCATCTTGGGCGATTGCGCTCAATACCTCTTCCACCACTCCACGGTGGTAGCGGGGAGTTGACATGGGCGGGAAGTCTTGCGACTTTGGCGGACTAATCCGCCGCGTTCTCTAGCTCGAGATCCTTTGGAGGCGGAGAATTGGCTTAGGAGATTGAAAAGAAGGCGACCATTGCCCGGTGTTACGAAAGGAGAAGGTCTGTATGCTAGCTACCGATTGGTCGGGCGGCTAGCAATTGGTGGGATAATTATCGGCTATCAACCCGCGGACATACTCCTACGGCTTGAGTTCATGGAGGCCTTCGCGAGGCCCATATACGAGGAGTGATGATGCTCAAGCGGCGAATTTCGCTCTCAAGCAAGGGCGAAAATCGGTGACCGAGTACCTTCATGAGTTTAATTTTCTTGCTCGATGCATACAGCGATGTTTCGACGGACACTCGTCGTCGAAACCGTTTCATGAATGGTCTATCACGAAGAGTTGCGATTGGCTTTGGCGTACAAGATTTGAAATTTCCAACATCTTGTGGACAAAGCCATCATTCTTTGAAACTAAAGCAAGGCTTTAGAGGAATCGCAGGCGTCAAAAGATTACCCAATTTGCATCCGATAGCCGTTCGGTCGGACCGCGTCATGGCGCGCCTCGATCTTCCGGCGCCGGCCGGTTCCACCGAGCGCCGATGTTTGCCTTTCGCCGCCACCTTACGGCGGTCCGACCTAGTGGACGAGACCACTGCTGCCATCAATGTCGGCGGGTGTGATATGCTATCATTGTGGGCGTCGAGGCATTTTGCAAATCGATGCTTTGCTAAGGCAAAGGGTTGCCACTGCTGACCATCTCCGGCTCTTGTTCGTCTGCACCTTCTCCAAAGACAAGCTATTAAGCTGATCCGATTCGGCCCGCGGCGTGTAAATCAATTAAGCTTCTTTGAAGAAGCGGCGAGGCACTGAAGTTATCCTTGGTATGCTCCTAGTTAATTCGGTTCGACTCTTGTTTTATTTGACTCGAGCATCCCATTCTTTTGTTAGTAAGCGTTTGCTACTCAACATCGATTAGTTATGCATCATCTTCATCCACCACATATTATTCATTACTTTGGGTGGTATTTTTAAGCGATCAAATCGCCTTAATGTCAATATCGTTATTGAAGGGGTAGATTTTTGGCGGCACTGATTGTGATAAATTCACAAGGATAGATGTTATTTTGGGAATGGGTGGTTGACCAAGAATGCAGGGCAAATTAATTGTGCCCAACGAACCATATCCGTCACTAATAAAATGGCCTTTCGGTCATTTTTCGGTCTAAACAGTTCATTCTCATCAGGTGCGATGAAAATGGATACCACCCTACTTTGGAGTCGATCTGCAGGTAGTATGTGAATATCCGGATGTTTTCACGAAGACCTTCCGGTATGCCACCGGATCGGAAGTGGAGTTTGTGATTGAACTAGTTCTGATGCATGCTCCCATATCGAGAAGACCTTATCGCATGCCTTCTAATGAGTTGTTTGAATTGAAGAAACAAGCTGGGAGAATTGCTTGATAAAGGATTTATTCGACCAAGTTCCTCACCTTGGGGATGCGGTCATCTTTGTCAAGAAGAAAGACCAAGACTTTGCGGATGTGTGTGGATTACCGTCGTCAGTTAAATGAAGTCACTATCAAAAACAAATATCCTTTGCCTCGAATTGATGATCTGTTTGACCGGTTGGTGGAGCCGTGTCTTTTGTAAGATTGATTTGCGATCGGGCTATCATCGGATCAAGGTTAGAGCCGAGGACATTCAAAACGGCATTCTCTACTCGCTATGGGTTATATGAATATCTTGTCATGTCCTTTGGCCTAACCAATGCTCCGCTTATTTCATGAATCTTATGAATTCGGTATTCATGGAATTCTTGGATAAGTTTGTTGTTGTGTTTATTGACGACATTCTTATCTATTCAAGTCTGTAGAAGAGCATGATCGACATTTGAGACTTGTCTTTGGATACACTTATAAAGCATCATTTGTATGCTAAATTTAGCAAGTGTGCTTCACGGCTCAAACAAGTTGCATTCTTGGGACATGTATTATCGAAGGAGGTATTACGGTTGATCGACAAGATACAAGATGTCTTTGGTTGAAGCGACCTCGAATGTTCATGAAGTTCGGAGTTTTCTTGGACTTGCGGGTTATTACCGTCGGTTCATTGAAAACTTCTCTAAAATTTCTAGGCCTCGACCCGACTTCTAAAGAAGGAGAACAAATTCTTTTGGTCGATGGATTGTGAAATTTTCGACTCTCGAGAAAGCTCTGACCAAGCTCTGTTCTCACTCTTCCGATATCCATAAGAATTTTGATATCTATTGTGATGCGTCTCGCCATGGACTTGGTGTGTACTTATGCAAGAAGGCGAGTTGTGGCATATGCATCCAGCGATTGCGACCTCATGAGGTGAATTATCCTACTCATGATTTGGAATTGGCCGTAGTCCATGCATTAAAGATTTGGCGACATTACCTTCTCGTGTCGTTGCGAAATATATCTTGATCATAAAAGCTTGAAATATATATTCACTCAAGTGGACTGAATATGAGGCAAAGAAGATGGCTTGAATTAATCAAGGACTACGATATGGGTATTCACTACCATCTGGCAAAGCCAATGTTGTGGTGATGCCCTAAGCGAAGTCACATTGCAATTGCTTATCAACAATTTCCACGGCTAAGAGCTTATGTCTGATTTTGGTAGCTTAAGTCTTGAAATGGTAGCAGATGGATTTCTTCTTTGCTTTGGAAGTGAAGTCAACCCTCGAAGATCGATTAAAGCTCGTAAAACGATGCCGAGGTGGCGGAAATCAAGGAAAATTTGAAGGCGTAAAGCCATCGAATTCTCTGAAGATGCGATGGTATCCTTGGTCATCGTAATCGTTTGGTGGTACCTTCAAATTCTCGATTGAGAGAGCTAATTCTCAAAGAAGCTCATAATTCCAAGTTTTCTATACATCCCGGAAGTACTAAGATGTACGGGACTTGAAGAAGACATTTTGGTGGAGCGGATGAAAAGGCAAATTGCTCGATATGTTCTTGAGTGCGATATTTGCCAAAGGGTTAAGCCGAGCACTTAAAACCTCTTTGGTACCCTTGACCCTTGCCTATTCCACAATGGAAATGGGAAGAAGTCGGTATGGATTTTGTTCTGGGACTTCCGAAAACTCAGAATGGATTTGATGCCATCTGGGTGATAATTGACCGTCTGACGAAAGTGGCTCATTTTATTCCTGTCAAAACCACTTTCAATGGCAAGCAATTAGCAGAGCTCTATATTGCTAAGATTGTTTGTCTCCACGGTGTTCCAAAGTCATTGTCTCGGATCGTGGACCTCAGTTCACATCTCATTTCTGGAATTGTCTCCATCAAGCCATGGGGACAGAACTCTCTTTCAGTACTGCTTAGCATCCTCAAACCAGTGGCCAAACTGAAAGGGTAAATCAAGTGATGGAAGATCTTCTTAGAGCACATGTGCTATCATATGGCAAAGCTGGAAAAATCTTTGCCGTATGTGGAGTTTTCCTACAATAATAGCTATCAAGCAAGTATTCAAATGTCACCTTTTGAAGCCTTATATGGAAGAGCTTGTAGGACTCCATTGAATTGGTCGAGTCAGTGAAAGACCATTTTATGGTCCAGACTTAGTAATAGAAGCCAAAAGCAAGTTAAATCGATTCGAGACCGTCTGAAACTGCTCGCCTCGTCGGAAGAGCTATCGACCATCGTCGGCGTGAGTTAAGTTTTGAAGTAGATGATTATGTCTACCTCAAAGTATCACAGATGAAGGGCACTCATCGTTTCGGTGAAAGGAAAGCTAGCACCTCGTTATATCGGACCCTTCGAATCATTAAAAACGAGGCTGTAGCTTATCAATTAGAGCTACCCGAGTCTCTCGGCGGTGCATGATACTTTTCATGTTTCTCGGTGAAGAAGTGCCTTCGTGTTCCTCAGAAGCCACTACTTATGAGCATCTTGATCTCCAACGGATCTTTCCTATCAAGAGCAACCGGTGCGTATCCTTGATGAAATGGAGCGTAGGACAAGAAATCGTCTTGTCAAGTTCTTGAAAGTTCGATGGGCTAATCATTCGAAGATGAAGCCACGTGGGAGCGTGAAGATCTGATGAGGATTGAACACCCCCATCTTTTTGCTGTTTAAAAATTGCCTTTGAATCAAGAAAGGCAAGGTTAAACAAAGCAATGTAAAAACAAATGTAATAGCAACACTAAGTTGTTATTAGAATCTCTTTTCTATCCTTGCAGAAAAATCATTTCAGCTTCATCCTTTTCAACTTTTGAATCAGGAATCTCGGACGAGATTCTCTTAAGAGGGTAGGTTTATATGACCAGCTTTTAATAAACAGTAATAAGATGTCTTCTGTAGCATCACTGTTTATTTTGAAACTTGGATATGTTGTTATAACCAAAAATCCTCTTCCTCTAGCCAATATTTGATCACCGAATGCTTTGCTAGTGTTGATCGGTGATGTTGGCGTTACTTTCGCTGCTATGACTAGAGCTTAGCTTTCGGGCGGCAATTGCCTTTTTCCTTCTTTTGGTGAGAGCAAGCGGTGATCATAAGCACCAAGTGTTTTGCTATTGTTGATCAGTTGCCTCTCGAAAATTTCAGCTGCTGATCACGTGATGATGTTGGATGCTCTGCTGATTCTAGCAAAGGCCAGTTTAGGGCAGTAGCTCCTGCGAAGAGTGGCAGCTCTTTTTCCCTTCCTTCTTTTGGTTGGGGAGCGCGTGCATTGACCAAAAGCAACTCTGAGGCTTGACTTTCTTTCTTCTCTCTTCTTTCGGTGGGAACAATTTCAGCAGTGAGTAGTCACCATCATCAGGTGAGCGGTTGACAAGATGCCACGCATCCCTTCTCTAGAACCCTCTCCACATGCTCTCTGAGTTATCATTCCTCAAGTGCAGTAGGGTTGAGCTCTGCCATTTCTTGACCGAAAAAAGCTTTCCGGTTTTTCTTTCCTCTCGATGGAAAATGGAGTAGCTCTCGGTTGCACCAGAGCGATCACAGCATCAAGGGGATTTTACTTTGGTGAAGCTGAGAAGAGGACTTGGGAGTTTTCCTGTTGTGGCCAAACCCTTAATTCCATTTTTTTCTACTCTAGCCGAAACAAGTAAGTACTTGTGTATGTAAAGATTAGTAAGAATTCTTTTATACATACATCTGAGCTCGGTTCAAAATCAAAAAAGCTAGATTGATTGAAACCACTTTTGATAATTAGTGTTAGCTAAAGATTAAGGAATGTAATCATGTGGCTTTAATGGTGTAACTACAACTTAAACAAGCACATCTTCTTATTCGAAATTTACTTAAACATAAAACTTCTATTTCTGCAATCTGTATAGCAGCTCACTGCACCTTGTCTATTTTCGGTTTCTAACAGGGTGAAGCAACTTCATTTTTTTCTCATCGCTTAGTGCTGATAATTGATAAGTAGACTCTAGTTACTTGTTTAGCTACCACTTTAGCAAAAATATTCTTTAGGTCTTAGTGAAGTAAAGCGTGATCTTCTAATATTGCAAGATGTCAATAGTAGCCATTGCACTCTGTCTATTTTAGGTTGGACTAGCATTACACAGCAACCTCCTTAATCCTTGTCAATTGATGTTAGAAAATGGTGGGTTAGCTTACTAATCTAATTAGGAATACTCTAAGCTAAAGTATAGTACTTTACTTGTGATCATTTAGCTCAAGAATTGTCTTTTGCTATATGTCTGTTTGATTTTAAGAATCTTGAAAGCGCAAATCGATGTGAATCTGTCGATTTTGATTTCAAAATCGACATTTGCTATTCCTAGTAAGCCTCAATTTTGATGATTGCTAGTAAGCGATGCTAAATAATAAGTTAGGCTTTAAGTTTTACTCATTAACTAGTAACCTAAATAAAATCCTTAATTTGTTCATTGCAAAATTAGTAAAACATTCTTTTGCAACTTTGTCCAAATTCGGTTTGCCAAACACGATCTTTATGTGATTTTAATAATTGTATGTTGGTTGCTAGGCGATGGTAAGTGATGAGTTAGACTTTGAATATTACCCATTAGCTTTGACATAATCAACAATATCATTTGCTCATGATCTAATGAAGCATCAAATTCTTTCTCGCTATCTGTCCAAATTTCGATTTTGCTTAAACACAAAGCTGTGGTTACTCGAATTCCCATTTACTTTTCTTTGCTACTCTCGGTCATGATATTGCATGCAACTAAATGTTGGCCTCTACTTCTTCTAGTAAAGAGTATAAATGTTAAGTTAAACTTCTACCTTGTCTGTTTGATTTTAGAAATTTGAAACTCTAGTTCTATACTAATCAAGTCTGAACCTGTAATGCTTTTCTAACCCATTAAATTCTGATAACATGTGGTAGTAGCTATTATATATGGGGTAGTGTCCTTGAGTAAGGTATACCTTAAGCATATTGTTAATTATGCATTGAGCTATTGATCATGAACTCTTTTCTGCATTTTGCTCTCTGCCATTTTCTTGCTATTCATTGGACTTTTGTGTTCTAGATACTGGTTCTTCTGAGATTGTTGAATCTTTTGTTGAGCCACAAGAACCTGAACAAGAGGTTATCTATTATTACCAAGGCAAGCATCCTCTCTGCACCATGTTGATCCTAATCTTTTGAACTGTAGATTTATAAAATACAGTGATACTGTTGCATGCAATTTTCTAAAGACTATTTATGCTCTGTTCCTAGTTAGCTATGACCAGAACTTATGGCTTACCTTGAATTGATCATACACTCAACCTAAGGTAGTTTGTGGTAATATATTACTTAATTTCAATTTTGCTTAGCCATGCAGTCCATAGAACGGTAGGGTTTGGCGGGGCTTATCTTGTCAAACACGGGAACAACAAATACATTTTTTTGTTGATTCTTTGTTCAGTTTATTTAAATCGAAATGAATCTAAATCTTGTTGTTAAACTTAATTCAAATCTGGACAAGTGGATGCTAGTGATGGTGCCTAGTGCGAGAATGGGAGCTGTGGATGTCTTATGCAGGTTGATTAAGGGTGAACTCGACGGCCCAATTCAAGCCCCACAGTACTTCCACACGCGGCGTGTATGGTATTTGTTTGGTTAAGTAAAGGGTTAATATTATTGAGTTGGATACGGAGAGTAAGGACATGTGTATTGATTTCATATGGCATAGATGCTTAAGTCTTGGGCCGTGTCGTATGCCATGTGGAGCTTATATCGATATCGGATGTTCTTAGAAGGGTAAGCGTAGATGTGTTACATCGCATGTACGTACCTTCAGGGCCCCAAGCTAGCGGTGTAATATGTGTGGCTAACACGAGTTTGCATTTAATTGGTAGGTCGGCATTCCTGTACAACATGTGAACCTCGGTTGAATATATGCTATCGATCGTTGTTTAAGCGGGATCAGTTTCACATGGGTCATCCAACTCAATAGTGTTAACTTGTTGAAAAATACCAAATTTTAGTTTACCCTACCGCATACCAAAGGAAGTGTGCTATTGTTCTAGATGGCTTACGGGCTAACTAAATCGTGTGGGTAAAGATGTACACCCGCAGGTTAAAACTATTCGAATAGCCGTGTCCACGATTCACGGACAACGCTTGGATTGATGTCACTGTATAGAATTTGCTCTAATTTGGGTTTTGGGAATTATTAATTTCGGCATGAGGAGTGTCATGCTCGGTTTGGTAATGATCGGTGACCATTATTGATACTGTTTTTGCTTATGTTCGATTACTTACTATTTTTAGTCCAAATTGAATTATTAAAACTGCTTTGTCAAAATTTAGCAATTGTAGGTTAATATGTATCGCTTTATGCAAATTGAACCAATTAAGCCTTCTGTTGATAACCTTATGCATATAAAATTCTATTCCTTTGTATAGGTTCTATCAAACACTTTCTTTTATTAGTTTGTGTAAGACTTGCTGAGTACCTTTCGTACTCAGGGTTTTATGACCTCTTGTTGCAGATGAGGATGGATATCTTTATGAGATGCCCGTTAGCGCCGATCAGGGTGACGCTAACGAGTAACGCTAGTTCTAGCCTCCACGCAATAGCCTGCGGGATGATGGGGCCATTGGTGGTTTTGCTTTTATGTTTTTGTTTCCGCTGTTGCTCTTTTTGTTAATGACCCCAGGGTCATCTGTTCTTATTTCGGTACTGTAGCAACCGAAATTGGAGATGTAATTATTGATGTATAATTATGTGAATGTATGACTTGTATGTGAATGATGCAATGTTGTTTTAGGATATATGTGCAATATTCACTGATCCTGGGAAATATTGCATGACATATATCCGAGAACCTGAATGTTGAAATTGTTACTTGTTATCATTATGCTTTTAGTATGATTCTTAATAAAGGATTTGCACTGTTCCTTAAATAAGAATTATGCTACCAGTATAATTTTAATAAGGCACATTTCAATAATTGAGGGTCTCACATCCCCCCTAATGACGGGAAACTATCATAATCAAATATGTTGTCAGCGAAGCGGGCTGTATGCAAATCTCTAGTCATGGGGGTCCAAATACCTGATTATGGATGTTGTCTCACAACCAACGTATATCCCAGACTTTCGATGAGGTGGTAGTATAGTTACATAAACCTTGCAACCAAACCTTCGAAGATGAGAGACTTTCGGTGCTGACCCTTGTGCTAGTTGCATAGGTGAATAGATGTTATATGCTGATGATCAAAAATTGATGAGAGTCGCTGCGTGTAGGACTACGTGTCCTCAACATGTAGTTGGTAAATTATAATTCTACAAGAGCGGTTGGGCAATAAATTTAATTCTTTTAATTAATGCCTCTGCTAGTCCATTCTGGGTGTGGACATATGGTACAGAATGGTCAACGGTAATTCCCATTGCCATACAATAATCATCAAATGCCTTTGAAGTAAATTCTCTAGCGTTGTCCATCCTGATGGACTTCACATGATGATCAGGAAAATTATTCTTAATCTTAATTATTTGCGAGATCAGCTTGCAAAAAGCGTGGTTTCTCGTAGACAATAAGCATACATGAGACCATTTCGAGGAAGCATCGATGAGCACCATAAAGTACTTATATGGCCATGACAGGGGCTGTATAGGACCGCAAATGTCTCCCTGGATACGGTCAAAGAATGCAGGGACTTCATCCTTTGCTTTCAGAGTAGAGGGTTTAGTAATCATTTTCCCGGTGGCTCATGCAGGGCACACAAAATCTTCTGGATTCAAAAAATTCTTTACATTGACATTATGTCCCTGAGAATTAGTAATTATATTTCTCATTTTTCTAAGACAGGGGTGGCATAATCTATCATGCCAGAGACATAAAAGTTCAGAGCTTCTAAAAGTTATTTGCATGACAGTATAGGCTGCAGGTACCTTAATGTGAGTGTAGTATAGTCCAGATTCATATGAAGGAAGTCATTCTAATATCATTTTTCTATTTTCTTCGCGCTTTGTAATGAGTAGGTATTCCTTACCATACTCTTCTTCAATCTCTACGTGGAGACCATTAGCGCGAATATCTTTAAAACTTAAGAGAGTCCTAGTCGATTCTGGGCACAACAAGGCTTCTTCAATGACCAATGTTGTGCCCATCGGGAGTATAATTGTGGCTCTTCATGAGCCTATTACACAAGTATCGCTGTTTGCAATTGTCGTAAGACTACTAGCATTCTTGCTGATTGACTGAAATTTTTTTGTCTCTTTTAATATGATATTCGTTGTGCCGCTGTCTGCTAAGCACACTTCCTCCATATATATATGTATATATATATATATTTATTACTGTGGATATCATGGGGATATGCTCCAGATCTTAGGATGATGTGACAATTGGCAATGGCGTTGACGGTTTGTCGTTTCACGGGTTTTCGACAAAGTTTCAGATCTGTTCAGCATTACTCGGCGTGGGCGGTCCGACCGCCATAGCATGGCGGTCCGACGGTCCCAAATCGATCGGACCGGCCATGTGCGCGGTCGACCTACCGTGACCAAATGGTCGAATGGGTCGGGCAAAAATAGGTGTTGTAGACAAGTGAGGGGATCCTAATACACTTGGTCTCATAATTTTGGAGTTCCCAAGCAAAAGTTCTATTGGTTTAAAGTTTCCAGATGGGTTTCGGATTTTGGGGTTGAAAATTGGCTAAGTCCCTACGCGTCGTCCGACCTTGTCAGGATCGGCCGACCGCCCCGAGGGGCGTCGGCCGATTCGACTTGTTCATCGCCAACCGTGGCGATGATGTTTTGTTAGGTCAAAGTCATGGGTTTGATGCATATGTGTTGCATGATGCATGTTTTGACTAACGTGGGTCAAGTTGTGAAGAACTTGTTCCGGATTCGATTTGCTTGTTTATTGTTGTGCAAAGTTGCTTGGTGGTCAACGACGGTCAACGGCGAGGATGATCGGGACTAGGCTTGGAGAGCCGAGGTCCGAACGATCGGCGATGCCGGGTGGTCAATGAACTCAAGTGTAGTGCGAGAATAGACAAGGATGACCGAGCAGGCGATTCGGCGATCGGTTGGATCAAGCGGCGCGGGGTCGGTGCAAGTGCCATGGTGGTTCGGTGGAGCCGGATGGGAAAGACTTGCCGACATGTTGAGAGCCGTTGATCAACCTACGTGGCGAAGCATGGGAGGTGCTTCACAAAGATGGGACTCGGTCTTTGCAAAAGATCGAGAAGGGGTATTTTGGTAATTATACCAAATACCGCCTTGGTGACTTTTGACGACTCGCGCGCAAGATGGCGTGGAGAAGCGGAGTAGGTCAAGAGGAGATGAAGACGGCGCTCGAGATGCGTGCGTGTGTGACCCGCTTGTTTTGGGCCTTGCGGGGCCCATTAGGGTTACTCTTCTAGAAGGTTTAAGTCTCCACTATAAATAGAGGAGGGAGGTGGCTGCACCCCCTTAACTCTTTTCATGCTTGAAACCCTAGTTTTGGCTTAGGTGCTTAGGGAAGGTTTAGTGGAGGATAGGGTTCTAGAGAGAGAGATGTTTTGATCTTGTGTCCATGCGATCCGTATGAGTGGTCAGAATCGATACATTATCAAATCAATCCAAAGAAGAGTTCTCTTCAAGATGAGTTCATTTGCCCTTCTTCTCTCTATTTGGTGATTTTGAGTCTTTCTTTGATTCGCATGTTTTTGGTTGATTTCTTTATATGATCTAGCTTGCTGTGACATGTGGGAACACATCTAAGATCATCTTGATCATCAATCACCCACGAGCAAGTTTTTGGATCTAGTTTTCGTTTTGACTCGGTTTTGAACCATCCCTCTCTCAAACTGAAAAAGGTCATAACTTTTCCATGGATCTTCACGATCTTCGATTGGAATAGGTTCCTGACATCCTAGAGAAGGTGTGTTCTAAGTTTCATGAAGTTTGGAGTTGTAGATCAAAAGTTAGACCTATTTGCAACTTCGTTTTTCGGGCTGATTTCACTGTTCATCGGCTGGAGGTCGGACCGCCCCTCTACAGAGGTCGGACCGCCCATAGGACCGGTCGGACCGCCCTTGAATAGAGGTCAGACCGCCCTACACTTAGGAAATTAAGTTTCGGTTGTTTTTGGTTGTTTTGCTTCGGGGTTTTGATTAGATTCAATCCTAGTCTTCCACTGTACTGGTATATCGATCTTCATAGCTTCTATAGCTATTGGAGTGAAATTTGTGTTGAATCTAATCGTGGTTGAAAAAGTGAGCGTGCTCCTATTCACCCCCCCCTCTAGTCGCCTTTTCGGTCCAACAATTACTATGGGTAGGAAGCAATCCACACACATAAGTAAAATACTTCAAAACAGAACACAATTTGCTATTAATACGGGAAAAAGTCACGCGGGACTCATAATAATAATTTATTGCTTTGATCTCCTAAAGCTTACAACCATTACTCAAAATCAATGTTCTATCACAACCATAAACTGCAAATGACTATAAAATCTACGCGCAGTGCGTGCACTAGATTGAACCAGCAAAGTATGGAGAAATTTCTTCATGGATCTGTGCCATGTCCATCTTCTCTTCTTCGGCAACTACAGCTGCTGCCGCTGCGATATCCAAGAAGGTGTGATGGGGGCTGCTACTTGGCTGTCCATGCTACTTGGCTGTCCACATCCATGAGTGCATCCTATGACTGTGGATCCTCTGTGTCTGCAATGGCGAGGTGTGTCTCATGCTGTCCTTTGCCCTTCTTCTTAGTCTTGAAGGCATCAATCACGTACTGCGGCTCACGGCAAACACGTGACCAATGTCCCCAAGTGCCGCATTTGTAGCAACTTTGGTTCTACTGACCATAGGGCTTCTCATCGCGCTTCTTTTGTTCGCCCTTCTTGGTTTAGGCATTCTGCTTGGTTTTGCGACCCATAACCTTACCCATCCTTCTGCTTTCTGTTGAGTGAGGCTTCCTTACTTTGTAGCTGTTTGCGTTGGCTTCATGCCCAATGTTGCTACTAGGCGGCTATGAGATGTAGTTCTTTCGGATAACGTCGTCTTGAGCTTCCGCAACTTGCATGATGTTAATCAGTTTGGCATACTCCTTGTAGCCATCCTGACGATAGTTACGTGCGGATTGCACCGCGTTTGGGTTGAAGGTAGAGAGAGTTTTTTTCTATCTTCTGCTCGTTTGTGGTTACCTTACCACAGAGTTAAAGACTTGTACAAATTCTTGTAGTCAGAAAAACGTAGTCGGTTCCAATCCTGCTCTGCCCGGGGAAGGATGTTGTACTTCAGCTCTCGAACCGCTTCTTCAGTGCTGTCCATAAAGCTAATGCGTTCTTTTCTGCCATATACTCATTCTTGAGCGTTAGGCAGAGATGGTGTCTGAGGAAATGAAGTGCCTGATGATTCTCCTCAACAGTTGGAGTAGCGTTCTTTGAGGTGCCAAGTCCAGCAGCAGCACGGAGCTTCTTGGCTCCAATTATGATTTCGACATCTAATGCCCAAGTCAGGTAATTGTGGTCATACTGGGCCAACTCTTTGAATTCCTGATTCGTGATGCTAGTCATATGCATATTCATGTAAAAAGTTGCATAATATTACTGCTGGTAACTTGCATAAAATAGTTACAAAAATTCTTATAATGTTCCCGTATTTTCTATGCATTTTTCATAATTTAATATTATTTGTAGTGATTAAAAGCAATATAAATAATCACAAATAATCAAAACAGTAAATAAGTACATAAATTGCATAGAAAAAATAATAACAAAGTGAAACATATTAAAAATGCAAAAATCGATTCAAAATTTGAATTCTTGAGGCTCTTTTCTGCTAGAAAAATAACTTTTGGTGAATTATGCAATTTCAGGGGGTTAAAACGCAAAATTTCAATTCTGAGAAAAAATTTCAAGTAATTTTTAGAAAAACCGATGGGTTTTCCACAAAATTTTCTTATTCTCGAAAGAATATCGTAATTTGCAAAATTTTGAGGGTTCTTTTTACAAACTTTCGGGTTTTTCATTTTTTTTCATTTTTTCAGTCGAGAAAATGAGCTGGCCTTCTCGGCCCATTAACCACCGCTAAAAAGGGGGGTTCCAAGGGTGGGATTTCCCTATCCCCTGAGCCCCCTTGGGTGGCGGCGGCTCCCTCCATAGGAGTCGCGGTGGCCGGGCGACGAGGCCACGGCCAGGCCCCGGAGCAGCGTGCGAGCGGTGGCCGTCACCCGTCCCCCTTCTCCTTCTCCTTGATTTGGGTGGGTAGTGACCGGCTCGGGCAGTGGCTTTGGGTGTTGCCGTGCGGGGTGACCGGAGCGGGCATGGAGCTCATGCGGCTTTCAAGCCGGCGGCGGTACGACTGCGGCCGGCCGATCTCCCTCTCCCACCCTTCTTTCATTGGTTTGGGCGGCTGGGAGCCGACGGTGTCATGTAGGAGCATCCGGGGCGGCGTCGTGCGGATGGTGGTGCGCCCGTGCGGCTTCAAGCTGGTGGCGCGCTTCAGGCCGTCTCCGTTTATTTTTTTTTATTATTGCTGTTCACGTGGAATTACTGTGTACACACGATTACTGCTTAATTACTATTAATTCACAATCCACCGATCGGTTTGGCTGGCTACTTCAAGTCGGCTCACGGTAGATTAGAATAATTTTACAAATTCCATCTACGGTACAATCGACATCCAATCTTTCATGTAATCTACCGATCGACATTGTGTCGGTGACTTCAAGTCGGCTCATGGTAGATTAGAATAGATTTGCACCGTAGAAAACCAATGTAGAAAGTAAATTTGTAGAAATTGAAAGCGATCTAGAAAATACGATTCAATTTACGAGTGTCGTTCTTCGATGATTACCTTTCGATGCGAGGAGAGTCGATCGTACTGTAACGTGTTGAGGAACTATGGCTGGTGAGTCCAGTCCGAACGATTGCCTTGTAAACAATATTCAGAATCGTAAAATCAAAGAACACAAAACACAACAATAGATTAGGGATGGCAATCGGGCGTGGCGGGTACCGGTAATGCTCACCCATACCCATGCCAGCGAACCCAACTTCCCCCACGGGCATACCCGCGAAGGACGATGGGCGAAAAAACTCGTCCATACCCGTCGCCCGCGGGCATGCCCGTTTACCCGCGAATAATGCATCGCCGCCCGTGGGTACCCATCGCCCGCGGACATGCTCGTTACCTGCGACAATGCATACATCAAGTTCATTATAATTCACACATCAATGGTGCATCACACATTCAACAACTAATAAAGTTCATCACAATTCACATATCATGTTCAACAAAACAACTAATCAAGTTCAACCAATAAAAATAAAAATAAAAATACAAAATGACATAGTTCCTTATACATGCGGGTAGGTTACGGGTAATCGGGCGAAGCGAGTACGGGTAGAGCTTACTCATGCCCACACCCATTACCAGATAGGTAAGTAATTGTGCTCATTTTTATACCCGTAGGCAAAGAAAGAGGCACATATCCGCCTATATTATGGTATTCGTCCGCGGGCACGTGGGTAATCGAATACAATTATCATCCCTACAATAGATTGCACACAGAGATATAAAGGGACTTTAGATTTCGCTTTATTTCGCTTTATTACTCTTCAATTATCAAGTTATAATAATACAAGATCCCCTTGTTTATAACCCCTTAACTCTACTAGAGTTTCACCCATACATGAATCGACTTACGGGCCGGCCCAAAATTTCTTAATACTAACCTCTCCGATTCCTTCCCAGGTCCGTTCAATTTGTATCCCATCGCAGCAGGACCGTGACACAAACCCCTTGCCGCCGATGCTCTCCGCCGTGCGATCCCAAGCCCTGGGCCGGTGGCCCTCGCTGCCGCGCGTCCTCCCCCGCCTCCTCTCCGCCGCCTCCTCTCTCGCGCGGCAGGCGGAGCTTCTGGAGCTGTCGGAGGTGGAGAAGGTGCTGCGCGACGTCCAGGCGGGCGACGTGCGGGTGTTCCCCGTCGGTGAGGGCGGGCGGCACGGCGGCGCCTGCGCCGACTACATGGTTGTCGCCACCGGCCGCTCCGACTGGCACGTCCGCAACATCGCCCAGGCTCTGCTCTATAAGGCACGCCCCCCACCCTCCTCTAGAAGAGCAAAAGAAAGGCTATTGGTTTCGTTTGGGGCACACCAGCTTGATTCTTGGTGATCTTGGTGATTTTATATGCTTTCAATTGTAGGATTTGGACTAGGTTCTTCATTATTCTTTGCTTGTGAAGTTCACCTTCTTTTTGCGTTAATAATGTTTGTGATTGGAATAGGTGAGGATTCAATTTGATTGCTTTGCATCCATTAATAATCTAGAAGTACTTTTATAGCTGAACAACTGGTGTTTTGCTCCTGGAATCGCTATCATAATGAATGTTGCTGTACACATGGATGATTAAGGGTCCCTTTTAGTGCCAATTTTGATGGACTTAGTGGAACAGGGTAGCAAGAAATTGTAACCTTCAGTGCTTTCAAAGAAGGTTCTTTCCCTGTTGTTCTTGATTTTTAGATTCAATTATGGATGGAAAGGAGTGGACATGGTGTAGATGGTGCATTGGTGCTTGACACCATGTTAGAAATTAGAGACTAGGGTTTTGTTATTCACAACTATGCATCTTATTCATTAACGAGAGTATATATAGAGGGTTATATGACTCATAGGCTACACGGGCCACATGGGCTAAGAGATGGAGAGAATGTACAATACTCTTAACACTTCTCTGTCTCCTCGTTATATCTTCATTTTTTCATGATTATTCCTGCTAATGTCTCTGAATGTTTTTACGATATATTGGTGATTTGGTGTGTATCATTGGTAGTACCGAAGCCCTACTTCAATGGCCATGCATTGTACTTTAAAGTTTGACCTTTGTGGTCATGCACATGGGCCATATCAATATGGTATTGTAATTTTCCACTTTTTTATTTATTAGATAAAGCAGAAGCAGAAGGGTTCTGATAGAATATTGATGCCGAGTGTAGAGGGCCAGCAAGCTGGAAAGTGGATTGTCATTGATTCTGGTAACATGTACTTCTCATATGCATCCCTGTCCTTTTCTTTGTAAATTTTGAATTCTAGCAATGGCAATGTTTTTTTAGGCGCTAGGCGGTTTCTAGGCGGTGACCCATCGCCTAGCGCCTAGGCGCGCCTAGGCAGGCCTAGGCGTTTTCTAGGCGTTTTGACATTTTTTGTATCTCAGCATATATAGCTAAATAAATTATATAAATATAGTAGCCGAGTGAATTTTATAAAAAGAGGAAAGGTCCAATAGACATACCTTAGTTGATAGAAAAGCGATGTTCATGCTTAGTTCATAGTTGATAGTTGATACAATACAAATGTGATGTTCCTGAAGCAATACAAGTGGAGAACAGACCATATTAGTAGTTAAATATAAATGGACAGCAGACCATATGAACAATACAAGTTATACAAAAATAGGAAAGAGCAGGTTAGGTACTTATCTCAATGATCTTAGCCCTTTCCTATCCATCGACATTATCAAGAGCAAATGATAGCCATTTGAAACCACAAACATGTAGGGATAACGATAGCGAAGAAAGAAAATTAAATGGTGCAGAACAACACATAATTCAGTTCTTAAAATACGAACACATGCACACAAGCACACTGATTTGCAGGAGTTCTAAGTTCATAAGTTAAAGCTACAATTAAAAGATAAACATGACATGATAAAGCCCCAACGCCATATCTTCTTCAATAGGGTTCCATATATTCATCCTCATCTTCATCAAACTCTTCTTCTTGAGTCAAATTCTTCTCCTTCATAAAGTGCCTCACTCTTGCACTTCTACGCATGACTCAAGTTGTTGGTCCGCTCCCTAACGCTTCTCCAATAATGCACCAAGGTATCCCCTGCACCTTCCATCTCCTCATCTTCCTCATCTCTATAGACAACTATTGCACAATCATCTCCATCCTCATACTGTAAAACCTTGAGCTTCAGCTTGTCTCACTAGACAAGAGAACATCGTGGTTTTCTTTGACACTATCCTTTCTTTCTTATTAATCAACTTGGAGTTGAATTGAATAAAGACCAATTTGTTGAGTCGGGTTGTAGTAAGCCTATTTCTCTTCTTAGTGTGTATCTACAAATTAAACATGAGAGCATATAACTATTTTCATTCCTATAAGTTTATCTTTGAAACTGAATGATGAGATAGGGACTAACCATTTCAAATGTACTCCAATTTCTTTCACAACCGTAAGAGCTTGATGTCGAGATAGGATCCTTGTTGCCAACTTCGTAAAGCTTTTGTTTTGATTCCATACAACCGCCACCAAGATGTCAAATAAATGAGCGTAAACTATATAATGACCATGTAATGTAATAGCACTGGATAACAAAAAGTTGCAATAAGGTGTGTAAATAATCATGAATCGAGGATGTGACCTACGCTAAGCCAAGTTAATACTTGGCATGTCTGCAAAGGTTCCAAGGTACGGTTATCACATACTTATGAGGCCATGTCAATGAGTACACAAATATGTTTTTCTATTCCTGTGAATTTTGTCTTGGGTCGTGAATTTTGTCTTGCCAATTTGACTTTAAGATCGCAGCTTTATTTTTGTCAAAGAAGTTAGATTCCCATGGCAAACTGTTATCTGATGACGTCTTTTCTTTGTGGTAAATGCACTTGGTGATTTTGTTGGACCGTAAAGGCGACTAGAGGGGGTGAATAGAGCACGCTCACTTTTCCCAAATAATGAATTCAACACAATTTCACTCCAATAGCTATGATGAAACTATGAAGATCAATATACCAAGACAAATGGAAGACTAGTATTGAATCCAATTAAATCCCTAAGCAAAATAACAAAATCAACTAAGATTGCAAACTCACAAAGACAGGCGGTCTCGACCATTGACCCAACCGGTCGGACCGATTGCGGGCGGTCGGACATTATTGTCTTTGGTTACGGACCGCTCAAAATCGGCTCGGCCGGTGATGACAGCGGCCCGACCTACCGACTCGAACCGATCTGTGATAAAATCACCGATGACGGTTGCAATTAGGTGAAACTTTGATTCTCAACTCCAATCTTTATGAAACTTTGCACACACCTTCTATATGCTATGAGGACCTATTCCAATCGAATATTATGATAATTCTTGGAACGATCTTGAGCAATTGCCAATTGATTAACGAAGGTCTAAAACCGCAAGAACGAAAACTTGATCCTAAAGCTTGTTCGTGAGAGATTGATGATCAGGATGATGTTAGATAGATTCACACATATCACAGCAAGCTAATTCACGTGAAAGAATCAATCACAAACTCGCGGATCAAAGAAAGCCCTAAAAACACGAAATTGAAAGCAAGAACGAAAAGAGACTTATCTCAAGCAAACCTTGCATAGATTGATTTCGTGATTGATGCTGGATTACATCCACACCATCATGGATCAGTGGACAATCAAAGATCACGAAATTCACCACAAACCATCAAGAGCCCTAGCCTCCACCTCAACTCCCCTAAAGACAATTAGGGTTTTGAAACATAAAAAGGCGAGAGAGAAAAGAGCTGGTTGGTGCAGCCACCACCTCCCCCTATTTATAGTGGAGGCCTAGACTCCTAGGGTTTGACTCCATTGGGCTCCCGTTAAGGCCCAGTAACAAACGGGTCACACACGCACGCTTCGCAAAGCGCCGTCTTTAACCTTTTGACCTAAACCGCTTCACCATGCGTCATGGATTTGCCAATAGGTCACCCTTGTCCATCTTGTGTCACGCTTGAGTCGTTGACCTCACCCGGCATCGTCAATCGTTCTGGACCTCAACTCTTTAAGTCTAGTCCCGATCCTCCTCGCCGTTGACCGTCGTTGACCACCAAGCTACCTGCACAACCATAGACAAGCAAACACAAATTCGGGAACAAGTTCTTCACAACTTGACCCATGTTAGTCAAAACATGCATCATGCAAACCATATGCACTGAAACTCATGACTTTGACCTAACCAGCGAACAACGCCGCCACGAGGCCGACGTTCAAGTGACAACCGGTCGGCCCGCCTCGGGCTTCGGCTCGATCGTCCACCTCACGATCGGCTCCGACTGGCCACCAGTCGGGCCGCCAATGGGACTTAGCCAAATTTTGGCCCTCAAAACCGAAACCTCTGAAACTTTAAACCAATAGAACTTCTTCATCGAGACTCCAAAATCATGAGACCAAGTGCATTGGGATCCTCACTTGCCTACAACACCTATTTTTGGCCCAAACTTGTTTTGACCACTTTGTCATCGCGTCCGATCAGCCCCCACATGGCCGGCCCGACCGATTTGGGACGGATCGGACCGCAGGTAAGGACGGTCGGACGCCCGTCAAGAAGCTCAGAACTTTGTCGAAACACGTGAAACGACAAACCGTAAACGCCATTGCCAATTGTCACATCATCCTAAGATCCGGAGCATATCCCCATGAAATCCACAATCTACCTTGATGAACACATTGGCAATTATCCGAAAAATGTAAGTAAGAGGTTTGAAAACGAGTTTACTCGCGAGTTTCGCACAAAGGCACAACTTGGTCCATAAGCAAGAAAAGCAATGAAAATGACCAAGCCGGCATCGTAATAGTATAGGCATGTGAGACAAGGCAAAAGAAAGCATAAAACTTTGATTTTTAAAAGGGTCAAAATTCTCACATGAGGTCCATATGAAAGAACAATTGTTCAATTGACCTAAGATCATTGTGAGTATAAAAGAATGCAATTCAAGTTCAGAATATTCAATAAGACAATAAGAATGCAACTCAAGAACTCTCCCTCACTATGATTCTCAATTTTCAAATTTTCAGTTTCTCCCCTTTGTATAAACTTCTCCCCCAATAAAGAAATATCTTCTTATTAACACATCTTCTCTTCTCATTTAACACATCTTCTCTTCTCATTTAACACATCTTCTCCCCCTTTGACAATGGATTCATCAAGGAATCACGCCTTCCTCTCATCCAGAGATAATAAATATAGAATAAAGGAAGAAGCAGAAACAAAAGAAGCATAAAGAGGAATATGCATGAAGTGCAATGATGTGGCTTCAATTTTTGTATTTTTCAATTTTTGATTACAAGAAGCTTTGGAGATTACCCAAAAGAACAAGCTAGTATCTCTAATATTGCACAAACAGCATATCAAGCCTGACAGCGCTAGCAAGATCATGGTAAGACATATATATCAAAGCTAAGCACAAAGGCTCAAAAGTAAAGCAGTAGATTTGATCAATTTAAGCAACGCTTCAAATTCATCAAGTTCATCAACAGGGATCCTAAAGTGAAATTGGCCATGTCAAAATGTCAAAGTGAGATAAAAAATCTAACAAAGACCACATTAAGAGTCAATCAAGTCCTGTATTGAATCATTTTGCTCAATATTTTGTAAACGCCCATTTGTCAACATTTTTCTCATTTGCATTGAATATTGAAGTTGACTAATGATCTAACTTAGTGACAAGATCCTGGACTAGGAGCCATCCACAAACTCATCCTAAGCTTCACCAAAAGTTGATTAAAGGTATATCTTAGTAAAGAAGATCCCGGACTAGGAGCCATCCACAAACTCTTTCTAAGCTTCTACCGGGCGACAAATCTTGAGGTTCATGTCATTTCGACAAGCATCCCCATGAGATCGTCGGTTCATCAAACTATCTCCAAGTTCATGTCATTTGACAAGCGGCCTCGTAAGAATCGTTTGGCACAATTTAAGCATAAGACAATCTTGATTTTCATTTTCACATGAGCGCTTTTAGAATCTCAAGAACACAAAAGCTCAAGTAATGGTCAATTTTAGATCAAAGAGCTAACAAAGCAATTCTGACAGGGCCAATGTCACAAGAGGAGCACTAATTGCGCAACTCGCTAAAACATCCACAAATTGCAATTTCTTAATTCGAGTTGTTTAAAAGGTTCTAGCTCATATAGCAAAGACTTAGCTACACATGTAAAAGCATGATAATTCTAGCAAGTCAAAGAACTAGACATGACATTGAGCAAGAATTGAAATACAAAAGCTCTAAAGGGTAATAGGCAAAGCTTCATCAATTTTTAAAAATAAGCAGAAAATCTTATATTACAATGCATCTTTTTGGATATTTCATATCATTTGTTGTAACCACTTGTTGGAGTTTTCATATGAATGCAATATGACACAATGAGATGCAATTAAAAAGCCTAAAAACCTAAAAAGTTCAAAAAGATCACTAAGTTCAGAAAAAGAACAATAAAAGATCAAAAGAACAAGGAAAGATCAGAAAAGATCAAACTCCCCCTCAAACCAACCCATAGAGATAAATTACTCCTAACTCGCTTCTCAAGGTGGCAAACCTAGTTGGGTCTAAAGATTTGGTGAGGATAAAAACAAGATACAAGAGAAGAATCTAGTGGGTGACAAGCGCCTGAGGTACTCTTCCTATCTAGCCGACAGCCCGCACAATTAGGATAAGAAAAACCCCCGAATGGACAAGGATAAAGAACAGGAATATCAAATGCCATACAAAGAGAGTAGAGTGTAAGTACCTGAATAAGAGCTTAACGGCCTGGCGATGGGAAGTTCTCGGAGAGCTTGAAACCCGTCGACCGCGTGAAGGAGGTGAATCATCTTGAGTCTCCGGCAATATGATGTGAATAGTCGGAGTCGACAAAGCACGTGCCCTTCCTCTTTCCGCGGCAATCCTGAAAAATCAAGGCACAGAAGAACGATGTGTCTCGATACTGGGGTTAGTTAAACAAGACTTGGGAACCCAAGATCGAGACACACGTCTGCGAGTAGTATGCAAAGCGTATGTTATCCTTGATTTCATCTAAAATTCGTTATGAGCAATGTTTAAGTTAACATGGGAATTAAATCAGTCGAGGGCGGTCGGTCTCGCGTTGTCTTTGTGGTCGACCGGTGACCAAATCGGTCGGGCCGGTGACACCGCGTGATCGAGCCGCAAATCAAGAACATGAGAATTAGGATATGTAGAAACATGATGATTAGCATGTGAGAAAAATCCTAATCCGTGTTTATTCCTTTCGGTGTTACCATGTCTCATAAAAGCTATAGGTTGCTGAATGAGATTCTATCAAGATTTTTCCTATCATTTTTCAACCTACGCCAATGTAATTCAATCAAATGCCCACCTTTCTTGCAATAAGTGCAATGGTACTTGGTACCACTAGAAGAAGCACCATTTGAATTAATACAAGGTTGGGTAAAACCTGCAGATTTAAAAGATGTTTTTGCAGGTTGGGTTTTGAATTCAATTAAACCTTTTTCCAAGACTTGTATTACTTTTGGCTTTGAATTGTCTTGAAAAGAATTGAATCCTAAACCTTGCTTCTTATAAGGAGTTTTAGACTTGTCAAGAATCATGTTTAATTGTTTCTTACCTTTAGAAAATTTCTCTAATGTATCATGAAGGTAAGCATTTTCTTTTCTTAAACTAACACAAGCATCACAAGTTTTATCCATAGATTTCTCCTTATATAAAGCAATTTCAAGCTTAAGAGTGGAACAAGAAGCACAAGTAGTATTTTCAATATTGTCCTTAAGCTTAGCATATTTGACTCTAGCAGCTTCTAAGATATCTTTGATTTCACGTTCTTTTTCTAAGCATGACGTGCAAGGGCTAGAATCATGGATATCAAGGCGTCGCTTGCCGCCGCTTAGCGGCTTAAGCGGTAAGCGATCGGAAGTGGGTCGCCTCGTCGCCTTGCCATGGTTGCCTAAGGCGTCCGGTTCCCCCTCCTCCCGGCTCCTCCTTCTCCCGGCCCCCCTCTCTCCGCCGGCTTCCTCCTCCCTTCTCCCGGCCCTTCCCATTTCAGGCTCCTCCTCCTCGGTTCTCCCTCCACATGGCCTCCACAGCCCTCGCTGCCGCGGCGCGGCGAAGGGAGGGCGAGGAGGAGAGGCGGAGAAGGAGGGAGGAGGCCGGCGAGAGAAGGAGGCCGCAGGTGGAAAGGGAGGGAGGAGTCAGCGGAGGAGGAGGAGGAGGAGGCGTCGGCAGCTGGAGTCGGCGAGTCGGGCGACCGCCATGGCGATTAGGCCGCCGCCGGAACCGACCGCGTGAGATTGGCCGTCGCCTCGCCCTCGTTAATACATGTAGTCGCTCGGAACTTCGGGGATAACGAGGAGGCGCTGATAAAGCGGCGCTGCGGAGTCGCTCATGCACTCTCTGCTGGGGATAACGAGGAGGCAGGGGTGGGGATAACGAGGAGGCGAGGCGGTGGGCGGCCGAGGCGGCCGGGATCTTCGCGCTAGGGAATCTTCGCTATCGGGATCTTCTGCGGCCGCTCTGCACCTGTCGCCTTTACGATTTATAAGGCGTCGCCGCTCGCGCCTTAGCGCTTAAAAGGTGTGAGGGGGGTGGATCGCCTCGCCTCGCCTTACCGCCTTAATAACCATGGCTAGAATCAATCACATCAGAAGCAATCAACTTGCTAGACTCTAAACATTTTTCACAAGGAGCAGATTTAATTTCAATTAGCTCAGTTCTAGCATTTTCAAGTTGTTGTAAAGCAATATTGTGAGCAGATTGCGGCTTAGCCAATTTCGAGTGCATATCATGACAAGATAAACATTCATCGAGTTCAAGAGTCTTAACATTTGTAAGTTCTAGTTTTAGTTTACCAATTTTTGACTCTAGTTTCTTATTTTTAGTCATGACAAATTCTAGCGCTTCATCTTGACTAAGCACTTGCTCAACTATAGAATTATATTTAGCAGAAAGCTCATCATAAGAAAAAGATACCTCATCATTATCAATGTCGTCGGTGTCACCATGAAGCACATGCAGATAAAGTCCTTGGCCTTCCTTTCTTTTTTCCTCTTCGCTCCGAGTCCACATCACTAATGGATTGCTCTCCAAAAGCGGCAAGGACCGGTGAGCTGCCTTTATGAGCTTGACAAAGATCATACTCTGAGTTGTTCTCATGAGGCTTCTTCCAAGTCGTCTTCTCCTCCTCTGTGCTTACCCTTTCCTTTTAGCTTGGGGCAATTGGTCGGATGTGGTAAAGCTCTCCACACTCATAGCAAGTAACAGGACCACCTCCCTTTTATTTCTCACATTGTTGTAAGCCGTGTGAATTTTTTAGCTAAAAGGGCTAACTCAACCTCGGGAATATTCTCAAGCTCCTCTTTATGAATAGCGGATAAACAAGCAAATGAAAATCCGTAAGAAGATTCAAAAGAGTCATCAAAAGCCTTTTTGAGAGGATCCGCTACCAAAGCTAAATTATCTTTCTTGGGATGATCAACTCTTTTAATTTCATGAGTCTTGAGTTTACTATAAAGCAATTCTAAAGTAAGATTTGAAAGATCAACATTCTCTTCTATAGCAAGAGCTTTCATCTCCCACTCCTTGGTGTTGATTGCGGCCAAGAGGTGGGTGGCATTTTCGCATTGAGAATATTCAATATCAATGACTTTCATTTGATTAATCACTTTATTAAAACGATTGAAAATGTTATCGATGCTCTCTCCGTGACGATCTCAAATTTGTTATAATCACGCTTATAGATTGTTTGGCGACTTTCTTAATTTGGGACGAACCTCATGATATGTTTCGAGAGTGTTCCAAATCTCGCATGCAGATTGCAAAATTGCAAATCCTATCATATTCTTGTCTACCAAGCGCACCATATAAAAGATTCTTGGCCTTGTTGTTGTTAGCCAAAAGAACCACGTAGCGTGAGTTTCAACCTCGGGAATAATGAGCGGGGATCGAACAACGCCCCACATAGCTTGTCCTCGCTCTCAAGGAATACTGTGATACGATTCTTCCAATAGGCATAGTCTTGTCCATTGAACATATGCGGTTTTGTAGAGAATCTATCCATCGCCAAAGTTCGGTGACCGGTTAAGATCAAGAGTGAACTAACAGGGCTCGATACCACTTGTTGGACCGTAAAGGCGACTAGAGGGGGTGAATAGGTGCACGCCACTTTTTCCCAAATAATGAATTCAACACAATTTCACTCCAATAGCTATGATGAAACTATGAAGATCAATATACCAAGACAAATGGAAGACTAGTATTGAATCCAATTAAATCCCTAAGCAAAATAACAAAATCAACTAAGATTGCAAACTCACAAAGACGGCGGTCGATCACTGACCCAACCGTCGGACCGATTGCGAGGCGGTCGGACCATTATTGTCTTTGGCGGTCGGACCGCCCAAAATCGGCCTCGACCGTGATGACAAAGGCCCGACCACGACTCGAACCGATCCGCAACAAGAAAATCGGCCGATGACGGTTGCAATTAGGTGAAACTTTTGATTCTCAACTCCAATCTTTATGAAACTTTGCACACACCTTCTATATGCTATTGAGGACCTATTCCAATCGAATATTATGATAATTCTTGGAACGATCTTGAGCAATTGCCAATTGATTAACGAAGGTCTAAAACCGCAAGAACGAAAACTTGATCCTAAAGCTTGTTCGTGAGAGATTGATGATCAGGATGATGCTAGATAGATTCCCAAATATCACAGCAAGCTAATTCACGTGAAAGAATCAATCACAAACTTGCGGATCAAAGAAAGCCCTAAAAACACGAAATTGAAAGCAAGAACGAAAAGAGACTTATCTCAAGCAAACCTTGCATAGATTGATTTCGTGATTGATGCTGGATTACATCCACACCATCATGGATCAGTGGATAATCAAACATCACGAAATTCACCACAAACCATCAAGAGCCCTAGCCTCCACCTCAACTCCCCTAAAGACAATTAGGGTTTTGAAACATAAAAAGGCGAGAGAGAAAAGAGCTGGTTGGTGCAGCCACCACCTCCCCCTATTTATAGTGGAGGCCTAGACTCCTAGGGTTTGACTTCATTGGGCTCCCGTTAAGGCCCACTAACAAACGGGTCACACACGCACGCTTCGCAAAGCGCCGTCTTTAACTTTTTGACCTAAACCGCTTCACCATGCGTCATGGATTTGCCAATAGGTCACCCTTGTCCATCTTGTGTCACGCTTGAGTCGTTGACCTCACCCAGCATCGCCAATCGCTCGGACCTCAACTCTCCAAGTCTAGTCCCGATCCTCCTCGCCGTTGACCGTCGTTGACCACCAAGCTACCTGCACAACCATAGACAAGCAAACACAAATTCGGGAACAAGTTCTTCACAACTTGACCCATGTTAGTCAAAACATGCATCATGCAAACCATATGCACTGAAACTCATGACTTTGACCTAACCAACGAACAACGCCGCCACGAAGGCCGACGTTCAGTGACAAGGTTAGACCGCCCCTCGGGCGGTCGGCCGATCGATTCACACCTCACGGCCCGACCGCCACCACAAGCCGATCAGACCGGCCAATGGGACTTTGCCAAATTTTGGCCCCTCAAAAACCGAAACCTACTGGAAACTTTAAACCAATAGAACTTCTTACTGGAGACTCCAAAAATCATGAGACCAAGTGCATTGGGATCCCCTCACTTGCCTACAACACCTATTTTTGGCCCAAACTTGTTTTGACCACTTTGTCATCACGGTCCGACCGCCCCACATGGCGGTCCGACAGATTTGGGACCTGTCGGACCAGCCGTGCAAGGACCGGTCGGACCGCCTCGTCGAAGAAGCTTTGTAACTTTGTCGAAAACACGTGAAACGACAAACCGTAAACGCCATTGCCAATTGTCACATCATCCTAATATCTGGAGCATATCCCCATGAAATCCACTGATTTAAATCCTATTATAAATGAATACTTTTGTGGCGTGACAGACACCAACACATACCCTATATAATTGTATGGCACGGATGAATCAATATGATATTTTGGGAACATTTTACCAATATGATAAAAGAATGTGATAATGATAGCAAACAAGTCAAGAACTCTATAATGACCATGTAATATGAGTTACAGGTTGTACTCAAATTTTTCACAAGTCTTTGCAAGCTTCTTGTTAAATGGTCCTTCTCTATTGATAAACTTCTTTAGTTCAAAGTGTTGATAGCCCGATCTTGCTTGTCCTCATCATGATGATAAAAGTCTCTACACGGTGATAAATCCTTTCGTTATTGTGGCATCATCAAAGATTGATGGGTTGCCATAGTCGTAGTATGGATTCAATGAGATAAGCGATCAAATGCAATGGAGAATCAAGTCTTCCTTTCATCTTCTTGTCAATAATAGCAATAACTTAAGTTGCTAGAAGCGGGATGAACATTGCCATAGGCTTCCTTGATCTCTCTCTTTGCCTTGAAGAGTTCTCCATATATGAAACCCATTGATGGCTTCACATCCCCATCAACCAAACGAAGAACTTTGACCAATGGCTCAAAAACACTCAAACATGACTTCACATCCTTCCAAAAGGTTGGACTCAATATTATTCTTTGTTGCATCTTTTCCCTTTTGACTTCACATCCTTCAATGTGTCCCACCTATTATGAACCACCATCTTTCTTAGTTGGTCCTTCTTCTCTAGCATCTTTGTTCAAAGTGAGAAAAGTCAAGCAAACCTAGTCACTCCCGGCCTTATTATCTCTCTCCCTCTGAAGTGTCTCAAGCACTCCAATGTTCTTGTGTGCCCATAGACAAATATGGTGAATGCCTTTGCTTGGTCAATCACCTTCTTGAACTGTGGCATGCCGCCAATTCCTTGGAGCATCAAATTGATTGTGTGAGTTGCACAAGAGGTCCAAAAGATGTTTGGTCTCTTCTCAAGCAATAGCTTCTTTGCTCCCATGTTGTTAGAAGCATTGTCTGTCACTACTTGCACCACATCATCCGGACCAATGTCTTCAATTGCTTTGTCCACTAGTTCAAATATGACTTCACTGTGTGTGACACATCCGACATCTCTTTGAGCCGACAAAATGGATCCATCAAGACAGCTTAGTGCATGTGTTCATTATACTTCTCCTCTTCCTATCGACCAAGCATCACCATAACAGAGCACCCATTCTTCACCTTCTTAGCCTCACGTTCTTGTAGCAAACTCTTGGTTCTTGCATATTCTTCATCTAGCAAACTCTCTCGCAGATCACGCAGAGATGGAGGTTCAAGTCCGTAACCAAAGCGTCCAATTGCTTCACACATTTGCTTGAACTCATCATTGTCACAAGCATTGAATGGTATGGCTACATATGATACAAAAAGTGTAATTAACTAATTAGTGTGTAGTTCGGGCATGTATTCAAATCTGAAATGTAAAACATAAATGCATAATATTAAATTACCATGTGTATAGGCCCATCTTGCAATATATTTATGCACCTCATGTGTTCTTTCTTTCCAAAGTTCCTTGTTCACATTTGCTTCAAAGACTCAGATTTTGTTGCTTTAGGATCAATAGCACGTGTCCACTTATCAATGGGTCCTAATTTGTGAGGCTCTGAACTTCCAACACAAGTCACTTCATCATCCTCTGCTCCAACCCAGAAACATTCACTTCTTCTCTAAGCTCTAGTTCACGAACAACTTTGCTCCTTCCTCTTCCTTTTGAATCTTCTAGTGATTTCTTGCACTTGTCTTTAGCCTCCCGTGTGCTCTTCCTGCATTTCTTCGCATTTGTTCCAACATTGGCCACATGTTCCTTCAACCGATGGACCCTCCTTGGCTCAGATGACCACGAACTTGCACTCCACCTTGTCCTTGTTGTTTGCATCCACTAGAAACCCATACTCCCATCCAACATCATCTCAATTCCTTTCGGGACATTCACCTCCTCCGAGATGTAACACGATTTGATTTGAGAGCACATTGTTGGACCGACATTCTACATGAAGCAAAGCAGAGGCATGTGCTACCTACTACGAGCACAAGAAGACAAAGACAAATGAGCAGACTCAAGAGAGAGGAGAGAGGAGCAGGGCTAGCGGACTCACGTCCTCACCTTACAGGCGGACGGCACGCGGCGGACGGGACGCGGGCGTGGCTGACGGCAGGACGGGCCAGGCGCGGGGAGGCTGCGACGGACGGAGAAGATGGCAGCGAGCGAGCTCTTGCCGGAGGCAAGGCAGTGGCGAGCGAGCCTCGGGTCTTGACTCTCTCACGTGTGTATCTCTCTCTCTCTAATCCTCTCTACCACCCGTTTTCTTTTCTCGCCGCGCTTCCTTTCCCACAAGACCGGCTTCAGCGCAGCCTGGCTCGCCTCGCTGCTCAAACGCTGCCAAGCAGCCTCACGCCTAGGCGCCGCCTCCTCCGCCTACGCCCGGGCATCGCGGAGAGGCGCTGAACTCAGGAGGCGCCCAGCGCCTAGAGGTGCGCCTCACCCCCTAGGCCCCGCGGGAAGGCTCCGCCTTGCGCCTGGGCGCGCCTAGGCGAGCGCGGAAACGCGCCTTGTCATTCACTGAGCAATGGATAGACTAATGGTATTGTAATTTTGAATTTTAGCAGCTGATTGGTGACATGAAGCTTTAGTTTCCCAAAATTATTTCTTTCTTGGTAGTAGGACAAGTATGCTTATCTTGATAGAGCTGGAATACAGAGTGTAAACAAAGCTATGCTATCAGTTATCACGACAATAAGGCGAGGCGAGTCACCTGACCACCGCCACACCGCCTAAGCGCCGAGGTGGGTGGCAAGGCGACGCCATACTCACTTCCCAACCTTGAATGGCAACAAATTTGGTAAGAAGTACATAGAAAATACTGGAGTAGACGGATCTGTAGACCAAGCTGTGGAGGGGAGGCCTGGGGGGAATGGCTGCACCAGCACTGGAGCCGATGGGGATGGGGATGGGGATGGGGATGGGGATGGCGGTGGCTACTGGCTAGGGTTGGGAGGGTTGGAGCTCCCCTCCCTGCCTCTCTGGTTTGGTGACTCCGCCTGTCTCCCTCTCTCTTCAATCATTTTTGCTTTGGGAACTCCTTTTAGACCGCTGTTCCCTCACTTGCGCCCTCACTCCCGCACTCTGTTTTCCTTTCCTGCTGAGCAATTGGACCCCAGTCAACACCCACCTCCATGGTGCCCACCTTGCCTCCAGGCGATGCCTAACTGCGCCATGACAACACCATGGCCTAAATGCGGACACCATACGTGAGTAAGGCAAGGTGAGCTACTGTGGAGACAGCGCCGAGCGCCTTGACGCCAAAGCAACGCCTTAATAACCATGAAACAAATCAACCAGTTGGAGCAGTCATTCTAAAACACTCACTCCAGAACCTTTTCTCTTCATGAAAATGGTAATTGTGTTCATCAATGAGTTTGAACATTACAAGCGTAAATTTAATTCTTATACCGATTTGAACCAGTCAATTCGGATTTAATTTTGAGTTGTTCGTTATCTATGATTTTTTTTTTAGTTTGGTACAATTTGTTTCCAAAAATCTAAGGTCAAGCTTGAATCTTGTTAAAAATACATAAGTTCAGAGGCGAAACCCTCGTTGAGACCGAAGAGGGCACTGCCCCCCACACCCCACCCCACCCCACCCCACCAAACACACACACACAAAGTTCTTCAAAAAGTATTTTTTTTACCACATAGATGCTGGTTAAATGTTAAATTAACGATCTGTTGTAATTCTACGAAAGTGTATTCTGTTAGATTGGTCTTCCCTGTATTTGGTTCACGCTTTGCCACTGCCTAAGTCATGCCTCAAGTCTGAAATGCAACATTGTATTGCACTGATATATTAGTAATATAATTCAATGTGAATTACAGTTTGACCCATATATATACTACACATATGAAAGTATCATCTTGATTAACACGAACATAACTATGAAGTAATAAGTGAGATATTTTGTACTGTTAACCTACTGCAATATCACATGGCTATATAGCATGAAGAATATAAAATGTACCAGTAAAATACTATGCTAGAAATGGAGTATCCATTGTTCCAAACTCTAGTTCCTTGAGTTTTAGAGCTTTAAAGTGGTTGCGTCCCTTGTGTTAGTAAGTGGTTGAAGACTTGAAGTGGACCATGTTTTAAACATGTATGTTCTGCACTATTTGATTTGTTCTGAACAATTGTTTTCTTGTTATTTAACTTTTTATTATGTCAGGAAGTATCATAATCCATGCGCTTGAAGAAAGAGCAAGAGAGTATTATGATTTGGAAAGCATTTGGACAAAAGAGGTGTCTCCTAACATTTCCATTGAGGTCTGCAAAACACATTACCCTCTCTTTGTTGTTGTTTCTCTACAACAGCTGGTACTCGATGTATGTAGTTATTGATAGTGCAAAGGAATCGTTTATTTCTATGATTATTTAATAAATATCATATTGTTAAAGTTGTTACCTAACTGCAGGCATGCAGTACTTCATAATGAATTTTCTTAGGGCCTTTGTATTGTGTGAACATAACCGTACTTTAAATTTCACTGCAATAATTCATCAAGTTTTAAGTAGAAGGATTTATTAAGTTTATTTGTCTTCTATAGTATTAGCAATATTGATGTTGATGTTGCTTTATCTGATGTGAGGGCTTAATCTCAGTAAAAGGGACTTTACATACTGGTTTGTTGGGATTCAGTCAACTGTTCTCTATCAGAATAAAACGAATTTGAAGAAAGTTACCAAGAATCTTAAGGGATCATTGTTCCAAATTATGGCCAACATTGGTATAAGGAAATAATGATTTTTTAATAAAATAAAGAGTAAATTGCACTTTGCACTAGGTAAAATATCTCTAGTTTCACTTTGCACCAGGTTAACCCAATAGTTTCACTTTGCACCAGGGTGGTCCAAGTTGCACTTTACAGTTTGTAGCACATCGTGTTTGGGTCTAACCGGTTGGGTCAGTTTGTTGCCGGGCCGACCCAACTCATCCTTGCTGAGTCATCCACGCGTGCGATGAAGCGGTGCTTGGATGACAGCGGAGCTCTGACGGTAAGAAAGGGAGAGATGGCGTGCGCATGAGCACGATGTTGATGAGGGGAACCCATTTGCTGTGGTGGATTTGATGGAGATGCCTCCAGGTGGGCTGGTGACGACATACCCCATGGCGCTGTGGAGGTGCACATCGGTTGTGAGCTCCGGTGACGGAGTGGCTCGGGCGAGGGTGCAGTGAGCTCCAAGGGGTTGGGCTGTTGCCGTGGTGCGGGTGGCGAGGATGTAAGAGTATCATGGCAACAGGTCACCGTGTGTGGTGAAGATCCCGGTGGCGCGGCTAGCCGCCGGTGGGATTTCGACTATGGGCATGAACAAGAAGAGGATCAATAGCTTCATGATGGAATAGGGGAGATAGGGGAAGGACCAATTCAGGAAGAGGGTGGTCGAGGACGACGAATTTTGGAGAATGGCGGAAAAAGGGGTCGGTGGCAATGGAGCTTACTGAGGGTAGAATCCGTGGCGGCAGCGGCTCGCTGGGGAAGAAGGGGGTTGAGGGAGGAATGTGTGTCGAGTCTGACGTCGGCGAGCGCTTCCACCAGAGCTACACGTTCGTGGATCGCGCAGGGCCCGTACGCACCGCTCGTCCTTAGGCCACGACATCACTGCACACATGGGCGAGTCGGCGTGGATGGGTCAGGTGTGACCTGTCGAAGTGGCCCAGCTGGTTAGGGTTAAGTGATGTGTGCTAGTGCAATGTGAAACACCTAATTAAATACCCTGGTGCAAAGTGAAAGTATAGCAAAACTCAGGTGTAAAGTGAAACAAGTAGCGATATACCAGGTCCAAAGTGCAATTTAGTCTAAAATAAAAGGTACCTTACTGGGACCCATTGGGAAACCAGGCAGTTACTGATCTGGTGGGGGTTTGAGATTTTTACCAGAACCGATAAAGTGAACCCTGGCCAAGGTTATCAAATTGGTAAGTTGAGTCGAGTGTCAAGGGAAAGTTGAGTCGAGTGTCAAGGGACCAACTGGACGACTAGTTGGCTGCTGCTGCTACAACTACCGACGCTACAACTACCAGTAAACTGCTCACCACAAATAAACCACAAAAGAACAGGAGTTGGGCTGGCCCAGCTCAACCAACCAGCCCACTTGAGCAATTGTCCATCAGAGGGAGGGGCAGCATCATACAGTGCCCGCCGCCATTTAAAGGAGAGGAGTGAGGAAAAGAAGTTATGATGGGAGTTTAGAATACTATTAATAAGAGATGTGTCTAGAATCGATAAAGGTAGCATAACAAACATCTCTAGATTTCATCCATTGAATGGTTGTCTTTTGCTGATTACAAAAGTTGATGTCATCACTCATCAATCATCATAGAATACTTTGGGAAATCAAGTTGAAAATTACTTTCCAGAATTGATTTTAGACTGATACTGACGCTATTTGCTGAACTATGACTTCACAGCCCTAGACCGCAATAACACACAGCTTGGCTAAGACTTGATAGTGATACGACACAGCAATAATACATCATACCAAAATGGGGATACAGCTGTGTATATGTCAAAGAATAAAAAAAATCATAAAACTTTCAACTTAAGTACACAAAATATTAAGAAAAACAGCAACACATTATCTCGTCGCTAACCATGTGAATGGCCGACTTTAATTGGCTGGTATGGGTGGAAAGTATGGTCGATTGGGAAACACTAACATTGCAAGTGACATTTTCCTTATATCGCATTATGTAGTTGATTGAATAGTTACATCTGTAAGGTCCAGCGGTAAGCCCTGCATCCTTTTCTTGTCAAATATCCTCCACTGTTAGCGAAACAACTTAAGCTTTGTTTTTCCAAAGTGCATGGAACCTATGGACCACTCAATCAGAAACCAACTTATCCAAATAAATGTTGTGTGTGAAATTAAGGTGTACAATATTCTGACTAAGAAATTTTGCATTTCTAATGGGTCTTTTTGGTTGGATGGAACAGAGGCCTCGTATAATTGCTGTTTGAATTGCATAGTAAAGGATGCAAATCAATGATTACACGATACCTATGTATGCTTGCTCTGAAATTTGAGCTGTGCTAAAGCAGTTATTTGTAAAGGGGCAAGCAATCACAAATAGAATTTTGTTTCAGTCCTACTATTTTAAAATAATTTATCACCTTACACTTTTTTCCCTGTTGGTGTCACAAATGCTGACACGATCATCTGCAGGACTTGGAGACCTCACTTGTGAAGACACGCCGCAGGGACCACTCGCAGAAACCCATGAAGAGCATTTGAGCCAAATGTGCTGGCTCCATGATCCATGATCTGTGGGTGCGAGGCCCTTGAGTTTTATGCAGCCTCTATTCTGATCTAGATGTTGTGTGGAATGAACTACGCCACTGACCTCCATAACATAATAAGATGCATCCACAATTGTATCAAGAGTTTGTACTAGGTTTGTGGCAAAGCGGTGTCAAGCATGCGTTGCATCCGCTGAAATGTTTCGTGTTCTGTAATTTTTATCGTTTCATTGCTTGTAAGTTCAGGCGAAGATAGTGAACGGTCTTCTTTCATGTTGTTATTTACATCTTTGGAAAGTACTCATAACAGTCGCGGTGGGTCGCTGGGTGCTGATGTTGCAAGAGCCGTGCATTGGACATGTTCATGCTGTTAGGAGCTGCACTTGCCGCACCGCACTGACCACGATCTATTTTAGTTATCTCTGATGTGGAGATTCAAACTTTGAACAAAAAAAAACTGAACTTTCAACATGGATTTTAAAACTTTGAACTTGAAGATTCCAACTTTCAAATCGAAATTTTTAACTTATGACTCATTAATACTATAAATTTCTACACTTTCAACACGAATTAATTAGTCAACGTTCACTGTATAGCATCTCCAATCCCAAAACTTCGCCATACTAATCTTGCTGAATCCACTGGCAGAATTGCACACGATACCGTCCTTCACGCACATTTCTTGAAATTTCTCAGTGAGACTGGAGTGATTTGAATTGAGTCCACTACGTGCTATGGCAGTTGGCTTCACTGCTACAAAACAAGCTACAGAAGGCGTTTCATTGCAGGCGGTTTTTTAGAACTGTCTGTGATAAAATAATAACAATATGAACCTATCGCAGATGGTTTCTAAATACAATCGTCTGTAATACTTCACAGACGATTCTGAACAAGAACCAGAACCGTCTGTGATAATCTAAGTCATCGATGCTGTGCTTGGGAAGGGATATAAATTAAGGATCCGTCAAAAACATCTGGAAGAAGTGGTCAATTTTTGGGACTTGCCTTATTAGGAGCATTTAGAAGTTCGCCACTGCATCGACGTCATGCACATGGAGAAGAATGTATGTGATAGTTTGATTGGTCTCTTACTGAACATTAGTGGCAAAACAAAGAATGGTGTTAACACACGGCGTGACTTAGTTGATATGAACATAAGGACCGAGTTAGCACCAAAAGTGATCGATAAAGGACGAACGTACCTTCCCCCATCTTGCTACACTTTGTCCAAGGCCGGGAGAAATGAACTGTGCCAATGCTTGTATAGTGTGAAAGTTCTGTCCGGTTACTCCGCCAATATTAAGAAACTTGTTTCCATAGAAGATTTAAAATTAATTGCTATGAAGTCTCATGATTGTCATGTGCTGATGACACAAATGCTTTCTGTTGCAATTAGGAGTATCTTGCTGAACAAGGTCCGAGTGGCAATCTTTAGGTTGTGTTATTTCTTTAACTCAATTGCTCAGAAGGTCATTGATCCCGAAGGACTAGATGCTCTACAGGCCGAGGTGGTGACGACTCAATGTCATCTTGAGATGTATTTCCCTCCGTCATTTTTCGATATCATGGTCCATCTCATTGTTCACCTTGTGAAAGAGATAAAGATATGCGTCCCTGTGTTCCTATGTCATATGTACCCATTCGAGAGATACATGGGAATTCTCAACTCCTACGTACGAAATCGATCTCGGCCGGAGGGCAGCATCATCAAAGGGTATGCAACTGAAGAGGTCATTGAGTTCTGCGTCAACTACATGGCTCAGGTGGAACCATAGGTGAGTTCTGCGTCGACTACATGGCTCAGGTGGAACCATAGGTGCGCCTCTATCTCGTCATGAGGGGAGACTAGAGGGTATCGGGATCATCAGAAGGAAAGCAATCACTCCCGATCTAGATACGTACGTGCAAGTCCATTTGACGGTCTTGCAACACATGACCTAAGTATCCCCGTACATCGACGAGCACAAAGACATGGTACGCCAACAGAATCCAGACCGGTTGGAGGTTTGGATCACGAGAGAGCACAACCGTCGATTCAACGAATAGTTAAAGGTGCGATTCACTGGGAGGTCGTCAAGTGATGATACACTGTTATGGTTAGCAAAAGGGCCAAAATTTACAATTGTGACATAGCAAGGATACGACATAAATGGGTACACATTTTATACGGCAGCTCAGGATAAGAAGATCACAGTCCTGAATAGCGGTGTCTGCATAGACGCGTTTCACGAGCGGTTCAATACCGCTGGGGCATGTGGGTTGAACTCCTACTATGAGTTCGTAGAGGAGATTTGGAAGCTCGACTATGTACTTTTCAAGATCCCCCTGTTTCGATGTCATTGGGTTAAACTTTCGTAGGGTGTGAAGGTCGACAAGTATGGCGTCACTACTGTGGATCTCAAACGTGTCAGATACAAGGATGAACCATTTATACTCGCTAAGCAAGTTGTTCAAGTTTTTATGTAACAGACCCAGCAAGTAAGAACCGCCATGTAGTTCTTCATGGAAAAAGAAGGATTGTCGGAGTTGAGAACGCCGTGGATGAGGAAGAGTATAATCAATTTGATGAGTTACCTCCTTTTAGAGACGGCATCAGGCTCGAGGAAAAACCCAGTGAAGAAGCTAGCTATATGTGCATTGATCATCACGAAGGGCTATATTTTAATTAAGAATTTATTCCATTGTAATTTGATGTCAACGTGGAATTGTCATGTGTTTTGGACTTGTTATCTCTGATATTGATGTCAATGTGGATTTCATTGTAACGTGGAGTATCAAAATTGGTTTCGCTTGATTTGGAGTTGAGTTGAATTAGGTATGAATTTTTGAAGTCAAATGAGTTGGAGTTGTGTTATGGACATGGACTTGTCACCAGGTTCATGTTTATAAATACTGAGCATATTACAGACGGTTCTGTTATGGAACCGTTTATGATAAGTCATCACAGATGGTTCCGTAACAGAACCGTCTGTGATATTTTAATATCACAGATGGTTCCATAAAAGAACCGTCTGTGATATTTTCATATCACAGATGGTTTTGTTATGGAACCACCTGTGATGACTTATCACAGAAACCCTAAACCCTCATATCACAGAGAGTTCTGTTATGGAACCGTCTGTGATGACTTATCACAGACGGTTCCATAACAGAGTCGTCTGTGATATCCCTTTATTAGGAGGGAACCGCTAGGGTTTGTGCCCCCTTACTCGTCACTCTCGCCCGTTCACCTCCCTAGCGCCTTAGCACCTTGCTCTCGCTGCTCTCGGCCGCCTCAAGCCTCCGGGCCACCTCCCGATGCCTTAGTCCCTTGCTCGCTGCTCGCCACGCCAAGCCTCCTCCGCGACGCACTGCTCGCCTCCGACTCGCCGCCGCCTCGACCTCGACGCCGCCCGAAGCCTCCTTCCCGATGCCTCTGAAGCCACCTCCCCGACCTCGACGCCGCTCGGCCTCCTCCTCCCCTTCCTCCCCCACCACCATCCGAAGCCACTTCCTATGGTACATCTCCGCTCCTCGCGCCTCCTTCTGTCCTCCACCTTCCTCCTTCCAACGGCCGACACAGATTTCCTTCTCGTTCTCGCCTCTCAGATGTAGTTGAAGAAGCTTGGGTCTAGGTGAGTGAGGGAATCGATAGGGTTTGTTGAAGAAGCTTGGGTCTCCCCGATGCCCCTGTTGTTCCTGTTCATTGGGTAGCAATAGAACCTGTGTTCATTGGGGGTTTACAGCTTGTAGTGGATTTCTATATACTACTGTATTAAGCAAATAAGAATATGTGAAGCCGGTGATTTGTTATTCTTTGTAGATTTAGTTTTCATATCCTGGGTGATCCAGACATCACAGCGATGCCAATTATTGGTATTATATGTAGGTGTTTGTGCCTCAGTCAAGTGCTTCGTGCATAATTTTTGTTATTAAGTCCTAATCATACTCCTTATGTATATTAACTTGCAATCTATGAAATTTTAGTTCATTGTGTACGTACTTTATATAGATAGCAAGTAAGCGAGATGGCAGAGGCACAGTCTTCGCCGCTGTCATCGATGTCGTCGAATACGTTTGGATCTCCGATCAAAGTGGTACGTAAGCGAGATGGCAGAGGAATATCGAAATTGCCCACGGGCCGAATGACTATCACGGAGGTCAATGACGTTGGGATCCCTCTAAGTCCCAAGAAAGTAGTGGCGAAATTCCGGACCATCTACGGGGTACTTGCAAGGGAACGGGTCCCCATCACCACACCAAGCTGAAAGTCTCTGACGGATGTAGAGAGAGGCCAGCTGTGGATTGAAATTTTAGGTTCGTTCATTATCCCAGAAGCAGACCAGGAGTTGCTCACGATGGGACACGCGTGGAGGACCTTCAAGAGCATGCTTGTCACGAAGTACGTTAACACTGGTTGGACGCCCTTCACGAAGTATCAATTCTTGTCGCGGGATATATGAGACGCCTTTGTGCGGATGAAGACGATGGCCGAATTTCAGGAGCAAAGTGCGGCGCACAAAGCTCTCGAGGCACAAAATACTCACCCCTACAAACTCGACACCGTTGGGTACACCGGTAAAACAACACAATGGGCGGCGGAGGACGAGAATGCTACCAGACCATTTGCTGAGATCTCAGACAAGCGCGCTCGAGCCTGGTTAAGAGTGAGGGCATCAGCCACGTCTTCAGGTGGCATCTCTTTCACAAACCTAGCAGACGAGGTAGTGTCCCAACATCTGGTAAATATATCGACTACGTAGTTGTTAATAAACCCTTAACTTCATAGTGTCTATAATAACATGATGACCTCTTGCAGGAAGCATTGACTTCCGCATGTTCCCAAGATTCCTTCGAAGCAGACAGAGAAAAGGATTTACTATCTACGTCACTAGAAAACAAGGAGCACTCAGATCGCACACGAGGCGTTGGGGTTTACGTATCTTGGAGGGATGGATTTCGACACGACTCTGACACGTATATGAGTAGGAAGAGATCCAAGGACAAGCACGACGCCCAGTTGGAACATGTGCTTACTGAAAAATTTTAAGGACATATAACAAGATTGCAGGATCAAATAAATCAACTCCTCAACCTGTTGCAAACCACCCTCGTTATTTTGGAAGCCAGTCCTCAACATCGGAGTAGCGTCGCGTCCACACAAAATTCTAGACATGACGACGCCCAATTACCTATCGACGACATCAAGGTATTGTACATCTCTGGAATGCTCCAAAGATAGACCTATAGGACGCCTTAGCTAATTGCGTATCGTTTTTAGGAGGCGACGCCCTGCAAGCTCCAAGTAAGGATGGTTGGGTCCATTTCTGTTGAGGATGGGCGGGGGATGGTGTATCCATACTATGAAGGGGCGGTGCAGCACGGTGCCCAGCTGGCGCAGGGTTATGTTAGGGTCCAGGTGGACATGGTACATGACAATTTCATAGCCATCCCACTGGAGATTCGCCCGAACGAAGACATCAGAACACTTGGAGATGCCATGTACACTTTTATCCAGTGGCCCAAGAAGGACATCACCCTGGACCCTACAGTGCCGCGATCTCGACACAACCATGCCTCTCCAACAGGACCCTCGGTGACTCCACCTCATCGTTCACTTCAAAAGGTCGCCTCATCGGTTCCCGTAGAGAAGACGCCGAAGGAACATGAAAAGCGTGTTACCGTATCAGTTCCTGAGTCGTCTCATGGGAAGACATGCCGCAGGCAACGCGTTAAGGCCAAATCAAAATCGAAGAACATTGAGGTGCCTCCCAAGCTTGGGAAATACTCCCTCGGAAGTCCGTTGGCCCCTGACACAGTATTAGCCCGTGCTGGAGTAGCTTGTCAATCTTTGCATGTCTGGTACTTGTGGAAGACCCATGAGAAGGGGTGTGATACTAGAATCACCGTTAGATACACGAAGGAGCATTTCTTCCACAAGCCGGCCCACTTCGTCGTGGGCTTCGACGACTTATTCGACCTATTCAACCTCAGTGCCCTCGACGCCTTACTTATACGATGCTGCACACTGTAAATGTGTACAATCAAGTTCTACACTCACATAATGCCGATAAATATCACAACTCATTGCTTATGTATAGATACATGATGAAAAATGTTCGTCGATGGAAAGAACTGGTGGGTTTGCTCGACCCACACGTGATCTCTGAGCAAACCATCAACCAAGACGCATCATACGTCGTGAAATACATAACGACGAGATTGCTTTCTCAGGACGACAAGGACTGCATAATGGTGCCCTACAACCAGAAATAAGTACTTCACTACTTGCTATACAAATTTCATTTGTACTTTATACGCAACACGAACTTAGGTTTATGACTATAGCGACATACATGAGTAGGTTCCACTGGATCCTTTTTGTCATTATACCAAAGAGGAACAAGGTAATATACCTTGATTCCCTACTCAACAAAAACCACGACTTCACCCTTGTGAAAGGAATACTCGACAGGTATACCCATTTCCTCTATACATAACTCTACTGTAGTCTTCCTTTTTTTCAAATAGACGAGGATAACTTTTTGGAATCATACAGGTCGTTCGTCACCTATGTTGCAGAGGGAGGGCCATACAACGGATCGAGCGCCACACTGCAACACAGGACGTGATTTTCGGTACGCGCTACAACACAATAATCCTATATCATATTTTTTAATAATGCGTCTCGAGCTGACTATACCTATATATGTAATTCTATTTTTGCAGTGCCGCTAGCAAAAACAAGATCACCTATGTGCATTCTACGTTTACCATCATATGCGGCAAATGATGAGTGCTAAGATGAAGGATCCTGAGGTTTGTCAATCTCGCAATAATTATTTTCAAATTATATATATATATATATATATATATATTTATATATATGCTTACTACTTTACTTCTACTAGTGACAGGGTTTGAACATAGATTTAGATGCACTCGTTATGAAAGAGGTCTCGGAGGTTCGAGGGGTGCTCTGCGCCTTCATCAAGACGGAAATCATTAACGCTGACGGAGAGTTTCACTACATCGACACCGCTGAATGACCCTGAAACTATTGATTCAATTGTAATTGATCACTTCGAGTAGTTGTAATTCAATTATAAATATAGCGACAATACTTGAACATAATCTTTTGTTTCCAATCCCGGCATCCCCCGGCCCTATAAAAGGCACCCCGAGGATCGCCAGCCCTCCCGCACCCTAGAGCCGCCAACCAATTCCACACCGGAGCCCTAGCGCCGCCGCATTTGCGAAATTAGGTTTCGTACCACCGTTGGGTTTTCTTCGATTGCGCCGCCGCCGTCGCCGCCCTTGTCTCGCCGACTGCACCTCCGGGATGAGTGTCGCTCGGACTACCTCGTGCGCCCTCCCCGTCGCCGGAGCATCACCTGAACCGTCGTCCGACAATAGCCGCACCGCCTCCGCTCGAAGCCACTACGGCCGCTACCGTGATCCCGAAGCGCCGTAAGGACGGATCGAAGTTCACAATAATGCCGCTACCCACAGATCGCCTCGCCGTGGCGAAGCGGTCGCTGTCACGGAACCGTTGGGTCCCGAGCGCCGTCGCCGTCGATCTGCGTGGCGAGTCTGTCTCAACTTCCGCATCAGCACCTGAGCCTACGTGTCGCCCACGTGGTTGCTTCGTCAGCGCATGTGTGGTACGGTTCAACGCTTCCAGATTCCAGGGGCTTGGTAGACTCAGTCCATCGTGAGTCATCTCATTGACATGTGGGTCCCACATGTCAGATTTTCTTTTAATTATTTTATTTCTGGAAATTCCTTCGCTGATGTCAGCATTGCGTAATAATATGATATTTCTTTAGAAAAATAATTTGGGAATTCTGGAAATTCCAATTTGGGGTATTTTATGAAATTTCAAACTTCCAAAGCCCATATCGTTTGCATTCGAACTCCGATTGAGCCCATTCAAATTTCTCAATTTATATAAATTCGAGATCTATTTATTTATGATTTTTATTTAATTTTTAGAGTTTATTTTGCATCTCTTATTTATTTGTTTGTTTCGTTTACGTGTAGACGTTATTTTCTTTTGAAGAAGGAGAATTGCCTCAAGATCAAGACCAGTACCTACACCTATTTAAAGGCAAGTTATACATTTGATCATATTGTACCCAGTTTTCAAAATACTTTGTTTCAATGTATTGCATTCTATTTCAAGTTTTTTTAAATGCTTTTTGGTTTAGTTATTAATCCAAAATTTTATGTCCACCTAGTCTGTTGTATGCCATGATCTTTTGCCACCCTAGGTTGGTTCATTTTTAGTTGGTATTATCATAGCACCAACGTGGGTTGGTTAGATACGAGTAGATTTCTTAGCCATGCCATGAGTCATCATTTCATGTGAGTTGCAATTATAAACTTGACTAAGTGATTGTGGAACTGTGTGATAAAATTATGTGTGTTGTGTGCTATTACTCGTTGAAGGCATGTGTTGCACTTAATCCACAAGGTGGGAAAAGATTTAGACTGAGGTAACTGGTAGACTTAGTTAGAAATTAGAAGTCTTGCCTTGGTCAATTAAGGACTTAATTTTGTGCGCCATTGAACTGACCTTACTGTACAACCACAAGCCTGGTATGGGACGGGCCTAACTTAGTAGGTTATGGAATCTTGCCATTGACAACTCAGGTTGTAGGTTAAGCTGTGTGATGGGCTAGAGGTATGTTTATCACATTACGGGACGGTTCGCCGCATCCCTGTCCAACGGTGTGTGTATCGGTTGGACGATAGTAAAGCACATCGTGAGCGTCAATGTTTGAGATGAAGTTTCTAAAAGGTTTTGTTATGGTCAGTGCTAGCTACACTGATTGTATCTTGTGTGTAAAGTGTACAACCTCTGTAGAGTGTTTTAATCAATCTATTCGAATAGCCGCGTCCGCAGTCATGGACATGCTCGGGAATTTCACACGATGGGTAGATTTTCATAAAACATTTGGGAAGGGAAACGTGTGATCTAAGTCGTATGGCTGTGTGAATAACTTGTTTAGACTGTGTGTCTTTGAGAAGTCCAATGATAACTTAATACTATTTATTTATTTTGAATTATATTTTCAATCTATTATTTGTATTCAATTGCAAATGTTGCCTTTCTGCAAAATAACCACAGATGCCATTCCTTTGGAATAAGCCATCATCTATAAATTGAATTCTGTGGTATGACTTGCGAGTACGGTTGTGTAATCATACTAGCTTCAAACAATCAACAGAAGTGGAGGAGTCATCGCCTGCATTTGAGGAGGAGTTCTACGAAGGTGTCGATCTGTAATATTCCAGATTTCGTTTAGGGAGGATTTTATTCGGGAGAGAGAACTTTTAAACATTCAAGGTTTTTGGGAAACTTTTGGACCCTGGGCCTCCGGCCTAGGCTAAGGTAACACTGGCTGGCCAATGGCCGGCCATGAGTGGGCCAAGGAGGGGTGGGGGGAGGCGGACCAGGCCCAAGCCCTTGCACCCTCACTCCCCCCCATAACCCTAGCCGGCTACCTTTCCCTCCCCCTTGAGCCGCCCCTTCCCCCTCCTTCCAAGCCGCCACCCCTCTCCCCCAAACCGACGCCACCTCCTGCCCCTGGTGCCGCCTCCCACCTTTGGTGCCGGCACCGGTGATCCCCGGTGCTGCTCTCCAAGGTCTTCCCCGAAGCCGCCTCCTCCTGCCCTCTCCTCCGGCAGGGTGTCTTCCCTCGTTTTGGCTGGCCACGAGAAGGGAGGGAGGAGGGAGAAGGTTCTTCGAGAGGTTGATCTTCATCGCCCTGCGGGTCTTCAAGGGTAACGACGAGTTGGTTTCATTGTTTGATGCCTATTGGATGCAAAATTGATTAGTAGGATGAAATCGAATTGCTGTCTTAGGATTTCTAGAATCTGTCCAGTATGTTGCACGGCCGGTTTAGACCTCTTAGAAGATTCTATGGAGGTTATCCCCTACTAGAGAATTGTAGCCACGGTTCTTAGTTTTTTATAGCCGCTAAGATCACCAGAATCCGATCTACGGTTCAAAAGTTACAATAGATTCTTTCCTACTGTCCAGAGAAACCTGACGAGAATTATCAGTATAGTTGTTTAATGAAATATGACTTGGTTAGGATCAGATTCAGATTTGTCACCCAAAATAATTTCTGTAGATAATTTTATTATCTTTTCATATTGATAAAGAACAATTTAATTGGATCTATAGATTAAAAGTTATGTTTTATTTTTCGCTGATGTTCTATTAAATCTGATGATTGTTTGTCGAGTTTTTTCACCATTGCTTAGTTAAATATTTTGGTAGAATTTGGAAATCTAGTCAACTAGAGTTTGTAGGTTTGCTCGTTAAGATTCATTGGGCACTGGACTCATCTCGTTCCGAGTCCCATATCAATATATATGAATTTTTCCGTGCCGCTTTTCAGAGTCATTTCAGGGGGATGAATTATCTGATTTTAGTTTTGGGTCTATTCATTGTTTTGGGTAATCAAGGGGTTATTGTAGATCACCGGTAGCATTATCATATCATGTTGTTCTTATTTCGAGTACATAATTGTGTAGGCGGCGAGGCGGCGAGTGTAGGAGCACCTTCGTTGCCTCCTAGCATGTCACATCGCGGAAGGCAAGTACAATATGTTAAGATATATTGATTTCTGTTGAATATTGTTGATGTGCTGTTAATATTTTGATCCATGTTCATACTCCATGTTATATATTCCGTTGTTAATCAGTAATCCATGTGGAAGAAAGTAGTGACATTCATTGCATATGTTTCATTCCATTCATGCGTTGTTCATGTTCTGTCCACGGGAGTGGAATTTGTAAAGACCCATCAACTTCAGTATGGGCAGGTAAGACCCACCATTCCAATGTGGATAATTTCGGACACACGTATGAAACGTTCTTCATACAGAGATTGGGTCCCCGTACTTTGTTAAGTACGGGCTTAGGTGAACATCGACCGGTGTGTCACTCGCTATACCGATATGAGCATGTGTGCAGTCCATTCCTTTCAATGCATCCATTCATTCCATTCATACACATAAGTTTCTGGAGATAAGTTCATAATTCGTATTGAGATTGACTTGTTCATAACATTGTATGATCAATTGTTTACTGTACTTGCTGAGTTTCGACTCATTCTTGTTTTCTTTATTTATTTAGGTGAACGTTGATGATAGCTTTGTTGGGAGGGAGTAGACATGCACCTTTCACTCAGTTCACCATAATTTACCTTCAATAATAAGTTCGATTATGTCTTCCATCTGTTAACTGAGGAACTGTAATAAATAAATTTAAGACTGCATGATATTTCTCTCCATGTTATATTTTGTTAATTGCTGCTAGTGGTTTGTTTTATTCATTCTCTGATTATACTCAGATGAATTCAGTCTTTATTCCTGCCATGCTACTATTAGAGTTGATTTCTTTATGTACTTAGAGGAGTTACAGTTTAAATTACTCCGCAATGTGGTTGTATGTTAGTTCTTTATGTAACATCTTAGCTTCCGAATAGCTAGGGTGTTACACGATCGTTATGGTCTCGATCCCAGTCAGTTGCCTGTGGTGAATTGATGGGATTCCGCTGAAGTTTATTTCTATTCTGCTGCTATTTATTTATGGCCAACCCTACGTGGCTTAATAAATGTAAACTCGACCATAAGGTCAAAACCATTATTTGCTATTCAAGATTAATCGTTTGTTTAATTACTCGTCTTGTGTGGATCGATATTCATCGATGTTGACACTGTGTGCACTAGCGTGATCTTGAACTAATGCAGAATACACAGAGAGTTCAGAATTGCATTTTTGGGTCCTGACAAAGGTGGTATTAGAGCCATACTGACTGTAGGTCTTGACCTTAGTTAGATCGGCCATCTTAGAGTGTCCAAACTATTTGCTAAAGCAAAAATTAACTTGTAAGATTAATTGAACTGCTTAACTCTTCTCATATCTCTCTTGACTCAACTATTGCTGGAATTCTTTCTCTCCCCGCTATTTTTAAGTTATTTTTACCCTCTTGTCTGTCTTGTTAGATGCCCCGTCTTCAGAACTATGGTGAGAGCATGGGAGGATTTGTCGCTGAGCTTTGGAAGCTATTGCAAGTGCTAGGAGGATTCGACCATCGGATGTACCATGGCAGCACTTGGGTCGTGATCGGCCGAGACTGTGGAGTGATCTGCCGCTTAACCATCTACGCCTAGAAGAACACCAAAGCAAGTCAACCCCTGAACATCTCGGCAAGAAGGATGATTTGAAACGACGATATTCAAGAGTCTTCACGCCTCGCCATCCTCAGGATCTACAACATCTGCGCTCGTGAGCTTCGAGACACTATCTTCCGCTACCACCCTCGCATCTTTGCATTGGATGTTCCTGCACGTTACCCGTCTATGGATGGAGAGAGTAATGCCACCGTCGTGCATATTGCCCAGTTTGCCGCTGCCCAAGAGGAGTCACTGAAGTTGACCACCACAGAGCTGGAGTGTGCCTACGAGACCTTGCAGAGAGCGGAAGAAAGGATCGCAATTCTAGAAGAGACTCTCTATGGCCAGCACAAGCACGAAGAAGACCCTGAAGAGGAAGATCCTGAAGAAATAGAGCCAGAAGAAGCTGAGGAACCGGAAGAGCCAGAGGAGCCAGCTGTGCTTCCACTAGGGACGCCTATTCCTATTGCACCAGTCCCAGGGCATCAAGATTAGTTTACAAGGATGCCAGCTCACTTCCAAGTCTACAGCATACGGGAGCACTGTCAGGGCTATGGAGGCTATTCCGTTCGAGTATTTAGGTTTAGCTAGTCTTAGGGATAGGAGAGTCGCTCTTTAGGCGGTAGCTTATGTGTTTAGGTTTGTTCTTATTTGTTGTGCGCAAGTATGAGCTGCAAAGGCTCTTAGGTATTTGTTGCAGTCATGCTAAGATCTAAATTAATATAAGTATTTCAATTGATCTTTCGTGAAGATGTGTTTGTGGGGTTTACCTACCCCCACCTAGTTCCTAACTCATCTTATGCTTGCTACCTTATCTAACTCATGGAGTTTCATCAGATGGTTCAAACTCGTCAAGCTGCTGCAAGTGGTTTTGGCACCCCTGCGTCAGAAGAAAATGAGCAAACCCCCGCAAGAGTAGTTCCACCACAAGCACCTTCAGTTGACCTACAGAACTTTAGAGCATTCATAGCAGCTCAAATTCAGCTGATGTATACAATGATGAATCAGATACGGACTATGAACAACTAGAATAACAACAACCATCATCACAATGAAGCCCTAGTCGCTCATGGTCACCACGGGCCATCCAAGCTAGCCGAGTTCATGAGGACTCGTCCACCAACTTTTTCTGGACATATCCCACTAGTGGAAGCTGATGATCGGCTTCGTGTTATTGAGAGGAAGCTGCTAATCACCCAATGAAGTGATCATGAAAAAGTCCTGTACGCCACTCACCAGATGAAAGACATAGCTGCCGAATGGTAGGAAAACTTCTGCGCAGCGCATGAAACGCCGCAAAACATCACCTGGGAAGAGTTCTCAATCGCTTTTCGCCAGTACCATGTACTAGAAGGGATCATGGATCTGAAGAAGGATGAGTTCTGCGCTCTAAAGCAGGGATAAATGTCAGTGACTAACTACCTCAATAAATTCTCTCAACTTGCCCGCTATGCTGCAGAAGATGTCGCCACCGACAAGGCTCGTTAGAGTCGTTTTCTAAAGGAATTGAACACTGTACTGCAAATCAATCTGATTGCCCACACCTTTCCAGATTTTCAAGAGTTAATCAACAAAGCTTTGATTATGGAAGATAAGCGCAAGGAATTGGAAGATAACTGCAAGCGCAGAATGGCCCAGCAAGGAAGTCACCAGCGACAGTTGAAAGCAAAAACGGTTCCACCTCAGTTTAATCACTTTTCCCTGTATAATTTTGTCAGAACACCTGCGCTAACCTCAGCACCTCATCCAGTTGCTCAGAACTTCCGCAGTCCTGTACCAGTCAACCCTAATCCAGGAAGTAACCCACAGAATGGACCAGAATTTGTTGCTGAGGTATGCCAAGTAACTACAAACTTCGCCAATTGATGCCCTCAGAATGGAACGATAACTCCAGTACGCTTCAACCTTGGAGCTACACCAGCCAAGACACCAGCGCAGAGCAACCATCAAGGGACTCCTCAAACTGCCGGTCAATCCGAAGGAGCACCACAATCAGTGGTCAGAGGTCGTGTTAACCACGTCACTCTGGAAGGAGCTCAGGAAGCACTCGACGTCGTACTGGGTAAGTTTCTGGTAAATTCAGTACTTGCATCAGTTCTGTTTGATTCTGGAGCTTCACATTCGTTCGTTTCGGGAGTGTTTGCAACTAAGAAAAATTTAGAAATTATGCAGCTTAAGCATACTCTATTAGTCCAGTCGCCTGGAGCAGAGCTAAGTTCTAAGGTGGGATATTTAGAAGCTAAGCTACTCATAGCTGGAGTCGAGTTTCTAGCCAACCTAATTGTTCTAAACACCCAGACCATAGATGTCATCCTTGGCATGGATTGGTTATCCAAGCAGAAAACTGTGTTAGATTGTGGCTGAGGAGCCGTAACAATCGAGAGTACCAATGGAAAGAAAGTGGAGTTTATTGCCAGCTCCGTTCGTGATGGACATCTGTTAGTCAACAGTGTGAAGACCGTATCTTTGGAAGATGTGCCTATTGTCAGAGAATACCCATATGTGTTTCCAGAAGAGTTACCAGGAATGCCACCGGACGGTGACATCGAGTTCGTCATTGATCTAGTACCAGGAACATCACCAATATCAAAGAGACCCTATCGGATGCCAGCCGATGAGTTGGTAGAAATGAAGAAGCAGATTGAAGAACTTCTTGAGAAATGTTTCGTAAGACCTAGTTCGTCGCCATGGGGAACACCCGTTTTGTTTGTCAGGAAAAAGGATGGAAGCATGAGAATATGCATTGATTATCGTTCTCTAAATGAAGTCACTATCAAGAACAAGTACCCACTACCCCGAATCGAAGATTTGTTCAACCAGATGAAAGGAGCTGGAGTGTTCTCAAAGATCGACCTACGATCAGGTTACCATCAGTTGAAGATTTGTCCGAAGGATATACTGAAGACCACTTTCTCAACGCGACACGGACATTATGAGTTTCTAGTCATGTCCTTTGGTTTGACTAATACCCCTGCCTATTTCATAAACATGATGAACAAGGTATTCATGGAATATTTAAACAAGTTTGTAGTTGCGTTTATTGATGATATTTTTGTAAAAGCCTAAATTTCAAATTTTAGTTGAAAATAAAACTTTAATTATTATGTGGAATTTATGAAAATTTTAAAGCTTTTTCTTAATTGTTTTAAAACTAAAATAATTTATTTGAGAAATTTATAACCAATTATAACTTGGAATTATTTTACGTAAATCCAGAATGCCCTAGAGAATTTCTGTGAGTTTTCTGATAATTTTCAGATTTTATTTGCTATTTTCTAAAGCCTTTTTGAGTTTACGAAATTATTTAAATTAGACAAGGAGTTAACTTTCACCACCATAGTACTGGACCGAATCCTCCCAGCCCAGCTCTGTCCTCGCCCGCCCGACCAGTTCTTCCTGCGCGTTGTCGCTGTGGACCGTCCGATCAAAATCGAACGACCATCGCTCCACCCGACTAGTTCTTCCCGCGCGTTGTCGCTACGGACCGTCCGATCAAAATCGAACGACCATCACTCCGCCCGACCAGTTCCTTCCGCCGACAAGTGGGCCCGTGTGCAGTGTCATCTTCTCCGACCCCTTCTTCCTCCAGCTCCCGCGCCCGACAACCATTACTGCGCATTAGAGCTTCATCAATTCTCTGTTTCTTTCCCAGATTCTTCTCGCAATCATGCGCATGCAATTCAGCAGTAACCGCCACACTCATCCCGGCCGTTTCATCCTTTGATCGTGTGCATTCATGCCGACCGTTCACTGCCGCCGCCGTGACCTCTGCGCACGATCTCCACATTCCGACCTCCCCTCGCCCTATAAAAGGGAGCACCAGGAGCACCTCTCTCTACTCACTCCAACGCCCCAGCTCTCCTCACCCCAATCGCTCTCGTGCGCCCGCACTTTGAGTTTTCTCGCCACCGGCCGAAGCCTCGTTCTTCTCCGATTCCGGTGTAGTCCAGTCTCCTCTGAGCACCTCGACCACACCCTCAGCATCGCCACGTCGCTGCGATCCTCGTGCGCCCCTTCGCTTCGCGAGGAGACCGTCGGAGCTGCGTCACCACCGTCGACCGAACCTCGCCGCCGCTCCTCTCCGCCTCCGACGACCATTCCACCATGTCCCTTCGCGGCAAGGTAGCTCACTAGGTTCAGCATCTCGCCCTCTCTCTTTTGCGCATCTCCACACACCTCGCTGAGCAGCGTAGCGCCGCCGACGTCGTCACCGGAGCACCACCGGCCTCGGGCCGACGTGGCTCAGCCGCATCAGCTCCATCTCGGTGCCACCTTAGCACATCTAAATGCGTGGCGCCAGCGTGGCAGGCCGCGCCATCGTTTTTTCGCCTGTGCACTGTTCGGTAGACCGCGTCCACAGTGAACTCGGGCCTTCCCATGGACCCATGCCAAGGCTGTGGGGCCCACATTTCAGCGGCTCATGTCCGTGCGCTGACACGATAAATTGAATTTCCTTTAGAAAAATAATTCAAGAAATTTGGAATTTCGGATAATTAGGATTTAATTTAGATTTAAAACTTTCAGGAACTCGTATTTCTTCACACGAACTCCGATTTACGTGAATCAAATTTCTAAATTTGTATAAAATTAAGATTTAGATAACTAAACCAAAATTATTTCATTGGGGGTTAATTTGAATTTATTTGTATTTTATTTGAATTTATTTGAATTTTGCTTACTGAAGAAGTAGAATACCAAGAGTTTGAGCAAGACAAGTTACACCATTGATCATTTTGACCCAGTATTTCAAATTATTTAATTCTATTTTAAATTTTTATTGCATGCATAATTTTATACATATATTTTAAATTCCTATTTTAATGTCTAGTTAATTCAATTCCCTTGTATAGCCAAATTTGAATGTTGAATCATTATTCCCTTGTCACCTTAGTCAAGTAAGTTTTGAAAATACAAATGCGCTTAGACATTGCTTAGATCACAAATATTTGATTTAGGGAAATTTTAACCAAAACAACAAATATTGATTAAAAGCCTATGATATTGTTTTGTCATGGTGGATTTTTGCAAATATCTTTTAAAAATAAAAAGTGAAAAATGGGTTTGGACTTGAGCGGAATGGATGCTTGGTGGGTGCAGGTTTATGCACGGGCTCAATCCAGGTAGGGTTGAAGCCCAGGGGTTATTTTGGAAGTCGCCCAAGTCAGTTAAGGACCGGTCTTCGAGCCGCATCTTGCAAAGCTCCACCGTACTACCACAAGCCTGGAATGGGACATACTAGGCTGAATAATTTGCAACACTCCATTGTTAGTTGTGCTATTTTTGATGTGTGGGTGTCGGTTGACAGTATTCCCACTTGACGCAAGAGGGGGTTTCCGGCTGGTGGTTAACCAAATGGAAGTGAAACCTTAGCGTAGCAAGTAGGGGCTTCTAGCGGATGATTAATCCAATGGAAATGAAACCTTAGCGGGCATGACTAATTTGGAATGACGCATTGTAAAGGCCTCGTGATAATCACTTAGTCGCACACCTACGGAAGTGTGTCAGATGGACATTAAAAGTTGATTATCTCTTGTGGGTAAAGCTGTACAACCTCTGCAGAGTGTAAAACTATTCGAATAGCTGTGTCCACGGTCATGGACATGCTGAGCAAAGCCACTCTAAGTTAGACTTTGTTTTTGGCTTTAAAAATGATTTGGTACATGATTTTTAGGATGGTTAATCCATGTGGTAAAATTGGGCGGTTAGCCATGTGATAGGAGGATATCCATCACCATGTTTCATATGGAGGTTATCCACTATAAAATTATATTTAAAATATGATTTTAAGCTATGGATTAAAAATATGACTTGAAACTTAGTATGACAATTTAAAATTGAAAATTCTGATTTATGCAAATAAACCCTTACAACCTTCATTGGTTTACTTATGCATGCATTCTAAAATCTGTATTGGGTGTAATTTGCGAGCACAATAGTTGTGCTCATCCTTGCTGAATATTATTATTCAGGAAAAGACTTTTATCCAGACGGTGAGGATCCAGACATTTAGGCTACGACTCCAAACGATTGCCTGTGGCGCATCGTGTGGTCTACTACCTTTTTCCTTCCTCTATATTTTGTTTTTTGGCCTCAGGCCTATTTTGTAATAAACTCTGTTCCTTATTAATAAAGCGCTTGATATGATTGTAAAAACACTGTTTGTGAGACTGTGTATACTATAAATCCTGGACTAGTGTGTAAACGTAGTGAATTCGGGATCCTTCGTTCCCGGGTTCGACAAGAGTGGTATCAGAGCCATGTTCGACTGTAGGTCGTGACCTAAAAAGAAAAATCAAACCCTTAAGTATTTATTTTTGAAATTTAAAAATATTTTAGTCTTCTGGAGTCCTTTCTCAACTTTTCTCTCTAAAAATGTTTACTAACTCATCTCCTTTTCAAAAATTGTAGGTGGCTGAAGTTCCGAACGCCATTTCCCATTGTGTTTTTGCTGGACATTCGGCCGCAGTTCTCTGGAAAATCATGCAACACTTGGACTTTGAAGAAAGACCGACGTATCAAGGATACAAGAACAAGGTGGGAAATCAGGATCGGTGGAGGGTGGAAGTGATCCTTTACTCCAACCTATCGCCGAACACTGACTTCCATATCTTCGACGCCCCAATGCGACGGGACACCTTCGCCGAAGGAATCTAGGATGCGACCGGGGAAGCGATCACGACTCAGCTACTTCTCGATCACCGCCTCAACGGCCTTTGGGTTCCACTATTACCGATGCACATCCCAACTCAAAGATGACAAGCACCTTCGCTCGCGAGAAGATGAAGACTGCCCCGATCTCACTCACCAGTGGATCCGCCGAGCAATGGATTATGCCTATGGGAATACGCTGGATGAGCTGTATCTTGTTCAAGGGAAATTACAAGAAGTAGAAGAAAAGTTGAAGGCTGCAGAAAAAAATTGGCGTACTACAAGGTAGGCGAGGCTAGTTCTAGTGAGCCGGATTATACCCCAGCAACCCCATAGTTGTGTCCTTAGTTGTCCTTTAGTTGCGGTTTATGAGCTACTTATACCCTTGTGGTAGCCATAATGAATTAATAAAATAAAATAAAATAAAATAAGTTATTTTGTTGAAGTGTTCTTGCCTTGTGTTTCTTGGTTGTTGGGCTATTTTTAGACCTATACCACTTAGAGCTTCCTTTCTTTATTTTCTAATCTTTGAAGAGTCCAGCAGATGGTGACTACTCGCACTAGAAGTGGTAGCGCAAGAGGGCAAGGAAATGAGAATGCTGATTATCAAGAAAATCTAGTTCAGCAACCACCCCCCAACTAAAGCCCCAGACTAGCGACAAATGGTGGCTAATCAGACCCATCTGATTGAACTACTAGCTCAGTCCCTCAACAGTGACCAAAACACTCAAGCCTCAGCAGCACATCATGCCCCTCCACCTCCAGCAAGAGTTACACTATCAGAATTCGTGAGGATGCGTCCGCAGACATTTTCTAGCAGCACAGAACCTATGGACGCAGATGATTGGCTCAGGGCCATTACAAGAAGCTGGATATTGCTCAATGCACAGATCATGAGAGAGTCTTGTTTTCTTCTCATCAGTTGAATGGTCCCGCATCAGAATGGTGGAATAACTTCAGTATGTCCCATGCTAATACCCAAGCAATCACTTGGGATGAGTTCGTGCAAGCTTTCCGCCGATCTCACATTCCATCTGGCATGACTACCCTGAAGAAGGAATTTTGCTCGCTGCGCCAAGGAAACCGTTCAGTCAGCGAGTATCTGCATAAGTTTAACTAGCTCGCTCGCTATGCCCAAGAAGATGTGGCAAGGGATGAGGACAGGCATGAACGATTTTTGGAAGGATTGATTGACGAACTCTCTATCCGCTTGATTTCTCATGATTACACCGACTTCCAGTAGTTAGTGAATAAGGCTATTCGCCAGGAGGGCAAACATTAAGAAATGGAGAATCGCAAGCGGAGGATGGCCGCTCAGAAATTCAACTCCGTAGGGTTCCCCAAGCCTCATTTCACTCAGCCTTAGCCACCTCAGCGTGGAAGATTTCAGTCTGCTACACCCAGAGCTCCAGCACCAGCCCAGCGCCCCAACACTTATGGCTTTCGTAGCAGTTCGTCTGGAGGTCAATTCCAACAGAAAACAGCTCCCTCCGCACCAGGAATAACTTATTTCCATTGTAATGAATTGGGTCATTATGCCAATAAATGCCCAAAGAAGCAACAGGCTACAGCCCCACTTAAGCCAAATTCAGGAGCACCAGTCTCCGGTGGTCCCTCAAGACCGGCTGGTCAATTCGTGAAGGGAAGTGTGAATCACATCACCGCAGAGGAGGCTCATTCAGCACTAGATGTTGTTCTTGGTATGTTCGTTGTAAACTCAGTACTAGCATCAGTTTTATTTGATTCCGGAGCTTCGCATTCTTTCGTGGCAAATAAGTTTGTGGGAATGTATGAGTTATCTATCTCCCCCTTAGCTAACCTTATGATAATCCATTCCCTGGGCTAGGAAATGAGAGCTAGTTTCTTTTGCCCAAATCCTACCTTGGAAATCTCTAGAGTAACTTTCTCGGCAGACATAATAGTCTTGCACTCGCAAGGATTGAACATAATTCTTGGAATGGACTGGCTTGCCAAAAACCAAGGAAGGATTGATTGTGCTAATAGATCTATCACCCTCACCAATGAGCAAGGGATTTCAGTAGAATTCGGACCCAAGACTTCTACAGGAAGAAGTTCTATCCTGACCAACTTGAAGGAAGTGAAACTTGAAGACATACCCGTGGTTCAAGATTATCCGGATGTTTTTCCTGAGGAATTACCCGGTATGCCACCGGACAGGGACATAATGTTCTTAGTTGACTTAGTGCCAGGGACTGCTCTAATTTTGAAGCGACTCTACAGGATGCCGGCCAATGATCTAGCAGAGTTGAAGAATCAGATCGAAGAACTGCAAAGCAAAGGTTACATTCAACCAAGTTCATCTCCTTGGGGAGCTCTAGAACTTTTTGTCAAGAAGAAAGACAACAATATGAGAATGTGCGTGGACTACAGATCACTCAATGAAGTAACAATCAAGAACAAGTATCTGTTACCCAGGATAGATGATCTGTTCGATCAACTTAAAGGAGCCAGTGTTTTCTCCAAGATTGATTTAAGGTCAGGCTATCATCTGCTAAAAATCAGACCAGAGGATATTCTGAAGACAGCCTTCACAACCAGATATGGACTGTACGAGTTTACAGATATGTCATTTGGACTGACGAATGCCCCTGCTTATTTCATGAATATGATGAACAAAGTGTTCATAGAATTTCTGGATAAGTTTGTGGTAGTTTTCATTGATGATATTCTCATCTATTCAAAGGATGAAGAAGAAGTTGAAAAGCATCTCATGATTATTTTGGAAAAGCTTCGAGAACATCAGCTTTATGCTAAGTTCGGTAAGAGCGAATTTTGGCTCAGTCAAGTGGCTTTCCTTGGACATATCGTGTCAGCAGGAGGAGTTGCAGTAGACTCCATCAAGGTTGAAGCTGTAATGGATTGGAAGCAACCCAATTCCGTCACGGAAGTAAGAAGTTTTCTCGGTTTGGTTGGGTACTACCACAGATTCATCGAAAGTTTCTACAAGATTGCCAAACCCATGACTCAACTTCTGAAGAAGGAAAATAAATTTGAATGGATAGATGCCTGTGAGCAAAGTTTTCAAGAGTTGAAGCAAATGCTAGTAACAGCACCCGGACTTGTATTATCGGATATTCATAAGGATTTTGAAGTGTTCTGTGACGCATCTCGTCAAGGACTTGGATGCGTACTGATTCAAGAAGGAAAAGTCGTGGCTTATGCTTCTCGTCAGTTGAGGGCACATGAAGGAAATTATCCAACTCATGATCTAGTGTTAGCAGTTGTAACACCCTGGCTATTCGGAAGCCAAGATGCTACCAAAAGTTTCATCATACACTTCATTTGCGGAACTATTAATCAATTTGCTCTAAAATTAAATAGTCAAGACAAAGTAATGAATAGTATTTAACCGTTCAACCACATAATATAACCAATGAATTAAAATTATAGTTCGTCTCTTTAACCAAATAACTTAACAAAACATCTTTATAAATAAGTGAATCTTTGAGGTGTGTGAAACGTGCTTGGACTACGCCCTCCTGCTAGCGACTATATCATCATGGATCACCTAAAAAAAATAAACACAGGAAAACAAGGGTGAGTCGAAACTCAGCAAGCACCACATCAATCTCATAGTGTACAAAGGAACAAATCAATAATCAGGACAGTAGAACATAACTTCCACGAATCTGTGAAACTGCATAGTATGAATGCATACATATAATGAACAATGGACCTCTCAACTGCATATACCGGTATAGCGAGTGATACACCCGTCGGTGTTCACTTAAGCCCGTACTTCACAAAGTACGGGGACCCAATCACCGTATGAAGAACGTTTCATACGGTTGTCTAAGTTGCCACATTGGAATGGTGGTCAACACTACCCACATTGGAATGGTGGGTCTCATATGCCCATATTGGATTGATGGGGCTTAAACAAATTTTCCACTCCCGTGGACAGAAACGAAGCATGCATGAATGGGATGAATCATGTATCACAAGAAACATAAATAATGAAATCTATCCACATTATGAGCACAACACAAGAACAACCATATATTCAACACATCATCATGCATTCCTTTGAAAACAACACAAATTAACAAGATTTGCCTTGCCGTAGTCTGCGACGTACTAGGAAGCAATGAAGGTGTCCTTCCACCCACCACCTCACCGCCTACACAAGTATTTACACGGAATAAGGATAACAAGGTATGAAGTATCTACATGCGCTCTACCATACCCTCTAACCATCCCACACAACCGTAGGTTCAATTTGACAACTTCGCCAAAAAGGCTGGGTTACTACTCTGCTGGCAGTTGTACGAGAAAATTCACAATTAAATATCTGTAACTCCTAAAGACCTGAAACCAGTGCTCAACTAATCCTAACGAACCAGGCTACGAAACTTTAGTTGGCGGGATCCTTTGATTCGGCCAAAACAGAGGACCAAACTGCCCAAGAAGACACCAACAGAAACCTGTCCAGATTTCAGAACAGTCGTAAAGAAAAGCCTGTAACTTTCCGTCTACTGATCCTATGGATATGATATTTATCAACTTGGAAAAATAATTTAAAGGGCTACAATAACCTATTTGGGTGGGGGTTCTGAATCTGACTGTAACTAGATCAAAACCGAGGAGCAACCGACAGTCTCCAAAATCTCTGACAGACAGAGTAGTGTGCGGTTAAAAATTCTTATCTCCTAAACCACAGGGTGGAATCTCATGATCTCGGTTCCAAAAGAAAGCTAACAAAACCAGGAACATAACTCTAGGAGACGTCGACCCGAGATTCGGCCTCTAAAGAATTCAATATGGCCAGATAAGACAACTGCCAACTCTCGTCAGATCTACTGGAGAGTCATGGTAAAACTATCATAACTCATAAACCGTAAGTCCAAATCTAGTGATCTCGGTGCCCAAAAAAAGCTAAGACGGAGGGCTACAACTTTCTAAGAGGCGGAAAGATAAAAAAATGTACGCAACATACCCAAATCGGACGAACAACAGCGCTGGCGCAGGGGGAAGGTGGAAGTGGCGGCTCCAAGTGGGGGAAAGGGGGAAAGAGGAGTGGGGCTAGGGTTTTGGGGGGGGGGGCGGGGGTGGGGTTCCCCCTTATGGCTGGCCACACATGGGCTTCCCCCTGGGCCGCGGCCCAGGTTGTCGAATAAAAGTGGAAAACCCTCTATTTTTCTCAGAATTTCTATTCCTTTCTTTGCATTTTTCTCCTCCGACTGAATCTCTAATTACCGATCCGTTTAGGTATTACATTCTACCCTCTTAATGTAATTCGACCCCGAATTCTACCAACGAAACGAATACACGATTAAAAATATCACTGAATTGCAATCAACGAATTAGCACATATCAGGAACGAGCAGATCTAAATACTACTCGCACATGCGAGACTCTAGCCCTGAAGTGGCCTCTCTCTCGTTCTAGAGAAACCACAACACAAAAACGTAAAACGATGACTGACCTAACGCTCAACCTGAACTTTCTAGGTTCACTCATTAGAGGAGGATCGAAGGTAAGACCTTAATTGACGGTCAACGTCTTTTACTAAATCTCAAACTTTGAATGGCTCAGCTGCTCACTCAGCCCAGAACACAACAGACGTTGTGTACTTCGCGAATGAACCCGAGACGGACAAAATGATATGCTAACTTCCCAATTTTTGCAAGTTTCGGGAACGAAGAGAATCCAATTGGAAATAGAGAGTCCTCATCGCAACCACGTAATGATAACTCTCCGCTAAAAGATTAAATCCCAAATTTGGCAATTCATCTCGGAAACAAATCTTTTTTTTAAGTAGGCAGTTTACAAATAAACACCACGACAACCAAAGGAGAAATCACTCGAATGCCAAAACCAAATACTCCTTGTGGTTTATCAGAATTGGAAGGAATCAAACATGCCCACACAGCGCCTACTCAAATTGCAGGAAACACCGGTCAACAACACAAAACTCAAACGAGAATCAAGAAAACGCCTCATTATACGATGAAACATCATTTTCCTCAATTTGTCTCTTCTAGGAATAAAATTTCTCTCGAACCTTGAAATTCGAATTCATCGCATACCACCTGCGTTTAAACCTCTTAGTTAAACATCCTTAAATTATGGTCAAACCGAAGGACATCATCCACACAATTGTGGAGAGGCTATATTGAATCCACCGAATACTCTAGATAATTCATTCTACTAACCAAAATCGATTCAATAGAAGGCGTTCAAGGCACCACAGAATAGGTTCCACACCATCACATTACCTCCAATTTCCAAGAACAACAACTCAGAATCCTTAACCCGCACAATCATGTACTACATCAGAAGGGTTCTATCAATTATCATTCTACTGTTCATGAAACTCCATTATTCCACTTTCTCTACACACAATCATTGTGTGACCAAAAGTCTAGCATAAGAATGCAAGGTCCAAACCTAACTTCCAAAACCTCTACAATTTTTTTTTTCTTATAACAGATAGTGAAATCATCAAATTAAATATCTAACATTCCCACAATTCTAACATCCTCACTCATTAACATCATCTGAAATTACCCACACAATCTCACAATACTATCCAACTGCGTAACTCTATAAAATTAATCAAGATTTCCATACCTTTGATAATACTCGACTTTTCAACATAAACTAAAGTTCTGGAATTTCACTATGCCATAGGTTCTACTCAGCCATAACACTATTCAGGTCTACTTTGAAACCAAACATTCCCTGTGGATCAAATTTTTCTCCAAGAGATATAGATCAAAACCAATTCACATACTACTACTACTCCAATAACCTGATAGCAAAAATCACCACTACCAAAACTTAGCCACCACCAAACAGAGGCCAATATACGCGTTGCAAAACTTTGAAACAAAATTTGCTGGGTCTTTCTCAAAAGAAAGAAGCAAATAAGGACAAGCTTCGTCACACAGAAAAACGTTGCTCCTCACAGCGAGCACGAAACCAAAAGAAAGAATCCGGTAAGGAGGAACTTAAAAAAAATGAAAAGTGCACTCACAGCTGAGGGCACACCTCCCTCAAAAAGAAATTAACAAGTAACAACTAATAAGGAAAATGACATTACGGTTGAAACTCGACATCTCATGAGCAGAAAGAGCAGAAAGTCTTGGCAAGATTCAAATAACCACATGTTACAAAATTTGACTCACATTCTCAAATACTTCTACTGCACTCCTTTCTTTAACATAGCATTTAGTCCTTGAGATAATAACACCTTGCCACATAGAATAAGGTAAGTTCTTTAGTCCAACCCACCGAACTACTCAAGAACCAATAAAATTCTTCAATACGCTCAATTTGTTTGGAACAGTTCATCTACTCCTGAAACATGAGATCCAAATGACCTCAGCCATAACACTCGTAACATTTTTTTTTCTTTTCAGTACTTCACGGAAAGCAAACAGATTCTCAATGAAATTGACGAAAAATTTCTTTGATTGCAACCTCACTTTGCGAACTCAAACCAAGGGGCCTTTAGGACTAAATCACACGAAAACTCTTAAGAAACAATAGGATAACTTCAATACCTCAATTTACCCAAAAATAATTTTAGCTACCAAATGATTCAAGAGCACCAAAGTACTACGAAAGCTAAACTTGAAATTCAGCAAGCACCACATCAATCTCACAGTGTACAAAGGAACAAATCAATAATCAGGACAGTAGAACATAACTTCCACGAATATGTGAAACTGCATAGTATGAATGCATACATGGAATGAACTATGGACCTCTCAACTGCGTATACCGGTATAGCGAGTGATACACCCGTCGGTGTTCACTTAAGCCCGTACTTCACAAAGTACGGGGACCCAATCACCGTATGAAGAACGTTTCATACGGGTGTCCAAGTTGCCACATTAGAATGGTGGTCAACACTACCCACATTGGAATGGTGGGTCTCATATGCCCATATTGGATTGATGGGGCTTAAACAAATTTTCCACTCCCGTGGACAGAAACAAAGCATGCATGAATGGGATGAATCATGTATCACAAGAAACATAAATAATGAAATCTATCCATATTATGAGCACAACGCAAGAAAAACCATATATTCAACACATCATCATGCATTCCTTTGAAAACAACACAAATTAACAAACAGTACTTGCCTTCCGTGCTGCGACGTACTAGGAAGCAATGAAGGTGTCCTTCCACCCACCGCCTCACCGCCTACACAAGCATTTACACGGAATAAGGATAACAAGGTATGAAGTATCTACATGCGCTCTACCATACCCTCTAACCATCCCACACAACCGTAGGTTCAATTTGACAACTTCGCCAAAAAGGCTGGGTTACTACTCTGCTGGCAGTTGTACCAGAAAATTCACAATTAAATATCTGTAACTCCTAAAGACCTGAAACCAGTGCTCAACTAATCCTAACGAACCAGGCTACGAAACTTTAGTCGGCGGCATCCTTTGATTCGGCCAAAACAGAGGACCAAACTGCCCAAGAAGACACCGACAGAAACCTGTCCAGATTTCAGAACAGTCGTAAAGAAAAGCCTGTAACTTTCCGTCTACTGATCCTATGGATATGATATTTATCAACTTGGAAAAATAATTTAAAGGGCTACAATAACCTATTTGGGTGGGGGTTCTGAATCTGACTGTAACTAGATCAAAACTGAGGAGCAACCGACAGTCTCCAAAATCTCTGACAGACAGAGTAGTGTGCGGTTAAAAATTCATATCTCCTAAACCACAGGGTGGAATCTCATGATCTTGGTGCCAAAAAATAGCTAACGAAACCAGGAACATAACTCTAGGAGACGTCGACCCGAGATTCGGCCTTTAAAGAATACAATATGACCAGACAAGACAACTGCCAACTCTCGTTAGATCTACTGGACAGTCGTGGTAAAACTACCATAACTCATAAACCGTAAGTCCAAATCTAGTGATCTCGGTGCCCAAAGAAAGCTAAGACTGAGGGCTACAACTTTCTAAGAGGCGGAAAGATCAACAAATGTACGCAACGTACCCAAATCTGACGAACAACAGCGCTGGCGCAGGGGGAAGGTGGAAGTGGCGGCTCCAAGTGGGGGAAAGGGGGAAAGAGGAGTGGGGCTAGGGTTTTGGGGGTTCCCTTATGGTCGACCACATGGGCTTCCCACAGGCCGCTCCATGCCCCCAGTTGTCGAATAAAAGTGGAAAACCCTCTATTTTTCTTAGAATTTCTATTCCTTTCTTTGCATTTTTCTCCTCCGACTGAATCTCTAATTACCGATCCGTTTCTGGGGTATTATAGCAGCAATTGTGCATGCTTTGAAAATCTGGCGGCATTATCTCATTGGTAAGCGCTGTGAGATTTTCAAGGATCATAAGAGTCTGAAATACATTTTCACTTAGTCAGAACTAAATCCCCGGCAAAGAAGATGGCTAGAACTGATAAAGGATTATGACCTTGGAATCCATTATCACCCGGGCAAAGCAAACGTGGTGGCAGATGCCCTGAGTAGGAAGGCATACTACAACACTGTGTTAGTTCAAGAAAATCAACTAGAGCTGTATGAAGAACTGAAGTACCTGAATCTGGAAATTGTCAATCAAGGCTGTATTAACTCAATAGAAGTCCAACCAACCATACAGAGTCAGATCAGAGAGAAACAGCTAGAAGATGAAGGCATCAAAGAAATAAAAAAGAACATGCGAAGAGGCAAAGCTCCAGGATTTTCTGAGTATGAGCAAGGTACAGTATGGTTTGATAACCGCATCTGTGTACCCAACCATCAGGAAACAAGACAATTGATTTTGAAAGAAACTCATGAATCACCTTACCCCATTCATCCCGGAAGTTCCAAGATGTACTAGGATCTGAAGGAAAGATATTGGTGGTTCAGTATGAAGCGAGAAATCGCTGAGTTTGTCACACACTGTGATGTATTTCAGCGCGTTAGAGCCGAACATCAGAGACCTGCCGGACTATTACAACCATTACCAATTCCTGAATGGAAATGGAAGAAAATTGGTATGGATTTTATCACAGGACTACCTAGGACCCAATCAGGATGTGATTCCATTTGGGTGATAATTGACCGATTCACTAAAGTGGCTCACTTCATTCCAGTCAATACCACTTACAGAAGCAGCAAGTTAGCAGTACTTTACATGGCAAAGATCGTTTGTCTGCATGGGATACCCAAGAAGATTGTGTTCAACAGAGGTTCACAGTTCACATCAATATTTTGGCAGAGTTTGCATGAAGCTTTAGGAACCAGACTTAACTTTAGTACATCGTATCACCCTCAAACAGATGGGCAGACTGAACGTGTTAATCAGGTTCTATAAAATATGCTTCGAGCTTGTGCTATAGATTATGGAAGAAGCTGGGATAAGAATTTACCCTATGTAGAATTCTCCTACAACAACAGTTTCCAAGCTAGTTTGCAGATGTCGCCATTTGAAGCATTGCATGGTAGAAAGTGTGGAACCCCTCTCCTTTGGGATCAAGTAGGCGAACATCAATTCTTTGGACCAGAATTGATAAAAGAAGCTGAAAGTAAAGTAAAAACAATAAGAGAACGTCTGAAAGTGGCTCAGTCCCGACAAAAGAGTTATGCTGACAATCGTCGAAGAGAATTATTCTTCGGGGTAGGAGACTTCGTCTATCTCAGAGTAACTTCACTCCGAGGAGTAAGGAGATTTCAGACTAAAGGAAAACTAGCACCCAGATTTGTTGGACCTTATAAGATTCTAGCAAAAAGAGGTGATGTTGCTTTCCAGTTGGAATTACTAGCGTCTGTCAGCTGTTCACAATGTCTTCCATGTCTCTTAGTTCAAGAAATGTCTCAGAGTACCAACAGAAGAAACACCGCTTGAGAACATCGATCTTCAGGAAGATCTCACCAATGTGGAGCAACCAATCAAGATTCACGATGTGGCAGAACGTATCACCAGAAGCAGAGTCATCCGATCATGCAAAGTCTAGAAGGAGCGAGAACAAGTTTTGAGAGCCGAGTATCCCAAACTTTTTGATCACCAAGTCTGAATCTTGGGGTCAAGATTCCCTTTAAGGGGGGTAGGTTTGTCAAATTTCAGTTGAAAATAAAACTTTAATTATTTTATGGAATTTATGAAAACTTTAAAGTTTTTTCTTAATTGTTTTAAAGCTAAAATAATTTATTTGAGAAATTTATAACCAATTATAAGTTATAATTATTTTACTTAAATCCAGAATGCCCTAGAGATTTTCTGTGAGTTTTCTCATAATTTTTGGATTTTATTTGCTATTTTATAAAGACTTTTTGAATTTCTAGAATTATTTAAATTAGAAAAGGAGTTAAATTTGGCCAGCACAGTACTGGGCCGAATCCTCCCAGCCCAGCACTATTCTCGCGCGCCCGACAAGTTCTTCCCGCGTGTTGTCGTTGCGGACCGTTCGATCAAAATCGAACGTGTGGATATCGTGAGGATATGGGCACGATCTCAGGATGATGAGTCAATTGGCAATGGCGTTGTTGGTTTGCAAAATCTCGCGTTTTCGGGTTTGCTCCAAATTTGTCGGACCACGCGGTTCGATCGGTTGTGTCGGCGGTCGGACCGCGCGTGGAGAGGTCCGACCGCCATCTTGGGCCGGTCCGACCGATAAATTGAAAAGTGGTTTTGGAGCCGAGCCAAAAATAGGTTGTGTAGGCAAGTGGGAGTCTCCGGATGTGGTCACATCATTTTGGAGCTCCGGTCAAAAGTTCTATTGAGTTGAAAATTCCGTAAGGTTTCGGATTCTCATTTGGAAATTTGGCTAAGTCCTTTCAGGCGGTCCGGCCATGGGTTGTGGGATCGATCGGATCGACTGAAATCGATCGGGCCCGCCTTGTGGGTCGGTCGGACCCACCGATGACTTGGAGGTTAGCCAAGTTTGCATTGAGTTGATTTGAATGTGTTTTATGTATGGAGTTCAATGCTTTATTGTTGCATATTGCATTGCGGGTGACGTGGGTCAAGTGAAGGACCGAAATGGCAGCAGAGGGGGTGAATGGTGCCTTAAAATTAAGAACTCCCCTTATCAGATTTAAATAAGATCAACAAACCCTCTCAAGAAGAGTAAAACAAAATCGAGAACAAAACATACATTCGGTATTACGCTCAAAATCGGACGTCCAATTTTACGTGGTACTTCCGCTCCGTAGTTCCGCTCTGGACAATCGGAAGTTCGATTGTCTGACCAAGAACGAAGGCGCTCGGGTTTCTTTTCAAAATCCAAAACTAAATCTTGAATGCTCTTCTCGGTCAAGTTTCACGGGACATCATCCTAAACACCTTCTTGACCTCATGGAGAAGAATTGCAACCAAAGATTCAATAATCGAACCAAAAGCGGATTTCTTGAAGAAGGGCAAGAAACACAAAACCAATGATAAGCGAGATTCTCGATTCTTAGAGCATGAAACTTTGAGGAAGTAATAGCAATACCAAAACGATTCTAGATATGAAGTTTCATGCTATTTCATAAAGCGAAACGAAAGATATGCCAAAACCCTAGATATTCAACATGAGCAGAGAGAGAGAGAGTTGCAAAATCGGATAATCGAAACCTCGATTTCATTGAATTGAAACAAGGATTACAGAGGTAACACAAGAGGAATGATTACAATAAGTTTCAGTTCATCAACTCCACGAACTCAAAAAGCAAAACACACCCTTTTGGTGGAGCTAACCCTAATTTTTCTCTCAAAAGGTCTAACCCTAACACTGTGGTTCTCCCTATTTATAGCCTCGCTAATGGGCCTCCAACCCATTAAGCCCGCTACATCCGAACGGAACCGCCTCCACTTTTGCCGCTTTGCGAAAAGACCCTTTCGCCCCTTGCTCACCTTCTGGAAGCCTCCCGTACACCTTGTTGTGCACGACTCACAACCGCTTCAAGATTCACGCCGTCTTCGACACATCCCGACCGTTCTGACCTCAACGCCTCCTGCGCCTAGTCCGGTCAACGTGTCTCGCCACGACTCCATCTTGATGCCCTGCAGTCAACACAGACACAAAACACATCACATAGCATTGCACAATAACATAGCATCATCATTTGTATAAGACTCAAACTCATACAAGATCAAAATCACAAAATAACCTTCTCTGCACAGTTCTGGACACAATCGGAAGTTCCGCACTTATAACAGCGGAAGTTCCGATTTCCGGAACATCCGCACTCGTCAGGATTATCGGAAGTTCCGCGCTCAACACTGCGGTACTTCCGATATCCGGAACAACCGACTTCCCAGAAATTTAATTCCGATTTGATATCTCAGAGAACTCTCAATGTCAGTAATATCGGACATTCGCTACCCTTGTGCGGAAGTTCCGATTTCCTTCACCAAACCAAAACCGGATAAATCGGAAGTTCCTTTTTCCAACACCGGTAGTTCCGATATATCGGAACTTCCGCTCCATACACAGCGGTAGTTCCGATTTCCCTGACTTAGCCCAGAAACAGTCAAACCGAAAACCTCAACTTTCAATCTAATCAACACACTTGTCAAATACTCATCACTCAGAGTGGAGAACCTCTCACATGGTCTCTCAATCTCCCCCTTGATGAGTATATTGACAATTACCGAAAAAGCATAAGATGAGTTTGAGATTTCAGTCAACCAAGGTCTAAACAAGAGTAATTAAGCTCAAGACCAAGTTGACAAAAAGAGAAAGACTTGAGATAAGATGAAAGAGCAATTTTCGCACAAAACTCAAGGCTTTTCTTCAGAAGGCTTTTTCTCACAATCATTCTCCCCCTTTGGCAATAAAATCATCAATATGTGGAAAAGGGAGGAAAAGACTATATGATGTTCATTTTAAGCATTAGGAGCCATGTAGATTATCCAAAAAGACTATTAGAGTATTACACCAAGCCATAACACAGAAGAATGCTATCAAGATCATGACAATCGATGTATAGAAGAGCTAAGGCAGTGAGTCCATAATCGATTAATGATCCAATTCTTTATCAGGTCAAATAAGTCAAGATTGAAGTCTAGCTAAAGATATCCAAAGATGATATAAGCCATGTCAAATAATCTAAGTTGAACCAAGAAGACTCATACTGAACAGTTTAGAGTGCTACCAGTTGAAGAAGGACTTATTTTATCCAGAACTTGTTCTCTTTGAAGATAAGCAATTTTAGCACATTTTTTCTTTTTCAGAAGACTTTTTATGGTTTTATCTCAGTAAAGCAAGCTCTGGACTAGGTGCCATCCACAACTGCCTCCTAAGCTTCAACCATTTTTTTAAGACATGTGCTAGATCCCAAGCCTTATCGACCACTCCAAACAACAGACTTAAAGAGATGATCTTAGGTCATCCAAGGCTCCCCCGAGTTCATGCCTAGTGCAATGGCAAGCCGTCTCATGAGAAAGATTTGGTGAGATCGGTTTTTCGCAAAGAGATCATTTTGCTTTTGAAGTTTTTAGACCGATGATTAGAGATAAGTCATGTTTTCTTAACAAACCGACACGACTTACTCAAAAGTTCAAAAGAGATTCAGACTCAACTCGACCTATTTGACATGGCGAATTTCATAAAGGATAGTTTCAACGGACTAGTCTCAAGAGCTATCATGACAAGATTTTAATTCAGTTTAGCATTTTTAATTACCTTAGCATGGCAAAGACTAAACTACACATAAAAAGTCATGATAGATCTAGCAGTTTAGCATAAATCATGGCAAGATGTAAGATAGTGTAGACAGATCATAAGGGATAATAAACAAGGCTCCATTTGATTATTATGCAATGCTTGATGAAATACACAAAAATCCGGATTCCCTTGAGAATAAGATACATCTTTTAATTCAGGTTGAGTTAAGGCAGAATTAAGAGTATGGTGTAACCAAGAAAAAACTCCCCCTGAACCAAAGGAACAAAAACGAGAATCTGATAAGTAAAACAGAAAAGACAGTCCTTTAGAGCATAGAAAAGATATAGAAAACTATCGCTCGAGACGTGTTCTTATCTACCCCATATGATTCTAGGACTATCGGTGATCTACACAAACACTAAGGAGCAAACACTTTGCCCCTGTCTACCCAAGGGTGGCCGACCCTGCTAGAACCTATAAGAAGTGAGTAAGCTCTACTTAGAGAAGGAAGAGGCGACTAATAAGCGACATCCTAGAAGCACAAGACAAGAAGTGGCAGTCAAAGCAATGTGACAAGAGAAACACTCTAACCTATGCTGGAAGGACTTCGACCCGAAATATTAAAAGAAATGAAACCAGACAGGAGTAAGCGTATAATATAATATAATATGATATAATATGATACTGAGAGTAGCACAAAGCCCCCTCCACGAAGATCCGTAAGGACAAACCACTAAGCTCTCCGCAGTGAAAACCGAGAGTCGCCGGAGGCTTAGTGAAGATATCCGCTAACCGGTGCTCACTCTCCTGGCTGGAGCACAATGTCACCCTTCTCTACATGATCTCGAAGAAAGTGATATCGATATCTATATGCTTGGTCGAGAATGTTGCACTGGGTTCTTTGCAATGCAAATCGCAGGCGTGTTATCACGAGAAGAGTGGAGCAGATCGATAGATAGCAGAAATCCTGCAGGTCGAGACCATCAAAGCACTTGACTACGAGAATCGGCTGCGACAGAACGCTCGGCCTCTGCGGTGGATCTGCGCAACAGGATTGCTTCCTCGGCGACCGGAGGCGAGAGAAGTGCCAATGAATTGGCAAGTGCGGTGCTCTTCCTATCTATCCTCTGACCAAATAAATCGCATCGGAGAAGGCTCTAAGAGATAGACAAGAAGAGGAAGAGTACGGATACCATAGTCAATAGTAGCTCGAAGGTACCGAAGATGCGCTTCACCGCCGACGGTGAGATACGCGAGGAGAAGCTCGAAAGCGAGCACAGACACCTGACGAAAAGTGTATGTCCGGTCTCGAGGCCGTGAGATACAGAGAGAGCCAATCATGCTCTGAAATCCTTTTGGTCAACAGGTTCGCCGTCTTCATCGGATCGAGCATTTGTAGATGCCATTGGAGTTGATCTGAGCTTTCCATCATTCATGTCGAAGCAGCAGGAGGTCTCGAGTGTATTTGCCTTGATGAAGAAAGGTACCCTCCAGTCTGTTTGATTTGGAAGCCAAGGAAGAAGCTCAACTCACCCATCATGCTCATTTCAAACTCTGAGCTCATGACATCGGAAAACTGGGAAACAAGAGCATGCGAGGAACCGCCAAAGATAATGTCATCCACATAGATCCGACGAGCGTAAGATCGGTGCCAAGGCAGCGGATGAACAAGGTCTTGTCAATTTTACCCATCTCAAAACCATGGCTCGTGAGATAGGACTTAAGCCTTTCATACCAAGCTCAGGAGCGCTTGAGTCCATACAAAGCTTTGGAAAGCTGTAGACATGGTTAGGGTATTTGGGGTTCTCGAAACCAGGAGGCTGTCTGACATAGACTTCTTCCTCAATAAGGCCATTGAGAAAGGCACTCTTGACATCCATCTGGTAAAGCTTGAAACCCTTAGAAGCTGCAAAGGCAAGCAGGATTCTAATGGCTTCAAGTCTAGCTCTGAGGGCAAAAGTCTCTTGAAATCTAGACCCTCAACTTGAGAGTACCCCGAGCTACCACCTAGCCTTGTTTGAATGACTAACCCATCTTCACTTTGCTTGTTCTTGAACACCCATTTGGTCCCAATGATATTGTGACCTTGAGGGGCTCAACAAGGGACCGGACCTTGTTTCTTTCAAAGTTTTCCAACTCCTCATGCATAGCGTTTGTCCAAGACTCGTCAGATAGAGCATGACAAACATCTTTAGGCTCAAATGAGGCGACGAAGGCAGAATTGAGACAGAAAAAAGACAAGCCGACTTTGGAGCGTGTGACACGCTCAAGAGGTCTCCAATTATCTGCGCCTCTGAAGGATGGTCCTTTTGAATGTGTCTTGGAGGTCCAGGTGAGATGAAGAAGTGGCCTCTACCTCATGATCGGATGAGATAGGAGCAGAGCCAATAGCTTCGTAAGAAGCGAAGGTAAGGGTGATCTCCTCGAGTGCGGTGGAAGAAGGCACCTCAAGAGGAGGAGGAAGCTGGATCGGTATACAACCATCATCTCCGTCTTCCTCTTCGTCCACAAAGATGGACTCGCATCGCTCTAAAGAACCTGAGATATCAGGCCTAGTCCCCGGACTGGCCTCATCGAAGGTCACTTCACAGGTCTCAAACAACTTACTAGACTCGCAGTTCCAGACTCTATAGGCACGAGAAGAAGTCGAGTAACCGGAAAGATCCCATCACAAGATCGTGACTCGAACTTATCTAGGTTCCTGGACTTGAGAATAAAACACTTGCAACCAAACACACGAAAATGTGAGACGCCTGGTTTTCGCCCATATCTCAACTCATAAGAAGTGCGATGCAAGAGTGCCGAAGAAAAACTCTGTTAGAAACATGACAAGCGGTAGCAATTGCCTCATTAAAACTTCCTAGGTGTAGAGTACTCATCAAGCATCGTCACAGCCATATCGACTAAGGTGCGGTTCTTCCTCTCCACAACGCCATTTTGTTGGGGGCGTATGGAGACGAGGCGATGCTCTACACTGTCTCACCACAAAACTCTCAAAGTAGGAATTCTTGAACTCGGTGCCATTATCGGCGAATTGCTCGTAATGCACAGGAGCTCAACAGAAAGCCTACCAAAAGACCACGAAAAAGAGTAAGCGTCTCATCCTTGAGGCTAAGAAGAACACCCAAGAATACCTCGAGAAGTCATCGACCACGACAAATGCGTACCACTTCCTCCCTCGATTGCACTCTAGATGGTCCTCATCGTGTCCATATGGGCGATTGACACAGTGCATCTGTCATAGTCATCAGAATGCGGAGGATGTGAAGCGGCAACCATTTTGCCGTGACGGCAAGGAGCACAAACAAGATCCTTGACCATTTTGAGTTTTCGCACCACGAATGAGATCGTGGCCGCTAACTCGGTCGATGATCAAATCCTATATGACCAAGTCTCCTATGCCAGAAAGTCAAATCACGGATTGAAGCAATTAAACATCGGAGAGGATCACGGAAGATCCGGAAAAATCAGCACGAAAGATCCTCCCATATCGAGAAATCCATAAACTAGACTACCCGAAGAATCAAGAATTTGGCAATTGTTTTTCTTAAAGCTCACCTCGAAACCGTCATCGGTAAGCTGAGAGACTGAAAGCAGATTATACTGCAGCTTACTTACTAAGGCAACATCTTTTAAAATAAAAGAATCATTAATGCTCACAGTACCTTTAGCGATGACTCGCCCAATTGAAGCATCTCCGAAAGTGATCGTCTCATCACCTGGAGCGCGGGCTAGGGAAGAAAACCAACGAGACTCACCAGTCATATGACGTGAACAACCGGAGTCTACAATCCAGACCTTTCCCTTCCCACCCCGGCGACCCTGAGTCAAACAGAGAGTAAAGTCTCAGTACTGGGGTGAATCAACAGTGATTTTGGCACCCAATACTGAGTAACACGGCGAACAGATGAAGTAGTCAGGCAAGACTGACCTCTATCTACCCTACGCTCTCTGTCACTCAAAAAGTCAAAAGATCTCACTGTTCTTTGGATCCATTGCTATGGAAGAGCGAGTCGAAGTGCCAGTAACATGCTGATCTCGCCGCGGGTAGCTATCTCGAAAGGAAAAATGAGATCTACCCTCAGGACGGCGGAAGTTACGACCAAAGGGAGCATGAGAACGAAACTCAGAAAACTCAGAAAAACCAAGTCCTCGATGCTGCCCAAAATCATCAGATGGAACAAACCTAGACCTCGTGTTGGTCTTAGGTGCACTCAAGATCTGGGGTTGACCCTGAATGTGCCTAAGGGACTCAACACGGTCTTTACGCGCGATCTTGGCGCGCCTGAAGCAGTGATCAACTAAATGTCCATCTTTCTGACAGAAGGTGCAATGATACTTCGCCTACGAGAGGTCAAGCTGCAGTGGAATCACCTTCTTCGTCGAAATCCTTTGAACAAAACCCACGACTTAAAATTTACTTTCTCGATCCTGGGCTTAGTTTTGATCACACACAGTGCTATGGTTTTGAGCACGACGGTGGATGCTTCCTCATATCCTCCCGATATCATATCCTAGACCACGATTAAATCTGCAAATTTTAGATTTGTCTAGAATGAGATTGAGCTTCTTCTTGCCTCCTACAAACCTCTCGAGAGTGTTCATAAGATCTTGACACTCCGAAAGAGAGGTGCAAGAAGAAGCAGGGGAAGAAGGGACAGCGAGAAGGTAAGGGAGCGAAGAAGAACCAACAACAGAGGAAAGATTGGCTTGTGCACGCACAACCGACTTTGGGGGGATCCCCATCGCTAGCGATTGGTTCACGTTACTAGGCGTCTCTACCAACCCTTAGACTTCTTCCCGGCACACACAATACAAGCGGATGATTGTGTCTCTAGAAGATCCTTAGTTACTTCACACATTTTTCATCCAATGCAACAGATCACATTTTAGTTTATTACAATGATTGCAAGGTGAGCTAACAGGTCCTTAGAAGCATCTTGAGCCAATTTATTCTTGTGATCAATCATTTCTTGAAAGCGCTTAGAATCTGATTCTAATTCAAAGAGATTAACTTAGGGACAGTTTAAACAAGAAACAATAGGCTCTAGTAGCGCGACTTGAAATTCAACAATTTTGTGATCCGCCTGCTTTAGGTTCATCTTGAGATTATTACAATTTTCACAAGTTTGAGCAGATCAAGCAACATGGTATAAAGACCTCCAAGCGAATTGTCCTTAACCTCACATGAGGTGCAAGCAATAGCCTCAACAAAGAGTGGATGAAGGAGGTGCTATCCTACTTATCTCTAATTCAAAGAAGAAGGCTAATGTTCTCTACCTTAATCATGTCAAGTTCGGAGGACACACTATCATGTAAGGTCCTTAGTTTTTCCATATCATCAATCAAAGCTGGCATGTGTCACATTCATCACGGGAGGGAGCGGATGTAAGTAAAGTAAGCTCCGTGATAGTCTAGCTACTTCCTTCTCCAACCCAGCACACTTAGCCCTAGACTTAGCATGGAATCTACCTAGCTTAAGAAAAGCATCATTAAGCTGGTCATAAGTGGGACTAACCTCATCGGAGTCGGAGTACAGCTCGCTGTCGCTCAGTTCGCCCCCGAGGGCCATGAAGCACATGCCGGAGAAGTTGCCGTCGTCCTTGGGATCATGATCGTCCTTCCCATCATCGTCACTCCACCCCTCCACCTCGCTGGTGTCCAGTTCGTCGAGGGCGGTGAGGACGCGATGGAACAGCTTCTTAGCCTTCCCAAAGTTGCGGAACTTCTTCTTGCCTTGGTCAGGTGCTGAGGGCTTCGTGTTGCGGTTCTTGTCGATGTAGTCGTTCTTGCTTGGACCGCCATAGTCACCTTTGCCCTTCCCAAGCTTGGGACAGTTTGCTCGGATGTGGTTGGGGCCACCACACTCGAAACAAATCACAGGACCTCCTCTTTTACCATCCCTCCTCCTCTTGTAAGCATGGGAAAACTTCCGAGCTAGGAGGGCTAGCATTCATCCTCAAGTCGCTCTAGCGATCATCGGTTATGTCACAGAGCGACTAAGGAGAACCCACGATCGACTCGTAAGAAGATCCAGAGGTGGGATCGGTGACTAAAGCCATCGACCGTGACTTGACCTTGAGAGACAATGTCAATCTCGTGAGTCTTGAGACGCGAGTAAAGCGCATCAAGAGTCAGGGTCGAGAGGTCCGTGCTATCTTTGATGGTAGTCACTTTCATCTCCCAAACACGCAGATCAAGTGCGAAAGCATCTGTCGGCGTTATCCGAGTCGGGTATGTAAGACCGACCGCTCGGAGGTTGCTCAAAATCTTGTGAAACGCGAAAAGCACTCATCTAAAGATTCACCGACAAGCATCTCAAATTTCATTGTATTCACGCTTGGCTGGTCTTGTCGAACCGTCTTAATCTCGAGTGGTGCCCTCATGGTATGCATCGAGGTCACCCAAATGTAAAGCGTAAATCAAATGAGAAATACGATCAAACTCATACGCTTAAACCACGAATGATTATGTTCCTTGCCTTAGCATTTGCCTCAACATCGACCATGTTTCCGGCATTGATGTTCTCATCGGCGAGAACAAACAAATCTAACCTTCACCTTTCTCCGGATGGCATACCCCGAGCACGGATGTAAGTTTCCATTCGGCTCTTCCGAAGGGTAATCCGGACCATCAAAAGCTGGAGGCTTGGTGGAATACTTGTCCATTGCCATGGCTCAACCGACCGGTTAAGATCTATCAAGAAGAGCTAACCGGCTCTGATACCAATTGAAGGACCGAAATGGCAACAGAGGGGGGGTGAATGGTGCCTTAAAATTAAGAACTCCCCTTTACTGTATTTAAATAAGATCAACAAACCCTCTCAAGAAGAGTAAAACAAAATCAGAGAACAAAACATACATTCCAGACTGTTCTGTCAAAATCGGACGTTCCGATTTTACCCGGCGGTACTTCCGCACTCCGGTAGTTCCGCTCTGGACAATCGGAAGTTCCGATTGTCCTGACCGAAGAACAGTGCGCTCGGGTTTCTTTTCAAAAATCCAAAAACTAAATCTTGAATGCTCTTCTCTGGTCAAGTTTCACAGGACATCATCCTAAACACCTTCTTGACCTCATGGAGAAGAATTGCAACCAAAGATTCAATAATCGAACCAAAAACGGATTTCTTGAAGAAGGGGCAAGAAACACAAAAACCAATGATAAGCGAGATTCTCAGATTCTTAGAGCATGAAACTTTGAGGAAGTAATAGCAATACCAAAACGATTCTAGATATGAAGTTTCATGCTATTTCATAAAGCGAAACGAAAGATATGCCAAAACCCTAGATATTCAACATGAACAGAGAGAGAGAGAGTTGCAAAATCAGATAATCGAAACCTCAGATTTCATTGAATTGAAACAAGGATTACAGAGGTAACACAAAGAGGAATGATTACAATAAGTTTCAGTTCATCAACTCCACGAACTCAAAAAGCAAAACACACCCTTTTGGTGGAGCTAACCCTAATTTTTCTCTCTCAAAAGGTCTAACCCTAACACCAGGGTTCTCCCCTATTTATAGCCTCTGCTAATGGGCCTCCAACCCATTAAGCCCGCTACATCCGAACGGAACCGCCTCCACTTTTGCCGCTTTGCGAAAAGACCCTTTCGCCCCTTGCTCACCTTCTGGAAGCCTCCCGTACACCTTGTTGTGCACGACTCACAACCGCTTCAAGATTCACGCCGTCTTCGACACATCCCGACCGTTCGACCTCAGCGCCTCCTGCGCTTAGTCCGGTCAACGTGTCTCGCCACGACTCCATCTTGATGCCTGCGATCAACACAGACACAAAACACATCACATAGCATTGCACAATAACATAGCATCATCATTTGTATAAGACTCAAACTCATACAAGATCAAAATCACAAAATAACCTTCTACGCGAGCTCGACACAATCGGAAGTTCGACTTATAACGAATGAAGTTCGATTTCGAACATCCAAGACTCGTCGGGATTATCGGAAGTTCGCGCTCAACAACTGCGGTACTTCCGATATCCGGAACAACCGACTTCCCAGAAATTTAATTCCGATTTGATATCTCAGAGAACTCTCAATGTCAGTAATATCGGACATTCCGCTACCCCTTGTGCGGAAGTTCCGATTTCCTTCACCAGAAACCAAAACCGGATAAATCGGAAGTTCCTTTTTCCAACACGTGAGTTAGATATATCGGAACTTCCGCTCCATACACAATGTAGTTCGATTTCACGACTTAGCCGAAGCACCAAACCGAAAACCTCAACTTTCAATCTAATCAACACACTTGTCAAATACTCATCACTCAGAGTGGAGAACCTCTCACATGGTCTCTCATCAAGTTGTGAAGAACTTGTTCCCGGAAACGGTTTATTTGTGCATTCTTTGTGCGGTGGCTTGCGAGTCAACGGCGTCAGCGGTGAGGTGGATCGGGACTACGCTGCGCAGGTGAGGTCGAGCGATCATGGATATTTGGGTGGTCGTGTGACACAAGCATGGTGTAGAATGGGCAAGATGGATCGAGCGGGTAGTTCGAGTACAATTTGGTTAGATCGGTGTGGTGCGGATATCGGTCGCGAGTCTCTGGGAGGTTCGATGGGATTGAGACAAGAGAGGCTTGGCGACGTGATGAGAACCGTGATCAACCTACACGTGGTGAAGCAGGCGATTGCTTCAATAGTTATGTGTGTGTGGGTCCCATGTGTATTTGGGTCCCAAAAGTGAAACCCTATGTCTCTAGTATAAATAGAAAGGGGGGAGATGGAAAACCCCCTTAAGCATTCATTTGGCCCCTTCTTCCTTTTTCTAGGGTTTGGAGGAGAGGAGAGGAGAACTAGGGTTTGGAGAGATTGAGAGTGTGCTCCTTGTGTGAGCTCTTGTCCTCCTTTGTGGAGAGACTTTGTAAGTGTGGATTTCATGGGGATATGTCCCAGATCTTAGGATGATGTGACAATTGGCAATGGCGTTTCACGGTTTGTCGTTTCACGCGTTTTCGACAAAGTGTCGACTTCATTGGGCGAGGCGGTCCGACAGGTCCCCAAATCGGTCGAGACCAAGCCATGTAGGGCGGTCGGACCGGCGGTGACCAAAGTGGTCAAAATGAGCTGGGCCAAAAATAGGTGTTGTAGGCAAGTGAGGGGATCCCAATGCACTTGGTCTCATAATTTTTGGAGTCTCCAGTGAAAAGTTCTATTGGTTTAAAGTTTCGAAGGTTTGGATTTTGGGAGCTTGAATTTCGCTAAGTCTAAGGCGGTCCGGCCGCTCTCACGGAGCGGTCCGACCGCCATGGGGTGGTCCGACCGCTCACTGGAGCGGTCGGGCCGTAACTACTTGAACGTCGGCCAACCGTGGCGATGTTGTTTTGTTAGGTCAAAGTCATTGGTTTCATGGCATATGATTTGCATGATGCATGTTTTGACTAACATGGGTCAAGTTGTGAAGAACTTGTTCCCGACACGTGTTTTCTTGTGCGTGGTTGTGCGGTGGCTTGGTGGTCAACGACGGTCAGCGACGAGGAGAATCGGGACTAGACTTGAAGAGTTGAGGTCGAGCGATCGGCGATGCGGGTGAGGTCAACGACTCAAGCGTGACACAAGATGGACAAGGGTGATCTATTGGCAAATCCATGGCACATGGTGAAGCGGTTTAGGTCAAAAGTTAAAGACGGCGCGCGAAGCGCGTGCGTGTGTGACCCGCTTGTTAGTGGGCCTTACGGGAGCCCAATTAAGTCAAACCCTAAGAGTTTTAGGCCTCCACTATAAATAGGAGGAGATGGTGGTGCCTCTCTCTCTCTCGCCTTTTATGTTTCAAAACCTAATTGTCTTTAGGGAGTTGAGGTGGAGGCTAGGGCTCTTGATGGTTTGTGGTGAATTTCGTGATCCTTGATTGTCTACTGATCCATGATGGTGTGGATGTAATCCAGCTTCAATCACGAAATCAATCTATGCAAGGTTTGCTTGAGATAAGTCTCTTTTCGTTCTTGCTTTCAATTTGGTGATTTTAGGGCTTTCCTTGATCCGCAAGTTTGTGATTGATTCTTTCACGTGAATTAGCTTGCTGTGATATGTGTGAATCTATCTAGCATCATCTTGATCATCAATCTCTCACGAACAAGCTTTAGGATCAAGTTTTCGTTCTTGCCCGGTTTTAGACCTTTTGTTAATCAATTGGCAATTGCTCAAGATCGTTCCAAGAATTATCATAATATTCAATTGGAATAGGTCCTCAATAGCATATAGAAGGTGTGTGCAAAGTTTCATAAAGATTAGAGTTGAGAATCAAAAGTTTCACCTAATTGCAAGTTCGATCATCGGCTGATTTTCTTATTGCGATCGGTTCGAGTCGGCCGGTCAGATCGCCGTCATCACCGGTCGACCGATTTTGAGCGGTCCGACCGCCAAGACAACGCCGGTCCGACCGCTTCGCAATCGGTCCGACCGGTTGAGTATAACGGTCAGACCGCCCGTGCTGTGAGTCTTGGTAATCTTAGTTGATTTTGTTATATTGCTTAGGGGTGTAATTGGATTCAATACTAGTCTTCCGCTGTACTGGTACATTGATCTTCATAGCTTTCTAATAGCTACTGGAGTTAAATTGTATTGAGTTCATAATTTGTGAAAAAGTGAGCGTGCTCCTATTCACCCCCCCTCTAGTCGCCTTTACGGTCCAACAGTAAGCATCTAGTGTGATCAAACAGTCTTGTGATGCTTAATTGAAAGATCAATTGTCCCCTTTGTGTTCTTCTCTCTTTTGGATGATTTTGGTGCTTCCTTGATTCAAAGGTTTATGCTTGGTCCCTTGGCCTATTTTATCTTGCTTTGATGTGTGGAAATACTCCTAGAGTCATCTAGATCATCAACCCCCCACAAGCAAGTCTTGAATCAAGATTTTCATATTTCTAGGGTTTGTGCACTTCTTTTGTAAAACCTTGAGAGATCGATTCTGCGGAGTGGATCTGAAGGATCGTCGCTAGAAATAGGTCTCTAATATCATTAGGGAGGTGTGCTCGAAATTTGGTCAAGTTTCATTGGTTGAATCAAAAGTTGGATCAAATTTCGTTTTGGAGTTGGACTTGATTTTGAAGATCGGGTGAACCGGTCTGACCGGTTGTGCAACGGCGGTCCGACCGCCCGCTTTTCAGACCGCTAGTACTGCCGGGTCGAACCGATGTCCAACGGTCCGACCGCTAGTTAGTAGCCGGTCCGATCACGATTGATATCGGTCGGACGATCACCGTGGTAGCTTGTCCGACCGCCAGATGCCGATTGAGCAGTGAGTTCTTTTCTCCACTTGTGTCGTGTGTTTGAGGGGTTTATCAAATCCAACACAAGGCTTCCAATGTGCGCTTACTGATCTTCTTAGGCTTCATAGCTAAAGGAGTAAAGTTCGTGTTGTATTTGATTTAGGCGAGAAAGTTGAGAAAGCGCCTATTCACCCCCCTAGTCGCCTTTACGGTCCTACAAGTGGTATCAGAGCCGGTTAGCTCTTCTCATAGATCTTAACCGGTCTTTGGAGCCATGGCGACTGACAAGTACTCAACCAAGCCACATATTTTTGATGGAGTTGACTTTGCATATTGGAAGGCTCGTATGCAAGCATATATCGAGGCTCAAGGGCACGCTATTTGGCTTAAGGTGAAAAATCCTTATGTCGTGCCAGCCGATGACGATATGATCACTCCAGATGTGGAGGCCAACAGCAAGGCTCGGAATTATTTGATCCAAGGCCTTAGTCGATCTGAGTTTGAGCGTGTTGCTCACTTGCGGTCTGCTCACGAGATCTGGCGGACTCTTTGTGACTATCATGAAGGGTCCACTGCGATCAAGGAAGTGAGACAGAACCAGCTCAAGAAAGTATACTCAAAGATCGAGCAAAGGCCTGGTGAGTCTTTGGATGAGCTGTGGGGAAGATTCTCTAAGATTCTTCATGATCTCCGCGCTGTTGACTTGGTATTTTCTGAGTCTGAAAATGCACGCCAACTTTTGGGTGCTCTTGATGTGAAGGTGCGGGAATGAAGATCACTTCCATCAATGACAACACTGTCATGAGTGAGCTTACCATGGATAAGCTTTACTCGAGGTTGAAGACACATGAGATTAATTTTATCTCGCGTCTCCCCAAGACAGAGTCGATGGCATTAGTGGTCGACAAATCCAAGCAGTTGTTCTTCTGAGTCTCTTGATTGTAGCTCATCTGGGTTTTTATTATCTGCTTTACATTCTTTAATCGATGAGCAACTTGAGAAACTGCCCGAGGATGACTTAGCCCTCCTATCCACCAAATTCACAAGAGCGTACAACAAGGTGAGGAATAGGAGGAGAAGTGGACCTATCACGTGCTTCGAATGTGGTGAGCCAAACCACATTCGCTCCAGGTGCCCCAAGCTAAAGGGCAAGGAGGAGAAGGAGACAAGAAGACATCCCCAGGAGAGGGATGCAAAACCCAAGAAGACAAACTATCGCAAGTTTGTCAGTCGAGTCCTTGCCGCTCTAGAGAATGTAAATATGAGCGATGTGGACTCGGAAACGGAGGACGACGAGAGTGACTCTCGTGGCAAGAAGAAGGCTCATGACTTCACAGGCATGTGCTTCATGGCCAAGAACAGCCACGACAGTGACTCCTCCAACGATGAGGATCCTTTTAGTGATCCTGATGAGATATGCCCTTCTATTGCTGACATGAAAAGGGCTTTGGTGCTTGCTGAACAGAAATTGCATAAGCAAGTAAAAATAATTAAGAAGCAGGACATTATGATTAATAATTTGAACCTAGAAGTTGTTAGGCTTAAATCTATTAATCCTGATGATATTTGTGATTCGTGCACTAGCTTGCTTAAAGATTTGACAAGCTTGAAATCTGCTCATTCCTCTGTTACTAACCAACTGAAAGATGCTCTCGATGAACTAGAATCTATCAAGTCTAGTTCTGCTTGCTTAGATGTCATTTCACTTGATGTGACTGCCATGGAAGCTATTCCTTTAACTTGCTCAAAGTGTGCTTTGCTAGAATTAAAACTGGATAGCTCTTTAAAAGAATTGTAAAAAATTGATGCTAGTCACACATGCTCTCATTGTAAGAATAATAGGATTAAGATGCAAGAGATGACTGAAATACTGGTTTACTCTAGAGTTGCATCTTGTGAAAATTATCCCAAGCTTACAATTGAGATTGAAGCCTTAAACAAGACTCTTGAAGAAAAGGCTAAAATTGAAAGATCCATGTCTTTTACTGCTTCTAAGAAAGTTATTGATTCTAACTCTTGTGTTTTGAATGCTGAAGTTGAAACCATGATTAATCAGATTCAAGAGGCATTTAGAGTCAAATTTAAGGAGCGATTGAGCAGATTAAGGAATCCTATTGTGTGTCTTGTGAGGCCTTCAAAGTGGAAGTGGCCCTTCTTAAGAGTAAGCGTAATGAGGTAATCAAGTCTAGCAAGTGCACTAGATGTGAATGTTTAATTAAAGAGAATGATTACCTCAAGGTGACTCTTGAGAAGTTTTCAAGTGGGAACAAGAAACTCAACATGATTCTTGATCAATCCAAGGTGTGCGTGAAAAATAGTGGTCTAGGTTTCAATCCCCTAGAGCATTCCAAGAAAAACCCACCTAGGATTGCTAGAGTTGTGAAGAATGGTTTGTTTTAGTTAGAACCTCCTAAGCCATCCGGGGTTGTTTTCAAATCCGCTGGTTTTGCTCAAAATCTTTCTGGCAAGAAAGGTGCTTTCACTCATTCTGTACAGACCTCTCAAAAGGTCCAGTACCATTGCACCTTCTGGAAGAAAGAAGGCCATACTGTTGAGTTCTGCTTTCGGAGAGCAAAACTTGAGAGAAAAGAGAGGATGAGCGTCCTGAGATCCATTAGAGGAGTCCCTTCTCCAGCAGTAGTCTCTAGAGCTAGACAGCCTGTTTATCGCAACACATATAGGCCTAGATTTGTAGAGAACTTTGTAGACTCTTTTGGTCGGTCTAGGCAGCATGTTGGATTAGGACATCGTGAAGAGAGACCACGGGTAGCACCTAGACAGGGGGAGTATCGATCTTTTGGTAGATCGTTTCGGAGAGGTCTAGGTGGTTCTCATGTGCATCCTTATGATTTTATTCTGATCATGTTTTCTTTGTTTCCCTTGCTTGCTCCCGGACATCGTGCTTCTCGATCTTTGGATTCCTCGATCATTTATCACTAACCCCATTCTTGAGGCACGGATGTTTTCGATTGTGCTTTTAGGTCATGCTGCGTGCGAGGAAGGAGGACATATGGCTTGTTGACTCGGTGTTCTCGACATATGACCGTAGATTCTAGATGGTTCTCCTCCTCACACGTGCATCCGACAACGAATTGATTACATTTGGGGATGCTTCTCTGGGACCGTGGATCGCAAAGGGCACTTTGCGCGCGTCAACGACAAGTTCATGCTTAAAGGCGTTGCTTTGGTAAGTAAGCTGAGGTATAATCTTCTATCTGTTTCTCAGCTGCTTGATGAGGGTCTAGAAGTGAGGTTTAAAAGTGGAGAGTGTAGTGTTCTAGATTCCTCGGGTGAGCTTGTTTTTAAGATCTCCAGATTTGAGAAGATCTTTTGTGCTAATTTGAAGATCTCTTACATTTAGGTCCTAGGTGTCTTGTAGCCTCGATTCTCATGACCTTGTTTTGTGGCATCGTAGACTTGGGCATATAGGTTTTGATCATTTGTCTAGAGTCGGTTGCAAGGACTTGATTAGAGGTTTGCCTAGTGAAGGTCATTAGAGATCTTGTGTGCTCACCTCTGTAGACATGGTAAGATGGTGTCCGCTTCCACCCACCTCTTACTTTGGTAATGATTGATGGACGTGATGCTTCTTCACTTAGATCTGATTGGTCCTTCTAGAGTTCATCGGTGGTGGGAAATGGTATGTGCTGGTGGTTGTGGATGATTACTCCAGGTATTCATGGGTTTATTTTCTCGCTTCTAAGGACGAAGCATTTGGATTCTTTAGAGATTTGGTCCTTAGAATTCTTTGTTGATATACCGAGCTTTAAAAGCCATTAGGAGTGACAATGGGATGAGTTCAAGAATTCTTCTTTTCTACCTTACGACCGATAGGGAATTGAGGATCAGTTTTCTTCTCCTAGAGTTCCCCAGCAGAATGGTGTTGTAGAAAGGAAGAACAGAACCCTTGTAGATATGGCTCGGACCATGTTAGATGAGCATTCAACTCCTAGGAGATTTTGGGCTGAGGCGATCTCTACTGCTTGTTATATCTCCAATAGGGTTTTCTTGAGATCTGTGGTTGGGAAGACCTCTTATGAGCTTAGATTTGGTCATTCACCCAAAGTCTCTCATTTCAAGATTTTTGGTTGCAATTGCTTCATTCTTAAACATGGCAACCTTGATAAATTTGAGTCTAGATGTTTTGATGGCATATTTCTTGGATATCCTGCTCATTCTCGTGGCTATCGTGTTTTTAATGTTGATACTAACAAAATTGTTGAGACTTGCGAAGTCACTTTTGATGAGGCTAGTCCTGGTACTAGACCCGATGCTTCAGGTACACAGGTTCCTAAAATTCAAGGAAGCATCTTCGTCGATGATGAATCCGAGGATGAAAAACCAAACCATCCTCCAGCTACCTCTGAGAGGGGTGGAGAGCCTGCTACTACTACTTCAGTTTCAGCTTAGCAGCCTCCTCCTATCCCCACCGATGATCTGAGTGGCTCTGTTCCTACCTCCACAACTCATGAGGTAGAGGCCATTTCTGCACCAGGAGCACCTCTTCGCATTCAGCGACAACATTCACCTGAGCAGATGATTGGGGATCTTCAAGAGCGAGTCACTCGCTCCTGGTTTATTTCTCCTGATTCTCATGCACATTCTACTTTTGTCGCTTCTTTTGAACCCCGAGATATCACCCATGCTTTATCTGATGCTTCTTGGGTCAATGCCATGCATGAAGAGCTTGAGAATTTTGAAAGAAACAAAGTCTGGACTTTAGTTGAGCGGCCTTCTGATTCTCATGTTATTGGAACAAAATGGATTTTTAAAAATAAACAAAGTGAGGATGGATTGGTTGTTCGCAATAAGGCTAGACTCGTAGCTCAAGGTTATTCTCAGGTAGAGGGCTTAGACTTTGAAGAGACCTTTGCTCCAGTAGCTAGATTGGAAGCCATTCGCATTCTTTTAGCATTTGCAACATCCAAGGGTTTCAAGCTTTTTCAAATGGATGTTAAAAGTGCTTTCTTGAATGGTTTCATAGAAGAAGAGGTCTTTGTCAAGCAACCTCCTGGTTTTGAAAATCAAAAATTCCCAAACCATGTGTTTAAACTCTCTAAAGCCCTGTATGGATTAAAACAAGCTCCTAGAACTTGGTATGACAGGCTTAAGAGTTTCTTGCTTGAAAATGATTTCAAAATGGGAATGGTTGATAAAACCTTGTTCACTCTCAGGCATGGCAGTGATTTCTTGTTGGTTCAGATTTATGTGGATGATATTATATTCGGTGGTTCTTCTCATGCTTTGGTGTCAGTTTTGATTCTATGAGCGGTGAGTTCGAGATGAGCATGATGGGAGAGCGACATTCTTCCTTGGTCTTCAAATCAAGCAAGCTGAAAGAAGGCACCTTCGTTCACGAGTAAGTATACAAAGGACCTTCTTGGCGCTTCAATATGGGAAGCGAGAGGCCAATGTCTACTCCCATTGCTACAACCACCGTCTTTGGACCACGATGAGGATGGAGAGTCCGTGGACCGGAATGAGTACCGCAAAGATATGATTGGCTCCCTCATCTATCTTACAACAGCCGAGGCCGGACATACAATTCGCCGTATGTGCGTGCGCTCGCTTCGAGCTTCCTCGTGCTTCCCATCGTCAAGCGATCGTCGGATATTGGTACCTTCAAGATACGCTTGACTTTGGACTCGTATTCTTCTTCTTACGCTCTCTCAATTCGAGCATTTTTCGATCTTGACTTTGCGGGGTGTAGAGTGGATAGGAAGAGTACGGCACTTGTCATTTCTTGGGCACATCTCTTGTTTCTTGGTCTTCTAGAAAGCAGTCTTGATTTACCTGATCCACACCGAGGCCGAGTATGTAGCTGCTTGCCGGTGGTTGCTCTCGTGTTCTCTGGATTTTATCACATTGCGAGACTATGGGTTATCTTTGAGAAGTGTTCCTCTTTTCTGTGACAACACTTCTGCAATTAATATTGCCAAAAACCCAGTGCAACATTCCAGGACTAAACATATTGATATTTGATTTTATTTTCTTAGAGACCATGTTGAGAAAGGTGATGTTGTGCTTCACTTTGTAGAGTCTGAGCAACAGCTTGCAGATATTTTCACTAAACCTCTTGATTCTTCTCGTTTTGCTGCTTTGCAGGGAGAGTTAGGGGTTATTAGTCCTATTGGGCTGTTTTGAGGGGGAAGTTGTTCTTTTTGCATTCATTGTATCATAATGCATGTTTCAATTCATTTGTCTTGCATTGTATGATAAAAGTTGTGGAGCTTTGATCCTTATCCTTGTATGACTTGATTTCATATTCTATACCTTGTCATATCAAGTGTTAGTCTGCTAGACTTCTTTTATGGCTTTTCTTGTTTAGCTTAGTGTAGGACCGGAAAGGCGACTAAAGGGGGGGTGAATAGGCGCTTTCAAAACTTTCTCTCCTAAATCAAAAACCAACACGAACTTTACTCCTTTAGCTATGAAAGCTAAGAAGATTAGTAAGCGCACAGTGGAAGCCTTGTGTTGGATTCGATAAACCTGTAACACCCCAGCCCAACACTGAGCCTAGAATGCCACCACACTACTCTCTAAACTAATAATTATCGACACACTATAAAATCACAGCAAGAAAACAACAATAAACGTATCCATAGATCCCAAAAGAACACGCATAATTATGGATCAAACGATAATAAATAAGCAAGGGGAGTATAACCAGGTAAACAACCCAGGATAGCACCAACTACTGAATCCAATTCATTGAAATAAAATAATCTAGTCCAAAATGTGATCTAAACTTTATTCAGCCTCTAACATGTCCAAGAGTAATCCTGCATTGAACGAAAAGGGTTCTTATGGCAAATGATCATGTGAATGAATTATAGAACTAATCCATGTGCTCTACTCGCTCTCAGTCACGGCGTCCTCGAAAATCACCTAAAGACAACAAAAGAGCAAGGGTGAGTCCACGACTCAGCAAACACATCCATAAACAACGGACAATAATAAATCAACAGCATTCAATAACTTCATTATCATCACAGGTACTTCTATTAATATTCCCATGCAGTTATCTTCTCTTTAATTCACATCCATTAATCTCATGTATCAATGCAAGTCTATTCTACATGTCCACATGCACTTCTTTCGCGTATACCGGTATAGCATGAGTGAATGCTCGCGACAACATTCACTCTCAAGCCCGTTCCTCCATAAGGATCGGGGACCTCCTCCACTCCCGTGGAGTTGTGATCATTCATGATCACCTGCTCATATGCAAAGATGCTTATGAATGCAAACATGCAAACTCCATCATAAACATCATATCCAACTTTTCATCATGTTTATCAACAAAGATATAACCATGTCATTCCATTGTTTGCAATTAAATAAAATAAAAGCACAACAATAATGGTACTGAAAGATAAAGAATCACAGTGATCAATCATTGATCGCTGTTTACCATGCACTTGCCTTTACTAGTTGCGACGCACGATTTGGCTAGAAGATGGCAACAAGCACGACGCCTCCCCTATATTAAATACACAAACTTCAATACAAGCTACAACAACAAGAATAGCAATCAATATACTTCGCTCCTACCCGTCCCCAAAAATACCACGCTACTCCGGTACCGAATAGTTACCCATTGCTGTCCTGGTACTAAAACGAACGTAACTTTTGACTCAAAAGTCTGATCACGACAAACCACCCTGTTCTGGATTCTTCATAAAATTCTCCACATTTTCTTAGATTACGAAGACTTCTAATTAAATCATCTAACCCTCCGTTTTTAGCCCAGAAAACCGATCTGTCCGCTTCGGAACAGCAGGTCTTACTAAATTCATAACTTTTGTTTTACTCAACCAAAATTCGCGTTCTCAGATTCTACAGAACCCTTAGACAATTATCTACAACTTTCATGTAGATCAAAAGCTCTAATTAGTCTATTTACTATTTTTAATCCGCAGTCTACCAAAACAGCGCCGAAAGACGACAACCACAATGACAGCAGCCTTCCGAAAATCATAACTCGAATTCTACTTGTCCGATTGACGTGATTAAATATGCTATAGAAAGATATCGAAATCGTCTACAATTAACTAGTAGATGATATTTTCAAAATTTGCCATTGAGGTACCCGAATAAATCGTTCAACAGAGTATCAGACTAAACCCATCTCTGAACTTCCTTGTGCTAACTGCACTCTTTCTCCTACTAATCCAAACCGGATGCATGTCTATAAAATACATTGCATGTAACACCCTGTCTATTCGGAAGACAAGATGTCACCTAACAAGACAATCTACTATTCATTTCATAAGATTAACAACGCATTCAATGCTAAAGAAACGATTAACCATGATAACAATCTATGGCTTAATCACAGTTCATCTATAAATTCAAATGAGAATTTACCAAAGCGATAATAATGAACCTTCTAATGACAATCATTACAGTCCGTTACATGATAAATAAAACTGAAGATATGTAAATAGAACTTTAACGAATGATTATTTTATTCATGTGCAAGGAACGTGCTGGACTACACCCTCCCGCTAGCAACTGTTTCACTGGAATTCACCTAAAAAATAAATAAAAGCAAGAGTGAGTCGAAACTCAGCAAGCACAACATATACATTCACATAGAACACTGAATTGAAACAATCTACCAAGTACATCATTTACTTCATGAATTTAAGAAAGCATGGTATGAATGAATGAATGCATTGAAGGAGAATGGACTTTCCACATGTTTATACCGGTATAAATAGTGACACACCCGTCGGTGTTCACTTAAGCCCGCTCTTAACCAAGCGGGGATCCAAATCCGTATGAAGAGCGTTTCATACGGAATGTCAAAGCGCCTACATTGGAATGGTAGGTCTTACATGCCCATATTGGAATTAATGGGACTTAAACAAGTTTCCACTCCGTGGATGACAAGAATGAATTATGTATGCATGAAATGAAAAACATAACTTGGCATTCAACTCAAGGTATCATCGAATAAGGTATTGGACTCTACCACATCATACTCAAATCACATGAATATTCATAATTTACCAAGTTAACATGAAATCAATGAATTCACACGAATTAAACATTTGCACTTGCCTTCCGTGTGGTGACGTGTTGTGAAACAACGAAGGTGTCCTTCCACCCACCGTCTCACCGCCTACACAAGTATTACCACGTATTACGGATAATCGAATATGGCACAGCTACAAGTGTACTACGATGCTCTCTAATCAACCTACTCATCCCAAGGGTTCAATTTGACATCTACACCAAAAGTCCAGATTATCGTTCTACAGGCAGTTGCACAAGAACATTCGCCATTAATTATCTGCAACTCTAAACGACCTGAAACCAGTGCTCACTGATTCTTAACTGATCAGGCTACAAAAACTTAGTTGGCGGAATCTTCTGATTCGGCCAAAACAGAGGGGTAATTAACTGCTAAACCTAACCCATCTACAACAGTCCAGAAAACAGATCAGCAGTAAAGAAAATAGTGTAACTTTTAGCCTACTGATCCAAATGGAATGATCTGTATCAACTTGGAAAGATAATTTCAAGATCTACAATAACTTAGTTGGGGGAGTCTTCTGATTCGGCCTCTATTTTGAACAAAAACGAGGGACAAAACTACTGACCACAGATTTCAGACAGATTGGATAGTTCGTATTCAAAAATTCATATCTCTCAAACTACTGGTCGGATTTTGCTCATCTTGGTGCCAAAAGAAAGCTAACGAAACCAGGAACAAATCTCTAGAAGGGCAAAACCCCAAATTCGGCCTCTAAAGTACTGTAACAAGCCGCACAACAATCTGATCAATTCTGAAAATTCTGGAACTCTAAACCGACGTGACTCAAATGATCTCTACCGCAACAAAACTTGATCAAACAAATAACCGGGGTTCTCGTTACCCTTGAAGACCCGTATAATGACGAAGATCAACCTCCGAAGGTTCTTCTCTTCCTCCATTGGCCGCCACCACAGCAGCGAACACGCGGAGGAGAACAATGGCGGTGAAGAGAGAATCGAGGAGATTGCTGGGGATCTTGGAGTGCGACTTCGGGGAAACACCAAGGGCTATTCCCAGGGGAAGAGGCGGCGCCATGGCTGAAGGGGGCGTGGTTTGGTGGAGGGGAAAGTGGAGGTGGCGGCTGCCTAGGGGGAGAAGTGGGAGGGAGAGGGAAGAGGGGGAGGGGGGGCCGGTTGGGCTAGGGTTGAGAGGGGGGGGCGCATGGGCCTTGGCCTAGTGCGGTCTCCCCCTCCTTGGCCCACTTTAAGGCCGGCCAAGGCCATGCCAGAAGTTCACTAGCCTGGGCCGGAGGCCGGGCCAAAGAATTCCGACAAACTTGAAATTTATAAAATAAAACTCTCTCCCGAATACAAATCCTTCCTAACGAAATTTGGAATATTACATTCTACCCCCCTTAACAGAATTCGACCTCGAATTCTAACCAACGAAAAGAACACAAGAATGAATTGTCATGGAGTTGGAATCAACGAATTTAACAAGTACCCGAAGCAACCAGATCTGGATACTGCTCGCACACGAGTGTCTCTAGCTCTCAAGCGGCCTCTCTTTCGGACTAGAGAAAACCACCACCCAAAGACCCAAAACGATGCCTGACCGTACACTCAACCTGAACTTTCTAGGTACTCTTATCAGAAGAGAATCGAAGGTAAGACCATACTCAATGGTCAACGTCTTAAACTATAACTCGAACCTTGAATGGTTCAGCTGCCCACTCCGCACCAAAACACACGGACGTTGCGTGATTTCGCATGAACCCGAGACGGTCAAATCGAAATACCAAATTTCTAATTTCTGCAACTTTCGAAAACGAAGAGAACCCAATTGAAAATAGAGAGTCCTCATCGCGTCCGCTCAATGTTAACTCTCCACCAAAAGATTAAATTCCAAATTTGACGGTTCATTTCAAAACAAATCCATTTTCTAAATAGGCAGTTTACAAATGAACACCACTACAACCAAATGAGAAATTACTGGCACGCCCAAACCAAACACTTGCAGTTTGTTTGAATTGGAAAGAATCTACATGCCAACATAACCTCAACTCAAATTACAGAAAACACCGGTCAACAACACCAAACTCACACGAGAATCAAGAAAATACCTCATTATCCGATGAACATTCTTTTCCACAGTTTCTTTCTTCTAGGAATAAAATTTCTCTCGAATCCATGAAATTTGAATTCATCGCATACCACACGAGCTTAACCCTTTTAGTTAAATATCCTCAAATCATGCTCAAACTGAATTAAATCATCCACACCATTGTGAAGAGACTCTATGAAATCTACTGGATACCCTAGGTAATACAGAATCGATTTGATTGAAAGCATCCAAAACACCACAATAGTAGGCACCACGCAATCACATTATCTTCAATTTCCAATTACAACAATTCAAGATCCTTAGCACGCACGGACATGTACTACATCAGAAGAGTTCTATCAATGACCATTCATTGCTCATGAAACTTTATTATCCCACTTCTCAGACGACAATCATCGTGTGACCAATGGTCTAGCATAAAAATGCAAAACCGGATCCAACTTCCAAAACCTCTACAACAGATTGCTCTTATAAGCGATTGTGAAATCATCGAATTAAATCTCAATATTACCACCATTCTAACATACTCACTCATTGACATCATCGAAATCACCCACACCATTTCGCAATGCTATCCAATTGCGTTACTCTAAAAATTCAATGAAGGTTTCCATACCTCGATAACCACCAACCTTTCAATCACGAATTGAAGTTCTAGAATTTCACTATACGGTGTTAATCCGTAACACCTTCGGACTTGCTTCAAGGCAAACATCTCGGTGAATCAATTTCCTCTAAGGATACAGATCAAAACTATTTCAGCATTCTACTACTCCTCCGATAACTTGGTAGCAAAATATCATCGCTACGATTACTCCTCCACCACCAAACAGTTGCCAAACTTTCACCTTGCAAACACTTCGCAACCCAAAGCGTGATCCTTTCTCAAAAGGAAGAGGCGAACAAAAACAAGTTCATTCATACAGGAAGCGTTGCTCACCACGCGCCAAGAAACCAAAAGAAATATTCTAATAAAGGTGATCTTGGAAAGCAGCGAGTTCATAATTGAGGCACACACCCTCAAAGAGAATAGCAAATAACGGTAGACACGAAAGAAAGATATTACGTTTGAAATTCGCCATCTCTTGAACGGAAAGAGCGACAAAATTAGGGACGCTTCAAATAACCACAAGATTTAATTAAGAATCGTTAAGATCCTTCAACAGGCCAACTCGCTCGAAACAGTTCATCTACTTGAGAAACACGAGATCCAAATGTTCTCAGCCACAAAACTCGAAACATTTCCCTTTACAGGTTTTCACGGAAAGCAAACGGATTAACTTCATCTCGAAGAGGTCAACGAAAATATTCTTTTATTGCAACCTCACTTTGCGAACTCAAACCAAGGAGCCTTTCGGAAAATCACACGAAACCTTTAAGAAACAATAGGTTAAACCAATTCCTCTAGTTACCCAAAATAATTTCAGTTACCAGTTGATTCACGAGCTCCAAGGTATCGTGAAAGCTAAACTTGAAATATTCTTATTTGAACGATGCCACTAAAGGCGATCAACTTACTACAACTATTAACATCAATCTCACAACAACAATTAGAAAACACTTCGAAAGATCCACGTGAAAAGAATGAGTTGATTCTTTTTCAACAGGAGAAACAAATGGAAACGATGTTCACTAACTAAACAATCATTTACGATTCGCAATGAACACAGGGCCAAAGGGGGAAAAAAGCAATTAAGCACGGAACTCATAGAACATAAGTGGAGTCTGCAGATAAAAACATAAGCCTCACCAGAAGAGAATGTCAGACTTTAACAAATAAGAACAACGAGCATTCAAGATCAAAGCGCTCACTTCAACGAAAGACCATTATAACTTGCAACAAATCATTTTACGCGGCAACCGTTTACCATATAAAACTTCAACCCCAAAAGGTCATTAACACAAAACAAGAAATTGGATCATTTTAGAAACATCAAGAAAGGCGGTCAAACTTCTTTCTCTATAAAAGAATCAACATTACCCTCACATTCTTGAACATATCAATAAACCTTCTAAAGGAAACATGACAAATCGGGTTATAGAAATCTTGACATCAAATGGAATTGTAATAACAACTTGTTCTCGAAAAGGAACCTAGTACGAATGCCACAAAGTGAGACAACCCTCTCACACAACACCACAAAACATTAGAAAGGGGTCTCGACACTTTTCCTTTTCAAAGGAGGTTATAAACTCCAACACTCCAACTACTCCAAAAGAATTGAACTGAGTCGAAATTTCTTCAATAAACTTAGTAGAAGATAATTCCGTTATCAAAATACCAAGCAGTTAACGTGTCCCTTAAACAACAAGAGAGATAGGACTCTTACAAAAGAATGATCTTGTCAATCATAACAATTACAAGTAGCAAAGAGAACTTAGCGATCAGAAAGACAAGAATTGTTTTGAAAAACATCTAGGGACCAATAGGAACCCGTAACCAACCCATTTGTTTGATTACCATCTCCGTCTTAATCACCACAAGGCACCCTAAAAAGGGTTTTTAACACTAATCCTCGAAAAGAGATCGTTAAACTTCAAGGCGGAATGATCCAAAAGAAATACATGGAGCCAATGCTTCCTCGTGTTAACGAACTTGCAGCGAAAACTCTCATTATACAAACCATCAAGCGAGTAAGCAGTCGTTATTTTCAATGAGAAGGAAGGAGCAGACATGGAAATATCAATATTGCCAACTGTCGAAGATCATTTAAAATAAAAGAAATTCAACAACTGAAAAACAATAATATTTTTCAGAGAACCATTAAAGACCTATTGGATCTCATCAACTACCATGAATCATGAACCTAAGAGAAATTCATCAACTACCACCGGACAAGAATTTGTCAAAATCGAAATCAAGGAAGAGAACCCTTTATCTAAGGCATCCCAAAAGAAATATGCAAGATCATTGTGCACTTGATAAAGAACTTGCAAAAGAAATTTGCCAATGCCGAAACCCCAGCGAACACACGGGTTGATTTTTTTTTCCAACAGGTAAGCAGAACTTAGTGAAAAAGTAAATCTTGCAATTTAACTACGCTACGTGGAGCAGAAATATCACAATAGTAGAAAGAACATTAATTGTTTCAAAGAACGATCAGAAATCTACTAAAGATTGCCCACTTCATTATAACCCTCCATTCAAAAGAAATTCACGAACTATCAGAAACTACAACCAGGAAACCAGATACAAACTTGAGAAGGACAACAACTTCATCAATGAGCTCGGGCTCAACACGTAACTATGGAGCAGGTAAGAACTTCTTTACTATTACAACACGAGCGATGGTGTAGCACAGTAAAACCTGGACAACAACCACGAACTCAACTGCTCAACGTCCGCTACCGATACGCATAGCTAATACAATCTATTATGAATAGGTAGGATCATCTCATGACAATCATAAAATTAATCCATATATATATATATAGGATAACACATCATATCATAGTTTAACACCTCATAGCACAAAACAACTCAACAACGACTCATTAATCGAGTCACAACAATTGGAATCACGGAAGCAACAGTTTACCAACCCTCCTAATGTGCACGTGTGTCAATTTAATATGTTTGAATGAACCACGGACCTAAAGCCGCTCGATACCAAGCTGTAACACCTGTCTATTCGGAAGACAAGATGTCACCTAACAAGACAATCTACTATTCATTTCATAAGATTAACAACGCATTCAATGCTAAAAAGCGATTAACCATGATAACAATCTATGGCTTAATCACGGTTCATCTATAAATTCAAGCGAGAATTTACCAAAGCGATAATAATGAACCTTCTAATGACAATCATTACAATCCGTTACATGATAAATAAAGCGAAGATATGTAAATAGAACTTTAACGAATGATTATTTTATTCATGTGCAAGGAGCGTCTTTGGACTACACCCTCCCGCTAGCAATGTTTCACTTGGAATTCACCTAAAAATAAATAAAAGCAAGAGTGAGTCGAAACTCGGCAAGCACAACATATACATTCACATAGAACACTTTGAATTGAAACAATCTACCAAGTACATCATTTACTTCATGAATTTAAGAAAGCATGGTATGAATGAATGAATGCATTGAAGGAGAATGGACTTTCCACATGTTTATACGGTATAAATAGTGACACACCGTCGGTGTTCACTTAAGCCCGCTCTTAACCAAGAGCGGGATCCAAATCCGTATGAAGAACGTTTCATACGGAATGTCCAAATCGCCTACATTGGAATGGTAGGTCTTACATGCCCATATTGGAATTAATGGGACTTAAACAAGTTTCCACTCCCGTGGACAGCAACTGAATTATGTATGCATGAAATGAAAAACATAACTTGGCATTCAACTCAAGGTATCATCGAATAAGGTATTGGACTCTACCACATCATACTCAAATCACATGAATATTCATAATTTACCAAGTTAACATGAAATCAATGAATTCACACGAATTAAACATTTGCACTTGCCTTCCGTGTGGTGACGTGTTGTGAAACAACGAAGGTGTCCTTCCACCCACCGTCTCACCGCCTACACAAGTATTACCACGTATTACGGATAATCAAATATGGCACAGCTACAAGTGTACTACGATGCTCTCTAATCAACCTACTCATCCCAAGGGTTCAATTTGACATCTACACCAAAAGTCCAGATTATCGTTCTACAGGCAGTTGCACAAGAACATTCGCCATTAATTATCTGCAACTCTAAACGACCTGAAACTAGTGCTCACTGATTCTTAACTGATCAGGCTACAAAAACTTAGTTGGCGGAATCTTCTGATTCGGCCAAAACAGAGGGGTAATTAACTGCTAAACCTAACCCATCTACAACAGTCCAGAAAACAGATCAGCAGTAAAGAAAATAGTGTAACTTTTAGCCTACTGATCCAAATGGAATGATCTGTATCAACTTGGAAAGATAATTTCAAGATCTACAATAACTTAGTTGGGGGAGTCTTCTGATTCGGCCTCTATTTTGAACAAAAACGAGGGACAAAACTACTGACCACAGATTTCAGACAGATTGGATAGTTCGTATTCAAAAATTCATATCTCTCAAACTACTGGTCGGATGTTGCTCATCTTGGTGCCAAAAGAAAGCTAACGAAACCAGGAACAAATCTCTAGAAGGGCAAAACCCCAAATTCGGCCTCTAAAGTACTGTAACAAGCCGCACAACAATCTGATCAATTCTGAAAATTCTGGAACTCTAAACCGACGTGACTCAAATGATCTCTACCGCAACAAAACTTGATCAAACAAATAACCGGGGTTCTCGTTACCCTTGAAGACCCGTATAATGACGAAGATCAACCTCCCGAAGGTTCTTCTCTTCCTCCATTGGCCGGCCACCACAGCAGCGAACACGCGGAGGAGAACAATGGCCGATGAAGAGAGAATCGAGGGAGATTGCTTGGGGATCTTGGAGTGCGACTTCGGGGAAACACCAAGGGCTATTCCCAGGGGAAGAGGCGGCGCCATGGCTGAAGGGGGCGTGGTTTGGTGGAGGGGAAAGTGGAGGTGGCGGCTGCCTAGGGGAGAAGTGGGAGGAGAGGAAGAGGGGAGGGGGGCGGTTGGGCTAGGGTTGAGAGGGGGGCGCATGGGCCTTGGCCTAGTGCGGTCTCCCCCTCCTTGGCCCACTTTAAGGCCGGCCAAGGCCATGCCAGAAGTTCACTAGCCTGGGCCGGAGGCCCGGGCCAAAGAATTTTCCGACAAACTTCGAAATTTATAAAATAAAACTCTCTCCCGAATACAAATCCTTCCTAACGAAATTTGGAATATTACATTCTACCCCCTTATGAAATTCGACCTCGAATTCTAACCGTAAAAGAACACAAGAATGAATTGTCATGGAGTTGGAATCAACGAATTTAACAAGTACCCGAAGCAACCAGATCTGGATACTGCTCGCACACGAGTGTCTCTAGCTCTCAAGCGGCCTCTCTTTCGGACTAGAGAAAACCACCACCCAAAGACCCAAAACGATGCCTTTTATTCACACACGAGTGCAGCAACAGGCACTTCTATTAATATTCTCATGCTATACCGGTATACGTGAAAGAAGTGCATGTGGACATGTAGATTAGAGTTGCATTCATAAATGAGATCAATGTGTGTTAAATAAAGGGAAGGTAACAGCATGAGAATATTAATAGAAGTGCCTGTGATGATAATGAGGTTATTGATTACTGTTGACTTATTATTGTTCGTTGTATATCGATGTGTTTGCTGAGTCGTGGACTCACCCTTGCTCTTTGTTGTCTTTAGGTGATCTTGAGGGGCCGTGGCGAGAGCGAGTAGAGCACATGGACAACACATGATCATTTGCCACAAGAATCTTTTCATTCAAAAATTGGATTACTCTTGGACATGTTAGAGGTTGAATAAAGTTTAGGACAACGTTTGGACTAGACTATTTGTTTTAATAATTTGGATTCATTGGTTGATGCTATTTTGGACTAGTTACCTGGTTATATTCCCCGTGCGTAGTTATTATCGTTTGTTCCATAATTATGCATGTTCTTTTGTGATCCATGGATATGTTTATTGTTGTTTTCCTGCTGTAATTTTATGGTGTGTCGATAATTATTAGTTTAGAGAGTAGTGTGGTGGCATTCTAGGCTCAGTGTTGGGCTGGGGTGTTACAAAATCCCTCAACCACACGACACAAATAGAGGAAAGAACTCACTGTTCTGATCTGGGTACTGGCGGTCTGACCGGCTATCACGGGCGGTCGGACCGACGGTCAACAATGATCGACCAAGCAACTAAGCTGGCGGTCGGACCGGTGGACAACGATTCGACCCGAAGCACCAGCGGTCTGAATACACGGGCGGTCGAACCGCCGTTGAAAGACCGATCGGACCGGTAGAGTCCAGTACTGAAAAACTCCACCCAAATTCAAAACGAAATTTGATCCAACTTTTGATTCAACCAATAAAACTTGACCAAATTTCGAGCACACCTCCCTAATGATATTAGAGACCTATTTCTAGCAACGATCCGTCAGATCCACTACGCAGAATCGATCTCTCGAGATTTTTCCAAAGAAGTGCACAAACCCTAGAAATGTGAAAATCTTGATTCAAGACTTGCTTGTGGGGGTTGATGATCTAGATGACTCTAGGAGTAATCCCACACATCAAAGCAAGATAAAGTAGGCCAAGAGACCAAGCATGAACCTTTGAATCAAGGAAGCACCAAAATCATCCAAAAGGGAGAAGAACACAAAAGGGAGCAAACGATCTTTCAATTGAGCATCACAAGATTGTTCGGTCACACAAGATGCTTACAAAGCCTCTCCAACAAGGTGGGCAAGAGCTCAACAAGGAGCACACTCCAAACCCTAGATCTCCTCTCCTCTCCTCCAAACCCTAGAAAAGGAAGAAGGCATGCCAAATGAGTGCTTGGGGAGTTTTCCATCTCCCCCCTTTCTATTTATACTAGAGAGCTAGGGTTTCACTTTTGGGGTCACTTACACATGGGACCCACACACACATAACTATTGAAGCAATCGCCTGCTTCACCACGTGTAGGTTGATCAGCGGTTCTCATCGCGTCGCCAAGCCTCTCTTGTCCGAATCCCATCGGAACCTCCCAGAACTCGCACCGATATCCGCACCACCTAATCCAACCAGCTGTAACGAACCACCCGTTCGATCCATCTTGCCCATCCTGCACCATGCTTGTGTCACACGACCTCACCCGGTATCCCTGATCGTTCTGGACCTCAGCTCTCCAAGCGTAGTCCCGATCCACTCACCGTTGACATCGTTGACCTGCAAGCCACCTGCACAGCAATAGACAAACAAACCGTTTCCGGGAACAAGTTCTTCACAACTTGACCCACGTCAGTTCCGCAATGCAATATACAACAATAAAGCATTGAAGTTCATACAATATACACAGTCAATACACAACAATGCAACACTTGGCTAACCTTCAAGCCATTGCCGGTCTGACCGCCCCACAGGGCCGGTCCGACCGATTTCATGGCGGTCGGACCGCTTCCACAACGGCGGTCGGACCGGTCCAAAGGACTTAGCCAAATTTTCAACTCAAAATTCCGAAACCTTCTGGAATTTTCAAACGAATAGAACTTTTGACTGGGAGCTCCAAAAATGATGGGACCACATCTAGGAGACTCCCCTCACTTGCCTACACAACCTATTTTTGGCCCAGCTCCAAAAACCAAAAAACATTTTGGCGGTCGGACCGGCCACCATGGCCGGTCAGACCGCCTGTGGTCTGACAGCCCTGGAGCAAACCCGAAAACGTGAGATTTTGCAAACCAACAACGCCATTGCCAATTGACTCATCATCCTGAGATCGTGCACATATCCTCACGATATCCACAATCTCCCCCTTGATGAACACATTGGCAATTTTCAAGAAAATGTGGTTTTTTGAAATGAAAAGTAAAAACTTCGCCGTTTTCGCATAAAGGCACAACTTGGTCCATAAGCAACAAAAAGCCTAGGAACCGACCAAGCTGGCTTCAGAATAGTGTAAGCAAGTGAGATAAGGCTATGAAAGCACCAAAGGATTCAATTTCCAGAAAGTAGCCAAAAATCTCACTTAGATCCAAATGAAAGGCAATTTTTCTATTTGACCTTTGATCATTGTGAGTATTCTTCAATTGCAAATGAAATCAGGAAAAGGCAATAGAACCACAAGACTTAACTCACTATGATCACAAATTTTCAAAAGGTTCAAAATTTTTATTTTATGAAGTTCTTTTATATTAAACCTTACCAAAAGCTCCAACATCATTTTCTTCACAATCTTTCTCCCCCTTTGACAATGAATTCATCAAAATGCATGAAAAAGAAAGAGCATGAAGGAATGACTTTATTTTTGAACTTAGTAAAAAGGAGCCATGACTATTATACATGAAGACAGTACAAGTATTATACCAAGCCATATAAAGAGTAGGCGCTATATTCAATCATGGCGAGAACATGTCTTTGCAAAGCTAAAAACAAGATAGCAGCAATCTGAGATTAACAGAATTAAAATCATGAAGAGTTGCTCAATATCATAGATTCACTCAAGGCAACCAAAAATGAGTCAAGCCATGTCTATAAGTAAAAAGAGACTCAAAACAAGAATTGAGGCATTTTGAGCATTAAGAAAATTCTTTTGAAGCAAAGCTCAAGCACTTAGCCCTTTTTGGGCAATTTTTCCTTTTTCTCTCTTTTTTTGCTGTGCTAGATCTCAAGCCTTGCCGCGACCATCTCAAGCGATAAGCTTAAAAGAATGATCTAGGTCATCCAAAACTCCCCCTGAGTTCATGCCTAGTGCAATGGCAAGCCGTCTCATGAGGAAGAATTGGTGAGATCAGTTTTTTCGCACAGAGAATTTTTTTTTCTTTTGCTTGACTTAAGAAGATAAAAAGCTCATTTTTCATCTCAAAATAAGTTCAAGACTCAATTCAACCTATTTGACATGGCGAGAATCATAAGAGGATCACTAGAGCAAAACTAGTAACAAGATCCAACAAGACATGATTTGATTCAAATTGCTCACAGATATAAAGCTAGCAAGGCAAAAGCTAAGCCAAACACGAAGAGCCATAAAAGAAGTCTAGCAGACTATCACTTGATATGACAAGGTATAGAAGATGAAATCAAGTCATACAAGGATAATAATCAAAGCTCCACTAATTTTATTATACAATGCAAGACAAATGAATTGAAACATGCATTATGATACAATGAATGCACAAAGAGCAACTTCCCCCTCAAAACAGCCCAATAGGACTAATAACCCCTAACTCTCCCCGCAAAGCAGCAAAACGAGAATAATCAAGAGCTTTAGTGAAAATATCTGCAAGCTGTTGCTCAGACTCTACAAAGTGAAGCACAACATCACCTTTCTCAACATGGTCTCTTAGAAAATGAAATTGAATATCAATATGTTTAGTCTGGAATGTTGCTTTGGGTTTTGGCAATATTAATTGCGAAGTGTTGTCACGAGAAAGAGGAACACTTCCCAAAGATAACCCATAGTCCCATGGCGTGGATAAAATCAATAGAACACGAGCACCATGGCGGCAACTACATACTCGACCTCGGTATGGATAGGCACATGTAAGACATTTTCTAGAAGACCAAGAAACAAGAGATGTGCCCAAGAAATGACAAGTGCCAGTGGTACTCTTCCTATCCACTCTACACCCCGCAAAGTCAGCATCAGAAAATGCTCGAATTGTGAGAGCAGAAGAAGAAGAATACCAGAGTCCAAAGTCAAGCGTATCTTGAAGGTACCTGAATATACGACGTACTGCTTGACGATGAGAAGCACGAGGAAGCTCGAAAGCGCCACGGACATCTGGCGAATTGTATGTCCGGCCTCGTATTTGTAAGATAGAGGAGGAGCCAATCATCTGCGGTACTCATACGGTCCACGGACTCTCCATCCTCATCGTGGTCCAAAGACGGTGGTTGTAGCAATGGGAGTAGACATTGGCCTACTGCTTCCCATATTGAAGCACCGAAGAAGGTCCTTTGTATACTTACTCTGGTGAACGAAGGTGCCTTCTTTCAGTTGCTTGATTTGAAGACCAAGGAAGAATGTCGGCTCTCCCATCATGCTCATCTCAAACTCACCGCTCATCGAATCGAAAATCTAGACACCAAAGCATGAGAAGAACCACCGAAAATAATATCATCCACATAAATCTGAACCGAGAAGAAATCAACGCCATGCACGAGAGTGAACAAGGTTTTATCAACCATTCCCATTTTGAAATTATTTTCAAGCAAGAAACTCTTAAGCTGTCATACCAAGCTCTAGGAGCTTGTTTCAATCCATCTGAGGCTTTAGAGAGTTTAAAAACATGATTTGGGAATTTTGATTTTCAAAACCAGGAGGTTGCTTGACAAAGACCTCTTCTTCTATGAAGCCATTCAAGAAAGCACTTTTAACATCCATTTGAAAAAGCTTGAAACCTTTGGATGTTGCAAATGCTAAAAGAATGCGAATGGCCTCCAATCTAGCTCTTTGGAGCAAAGGTCTCCTCAAAGTCTAAGCCCTCTACAGGAATAACCTTGAGCTACAAGTCTAGCCTTATTGCGAACAACCAATCCATCCTCACTTTGCTTATTTTTAAAACCCATTTTGTTCCAATAACATGAGAATCAGAAGGTCGCTCAACTAAAAACCAGACTTTGTTCCTTTCGAAATTTTCGAGCTCTTCATGCATGGCATTGACCCAAGAGGCATCAGATAAAGCATGGGTGATATCTCGGGGTTCAAAAGAAGCGACAAAAGCAGAATGTGCATGAGAATCAGGAGAAATAAACCTGGAGCGAGTGACTCGCTCTTGAAGATCCCCAATCATCCGCTTTCGGTGGATGTTGTCATTTGTATCGAAGAGGTGCTCCTGGTGCAGAAATGGCCTCTACCTCATGAGTTGTGGAGGTAGGAACATAGCCACTCAGATCGTCGGTGGGGATAGGAGGAGGCTGCTCAGCTGAAACTGACGTAGTAGTAGCAGGCTCTCCACCCCTCTCAGAGGTAGTTGGAGGATGGTTTGGTTCTTCATCCTCAGAGTCATCATCGACGAAAATGCTTCTTTGAATTTCAGGAACCTGTGTACCTGAAGCATCGGGTCTAGTACCAGGACTAGCCTCATCAAAAGTGACTTCGCAAGTCTCAACAATTTTGTTAGTGTCAACATTAAAAACACGATAGCCACGAGAATGAGCAGGATATCCAAGAAATATGCCATCAAAACATCTAGACTCAAATTTATCAAGATTGCCATGTTTAAGAATGAAGCACTTGCAACCAAAAATGTTGAAATGAGATACTTTGGGAGAATGACCAAATCTAAGCTCATAAGAAGTCTTTCCAACCACAGATCTCAAGAAAACCCATTGGAAATATAACAAGCGATAGAGATCGCCTCATTCAAAATCTCCTAGGAGTAGAATGCTCATCTAGCATGGTCCGAGCCATCTCTACAAGGGTTCTGTTCTTCCTTTCTACAACACCATTCTGCTGAGGAACTCTAGGAGAAGAAAACTGATGCTCAATTCCCCTATCAGTGCAGAAGGTAGAAAAAGAAGAATTCTTGAACTCTGTCCCATTGTCACTCCTAATGGCTCTCAAAGCTCGGGTATATCAACAAGAATTCTAAGGACCAAATCTCTAAAGAATCCAAATGCTTCGTCCTTAGAAGCAAGAAAATAAACCCATGAATACCTGGAGTAATCATCCACAACCACCAGCACATACCATTTCCCACCGGTGGTGAACTCTAGAAGGACCAATCAGATCTAAGTGAAGAAGTCATCCAGTCCATCAGTCATTACCAAAGTAAGAGGTGGGTGGGAAGCGGACACCATCTTACCATGTCTCTGAGGTGAGCACACAAGATCTCTAATGACCTTGACCTAGGCAAACCTCTAATCAAGTCCTTGCAATCGACTCTAGACAAATGATCAAAACCTATATGCCTAAGTCTACGATGCCACAAAACAACGTCATGAGAATCAGAGGCTACAAGACACCTAGGATTGGAAACTGAAGAAATACTGAAATTTGCACAGAAGATCTTCTCAAATATGGAGATCTAAAAAACGAGCTCACCCGAGGAATCTAGAACTCTACACTCACCTCTCTTAAACCTCACTTCTAGACCCTCATCAAGCGGTGAGAAAGCAGATAGAAGATTATATCTCACTTACTTACCAAAGCGACGTCTTTTAGCATGAACTTGTCGTTGACGCGCACAAGTGCCCTTTGCGTGGCGGTCCGGTGAGAAGCATCCCCAAATGTAATCAATTCATTGCGGATGCACTTGTGAGGGAGGAGAACCATCTAGAATCTCCAGTCATATGTCGAGAACACCCGGAGTCAACAAGCCATATGTACTCCTTCCTCGCACGACGGACCTAAAAAGCACAATCAGAAAACATCCGTGCCTCAGTACTGGGGTTAGTGATAAATGATCGAGGAATCCAGTACTGAGAGGCACGATGTCTAGGAGCAGCAGTAGAAATAGCAGAAACATGATCAGGAATAAAATCATAAGGATGCACATGAGAACCACCTAGACCTCTCCGAAACGATCTACCAAAAGATCGATACTCCCCCTGTCTAGGTGCTACCCGGTGTCTCTCCTCACGATGTCCTAATCCAACATGCTGCCTAGACCCACCAAAAGAGTCTACAAAGTTCTCTACAATTCTAGGCCTATATGTGTTGCGATAAACAGGCTGCCTAGCTCTAGAGACTATAGCTGGAGAAGGGACTCCTCTAATGGATTTCAGGACGCTCATCCTCTCTTTTCTCTCAAGTTTTGCTCTCCGGAAGCAGAACTCAACAGTATGGCCTTCTTTCTTGCAGAAGGTGCAATGGTACTGGACCTTTTGAGAGGTCTGTACAGAATGAGTGAAAGCACCTTTCTTGCCAGAAAGAGTTTGAGCAAAACCAGTGGATTTGAAAACAACCCCGGATGGCTTAGGAGGTTCTAGCTCAAACAAACCATTCTTCACAACTCTAGCAATCCTAGGTGGGTTTTTCTTTGAATGCTCTAGGGGATTGAAACCTAGACCACTATTTTTCACGCTCACCTTGGATTGATCAAGAATCATGTTGAGTTTCTTTTTCCCACTTGAAAACTTCTCAAGAGTCACCTTGAGGTAATCATTCTCTTTCATTAAACCCTCACATCTAGTGCACTTGCTAGACTTGATTACCTCATTGCTCTTACTCTTAAGAAGGGCCACTTCCACTATGAAGGCCTCACAAGACACACAATAGGATTCCCTAATCCTATTCAACTGCTCCTTAAATTTGACTCTAAATGCCTCTTGAATATGATTAATCATGGTTTCAACTTCAGCATTTAAAGCACAAGAGTTAGAATCAATCACTTTCTTGGAAGCAGAAAAAGACATGGATCTTTCAATTTTAGCCTTTTCTTCAAGGGTCTTGTTTAAGGCTTCAATCTCAATTGTAAGCTTGGGACAATTTTCACAAGATGCAACTCTAGAGTAAACTAGCATTTCTTTCATCTCTTGCATCTTAATCCTATTATTCTTACAATGAGAACATGTGTGACTAGCATCAAATTTTTGCAATTCTTTTAAAGAGCTATCCAGTTTTAATTCAAGCAAAGCATAATTTGATCAAGTTAAAGGGATAGCTTCCATGGCAGTCACATCAAGAGAAATGGCATCTAAGCAAGCAGAACTAGACTTGAGAGACTCTAGTTCATCGAGAGCATCTTTTAGTTGATTAGTGACAGAGGAATGAGCAGATTTCAAGCTTGTCAAGTCATTAAGCAAGCTAGTGCAGGATTCACAAATATCATCAGGATTAATAGATTTAAGCCTAACAACTTCTAGGTTCAAATTATCAATCATAATATCCTGCTTCTTAATCATTTTTACTTCCTTATGCAATTTCTGTTCAGCAAGCACCAACGCCCTTTTCATGTTAGCAATAGAAGGGCATACCTCATCAGGATCACTAAAAGGATCCTCATCGTTGGAGGAGTCGCTGTCGTGGCTGTTCTTGGCCATGAAACACATGCCGGTGAAGTCATGCGCCTTCTTCTTGCCTCGAGAGTCACTCTCGTCGTCCTCTAGAGCGGCAAGGACCCGGCTGATAAACTTGCGATAGTTTGTCTTCTTGGGTTTAGCATCCCTCTCCTGGGGATGTCTTCGTGTCTCCTTCTCCTCTTTGCCCTTTAGCTTGGGGCACCTGGGGCGAATGTGGTTTGGCTCACCACACTCGAAGCACGTGATAGGTCCACTTCTCCTCCTATTCCTCACCTTGTTATACGCTCTTGTGAATTTGGTGGAAAGGAGGGCTAAGTCATCATCGGGCAGTTTCTCTAGTTGCTCATCACTTAAAGAATGTAAAGCAGATAATGAAAAACCAGATGAGCTACAATCAAGAGACTCTGAAGAACAACCCTTGGATTTGTCGACCACTAATGCCATCGACTCTGTCTTGGGGAGACGCGAGATAAAGTCAATCTCATGCGTCTTCAACCTCGAGTAAAGCTTATCCATGGTAAGCTCACTCATGACAGTGTTGTCATTAATGGAAGTGATCTTCATTCCCCAGACCTTCACATCAAGAGCACCCAGAAGCTGGCGTGCATTCTCAGACTCAGGAAATACCAAGTCAACAGCGCGGAGATCATGAAGAATCTTAGAGAATCTTCCCCACAGCTCATCCAAAGACTCACCAGGCCTTTGCTCGATCTTTGAGTATACTTTCTTGAGCTCGTTCTATCTCACTTCCTTGATCGTAGTGGACCCTTCATGATAGTCACAAAGAGTCCGCCAGATCTCGTGAGCAGACCGCAAGTGAGCAACACGCTCAAACTCAGATCGACTAAGGCCTTGGATCAAATAATTTCGAGCCTTGCTGTTGGCCTCCACATCTGGAGTGATCATATCGTCATCGGCTGGCACGACATAAGGATTTTTCACCTTTAGCCAAATAGCGTGCCCTTGAGCCTCGATATATGCTTGCATACGAGCCTTCCAGTATGCAAAGTCAACTCCTTCAAAAATATGTGGCTTGGTTGAGTACTTATCAGTCGCCATGGCTCCAAAGACCGGTTAAGATCTATGAGAAGAGCTAACCGGCTCTGATACCACTTGTAGGACCGGAAAGGCGACTAAAGGGGGGGTGAATAGGCGCTTTCAAAACTTTCTCTCCTAAATCAAAAACCAACACGAACTTTACTCCTTTAGCTATGAAAGCTAAGAAGATTAGTAAGCGCACAGTGGAAGCCTTGTGTTGGATTCGATAAACCCCTCAACCACACACACAAATAGAGGAAAGAACTCACTGTTATGATCTGGGTACTGGCGGTCTGACCGGCTATCACGGGCGGTCGGACCGACGGTCAACAATGATCCGACCGGCAACTAATCGGCGGTCGGACCGGTGGATGCGGTTCGACCGCAAGAAACCAATGATCTGAATACACGGGCGGTCGAACCGCCGTTGAAAGACCGGTCGGACCGGTAGAGTCCAGTACTGAAAAACTCCACCCAAATTCAAAACGAAATTTGATCCAACTTTTGATTCAACCAATAAAACTTGACCAAATTTTGAGCACACCTCCCTAATGATATTAGAGACCTATTTCTAGCAACGATCCGTTAGATCCACTACGCAGAATCGATCTCTCGAGATTTTTCTAAAGAATTGCACAAACCCTAGAAATGTGAAAATCTTGATTCAAGACTTGCTTGTAGGGGTTGATGATCTAGATGACTCTAGGAGTAATCCCACACATCAAAGCAAGATAAAGTAGGCCAAGAGACCAAGCATGAACCTTTGAATCAAGGAAGCAGCAAAATCATCCAAAAGGGAGAAGAACACAAAAGGGAGCAAACGATCTTTCAATTGAGCATCACAAGATTGTTCGGTCACACAAGATGCTTACAAAGCCTCTCCAACAAGGAGGGCAAGAGCTCAACAAGGAGCACACTCCAAACCCTAGATCTCCTCTCCTCTCCTCCAAACCCTAGAAAAGGAAGAAGGAATGCCAAATGAGTGCTTGGGGAGTTTTCCATCTCCCCCCTTTCTATTTATACTAGAGAGCTAGGGTTTCACTTTTGGGGTCACTTACACATGGGACCCACACACACATAACTATTGAAGCAATCGCCTGCTTCACCACGTGTAGGTTGATCAGCGGTTCTCATCGCGTCGCCAAGCCTCTCTTGTCCGAATCCCATCGGAACCTCCCAGAGACTCGCACCGATATCCGCACCACCTGATCCAACCAGCTGTAACGAACCACCCGTTCGATCCATCTTGCCCATCCTGCACCATGCTTGTGTCACACGACCTCACCCGGTATCCCTGATCGTTCTGGACCTCAGCTCTCCAAGCGTAGTACCGATCCACTCACCGTTGACATCGTTGACTCGCAAGCCACCGCACAAAGAATAGACAAACAAACCGCTTCGGAACAAGTTCTTCACAACTTGACCCACGCTTCCCTGCAATGCAATATACAACAATAAAGCATTGAAGTTCATACAATATACACAGTCAATACACAACAATGCAACACTTGGCTAACCTTCAAGCCATTGCCGGTCTGACCGCCCCACAGGGCCGGTCCGACCGATTTCATGGCGGTCGGACCGCTTCCACAACGGCGGTCGGACCGGTCCAAAGGACTTAGCCAAATTTTCAACTCAAAATTCCGAAACCTTCTGGAATTTTCAAACGAATAGAACTTTTGACTGGGAGCTCCAAAAATGATGGGACCACATCCAGGAGACTCCCCTCACTTGCCTACACAACCTATTTTTGGCCCAGCTCCAAAAACCAAAAAACATTTTGGCGGTCGGACCGGCCACCATGGCCGGTCGGACTCCTCCAAGGCGATCGACCGCCCGACACCGCCGTCCGATCTTTGTGGTCCGACAGCGACCTCGAGCAAACCCGAAAACGCGAGATTTTGCAAACCAACAACGCCATTGCCAATTGACTCATCATCCTGAGATCGTTGGCTTAGCTTTTGCCTTGCTAGCTTTATATCTGTGAGCAAATTGAATCAAATCATGTCTTGTTGGATCTTGTGACTAGTTTTGCTCTAGTGATCCTCTTATGATTCTTGCCATGTCAAATAGGTTGAATTGAGTCTTGAACTTATTTTGAGATGAAAAATGAGCTTTTTATCTTCTTAAGTCAAGCAAATGAAAAATGAGATTTTCTGTGCGAAAAAACTGATCTCACCAATCCTTTCTCATGAGACGGCTTGCCATTGCACTAGGCATGAACTCAGGGGGAGTTTTGCATGACCTAGATCATTCTTTTAAGCTTATCGCTTGAGATGGTCGCGGCAAGGCTTGAGATCTAGCACAGTAAAAAAATCATTTTAGAAAAATGCTCAAAAAGGCTAAGTGCTTGAGTTTTGCTTCAAAAGTGTACTCTTAATGCTCAAAATGCCTCAGTTCTTGTTTTGAGACTCTTTTTACTTATAGACATGGCTTGACTCATTTGTGGTTGCTGTTAGTGAAACTATGATATTGAGCAACCTTTCATGGTTTTAATTCTGTTAATCTCAGATAACTGCTATCTTGGTTTTAGCTTTGCAGTACATATTTTGCCTTGATTGAATATAGCGTCTACTCTTTTTATGGCTTAGTATAATACTTGTACTGTCTACATGTATAATGGTTATGGCTCCTTTTTACTAAAGTTCAAAAATAAAGTCATTCCTTCATGCTCTTTCTTTTCCCATGCATCTTGATGAATTCATTGTCAAAGGGGGAGAAAGATTGTGAAGAAAATGCTGTTTGGAGCTTTTGGTTTCATACTTAAGGTTTCATATAAAAGAACACATATATAAAAAAATGAACCTTTTGAAAATTTGTGATCATAGTGAGTTGAGTCTCTTGGTGCTATTGCCTTTTTCTGATTTTATCTGCATTTGAAGAAGACTCACAATGATCAAAGGTCAAATTGAACATTTTGTCTTTCATATGGACCTAAGTGAGATTTTTGGTTACTTTCTGGAAATTGAATCCTTTGGTCCTTTCATTGCCTTATCTCACTTGCTTATACTATTCTGAAGCCAGCTTGGTTGGTTCCTAGGCTTTTTCTTGCTTATGGACCAAGTTGTGCCTTTACGCGAAAACAACGAAGTTTTTTACTTTTCATTTCGAAAAACCATATTTTCTTGAAAATTGCCAATGTGTTCATCAAGGGGGAGATTGTGGATATCGTGAGGATATGTGCACGATCTCAGGATGATGAGTCAATTGGCAATGGCGTTGTTGGTTTACAAAATCTCGCGTTTTCGGGTTTGCTTCAAATTTGTCGGACCCGTGGTGATCGGCCGGTTGTGTCGAGCGGTCGGACGCGCTGGTGGAAGTCCGACCGGCCATCTTTGGCGGTCCGACCGGTAAATTGAAAAGTGGTTTTTGGAGCTGAGCCAAAAATAGGTTGTGTAGGCAAGTGAGGGGAGTCTCCTGGATGTGGTCACATCATTTTTGGAGCTCCCAGTCAAAAGTTCTATTGAGTTGAAAATTCCAGAAGGTTTCGGATTTTCACGCTGGAAATTTGGCTAAGTCCTTTCGGGCGGTCCGACCGCCGTTGTGGGATCGGTCCGACCGGCCTGAAATCGGTCGGACCGGCCTTGTGGGGCGGTCAGACCGCCGATGACTTGGAGGTTAGCCAAGTTTGCATTGAGTTGATTTGAATGTGTTTTATGTATGTAGTTCAATGCTTTATTGTTGCATATTGCATTGCGGGTCGGCGTGGGTCAAGTTGTGAAGAACTTGTTCTCGGAAGCGGTTTGTTTGTCTATTCTTTGTGCGGTGGCTTGCGAGTCAACGGCGTCAGCGGTGAGGTGGATCGGGACTACGCTTGCGAGCCGAGGTCCGAAACGATCATGGATCGGGTGAGGTCGTGTGACACAAGCATGGTGCGAATGGGCAAGATGGATCGAGCGGGTAGTTGATGCATTGGTTGGATCAAGTGGTGTGGATATCGGTGCGAGTCTCGGGAGGTTCCGATGGGATTCGGACAAGAGAGGCTTGGCGACGTGATGAGAACCGCTTTTGGGATCCAAATACACATGGGACCCACACACACATAACTATTGAAGCAGGCGATTGCTTCAATAGTTATGTGTGTGTGGGTCCCATGTGTATTTGGGTCCCAAAAGTGAAACCCTAGGTCTCTAGTATAAATAGAAAGGGGGGAGATGGAAAACCCCCTTAAGCATTCATTTGGCCCCTTCTTCCTTTTTCTAGGGTTTGGAGGAGAGGAGAGGAGAACCAGGGTTTAGAGAGATTGAGAGTGTGCTCCTTGTGTGAGCTCTTGTCCTCCTTTGTGGAGAGGCTTTGTAAGCATCTAGTGTGATCAAACAATCTTGTGATGCTTAATTGAAAGATCAATTGTCCCCTTTGTGTTCTTCTCTCTTTTGGATGATTTTGGTGCTTCCTTGATTCAAAGGTTTATGCTTGGTCCCTTGGCCTATTTTATCTTGCTTTGATGTGTGGGAATACTCCTAGAGTCATCTAGATCATCAACCCCCCACAAGCAAGTCTTGAATCATGATTTTCATATTTATAGGGTTTGTGCACTTCTTTTTGTAAAACCTTGAGAGATCGATTCTGCGGAGTGGATCTGAAGGATCGTCGCTAGAAATAGGTCTCTAATATCATTAGGGAGGTGTGCTCGAAATTTGGTCAAGTTTCATTGGTTGAATCAAAAGTTGGATCAAATTTCGTTTTGGAGTTGGACTTGATTTTCAAGATCGGATGAACCGTCGACCGGTTGTGCAGCGCGTCCGACCGCCCGCTTTTCAGACCGCTAGTACTGCCGGGTCGAACCGATGTCCAACGGTCCGACCGCCAGTTAGTAGCCGGTCCAACCGCTGATTGACTGTCGGTCAGACCGCCCGTGGTAGCCGGTCAGACCGCCAGTACCCAGTTGAGAACAGTGAGTTCTTTTCTCCACTTGTGTCGTGTGTTTGAGGGGTTTATCAAATCCAACACAAGGCTTCTAATGTGCGCTTACTGATCTTCTTAGCCTTCATAGCTAAAGGAGTAAAGTTCGTGTTGTATTTGATTTAGGCGAGAAAGTTGAGAAAGCGCCTATTCACCCCCCTAGTCGCCTTTACGGTCCTACAGAATGGTCACCGCTCCACCCGACCAGTTCTTCCCGCGCGATGTCGCTGCGGACCGTTCGATCAAAATCGAACGACCATCACTCCGCCCGGCCAATTCCTTCCGCCGACAAGTGGGCCTGTCTGTAGTGTCATCTTCTCCGATCCCTTCTTCCTCCAGCTGCAGCGCTCGACCACCATTACCGCGCATTAGAGCTCCATCAATTCTCCGTTTCTTTCCCAAATTCTTCTCGCAATCATGCGCATGCAATTCAGCATTAAACTCCACACTCATCCCGACCATTTCATCCTTTGATCGTGTGCATTCATGCCGACTATTCGCCGCCGCCGCCGTGACCGTCGCGCACGATCTCCACCTTCCGGCCTCCCCTCGCCCTATAAAAGGGAGCACCAGGAGCGCCTCTCTCCACTCACTCCAACGCCCCAGCTCTCCTCACACCAATCGCTCTCGTGTGCCCGCACTTTGAGTTTTCTCACCGCCGGACGAAGCCTCGTTCTTCTCCGATTCCGGTGTCATCCAGTCTCCTCCGACCACCTCGACCACACCCTTAGCATCGCCTCGTCGCTGCGATCCTCGTGTGCCCCTTTGCTTCGCCAGGAGACCGCCGGAGCTGCGTCGCCACCGTCGACCGAACCCCGCCGCCGCTCCTCTCCGTCGCCGACGATGATTCCACCGTGTCCCTCCGCCGTAAGGTAGTGCACTAGGTTCAGCATCTCGCCCTCTCTCTTTTGCGCATCTCCACACACCTCGCCGAGCAGCGTAGCCCCATCGACGCCGTCACCGGAGCACCACCGACCTCGGGCTGACGTGGCTCGGCCGCGTCAGCTCCATTTTGGTGCCACCTTAGCACATCTGCATGCGTTGCGCCAGCATGGCAGGCCGCGCCAGCGTTTTCCCAGTATGCACTGTTCGGTAGACCGCGTCCACCGTGAACTCGCGCCTTCCCGTGGACCCAGTTCATGACTGTGGGGCCCACATGTCAGCGGCTCATGTCCGTGTGCAGACGCAATAAATCAAATTTCCTTTAGAAAAATAATTCGGGAAATTTGGAATTTCTAATAACTAGGATTTAATTTAGATTTAAAACTTTGAGGAGCTCATATTTCTTCATACGAACTCCGATTTAGGTGAATCAAATTTCTAAATTTGTATAAAATTAAGATTTAGCAAACTAAACCAAAATTATTTCATTTGGAGTTAAGTTGAATATTAATTTGAATTTATTTGTATTTCATTTGAATTTATTTGAATTTAGCTTATTTCAGATTATTTAATTCTGTTTTAAAAAATTTATTGCATGCATACTTTTATACAGTTATTTTAAATTCATGTTTTAATGTCTAGTTAATCCAATTCCCTTGTATAGCCAAATTTGAATGTTGAATCATCTATCCCTTGTCACCATAGTCAAATATGTTTTGAAAATACAAATGTGCTTAGACATTGCTTAGATCACAAATATTTGATTTTGGGGAATTTTACCCAAAACAGCAAATATTGATTAAAAGCCTATGACATTGTTTTATCCTGGTGGATTTTTGCAAATGTCTTTGAAAAATAAAAAGTGAAAAATGGGTTTGGGCTTTGGCGAAATGGATGCTTGGTGGGTGCAGGTTTATGCACGGGCTCAATCCAGGTAGGGTTGAGGCCCAGGGGTTATTTTGGAAGTCGCCCAAGTCGGTTAAGGACCGGTCTTCGAGCCGCATCTTGCAAAGCTCCACCGTACTACTACAAGCCTGGAATGGGACAGGCTAGGCTGAATAATTTGCAACACTCCGATATTAGTTGTGCCATTTTTGGTGTGTGGGTGTCGGTTAGACAGTATTCCCACTTGGCACAAGAGGGGTTTTCCGGCGGGTGGTTAACCGAATGGAAGTGAAACCTTAGCGGCGCAAGAGGGGGCTTCTAGCGGATGGTTAATCCAATAGAAGTGAAACCTTAGCGGGTATGACTAATTTGGAATGACGCATTGTAAAGGCCTCGTGATAATCACTTAGTCACACACCTACGGAAGTGTGTCAGACGGACATTAAAAGTTGATTATCTCTTGTGGGTAAAGCTGTACAACCTCTGTAGAGTGTAAAACTATTCGAACGGTCATGGACATGCTGAGCAAAGCCACTCTAAGTTAGACTTTGTTTTTGGTTTTAAAAATGATTTGGTACATGATTTTTAGGATGGTTAATCCATGTGGTAAAATTGGGCGGTTAGCCATGTGATAGGAGGATATCCATCACCATATTTCGTATGGAGGTTATCCACTATAAAATTGTCAATTTAAAATATGATTTTAAGCTATGGATTAAAAATATGCCTTGAAACTTAGTATGATGATTTAAATATAAAAATGCTGATTTATGCAAATAAACCCTTACAACCTTCCTTGGTTTACTTATGCATGCATTCTAAAATCTGTATTGGTTGTAATTTGCGAGCACAGTAGTTGTGCTCATCCTTGCTGAATATTATTATTTAGAAGAAGACTTCTATCCAGACGGTGAGGATCCAGACGTTTAGGCTACGCCTCCAGACGATTGCATGTGGCGCATCATGTGGCCTACTACCTTTTGCTTCCACTATGTTTTGTTATTTGGCCTCAGGCCCATTTTGTAATAAACTATGTTCTTTATTAATAAAGCGCTTGATATGATTGTGTTAACACTGTTTGTGAGGCTGTAGACACTAGAAATCCTGGACTAGTGTGTAAACGCAGTGAATTCAGGATCCTTCGTTCTTGGGTTCGACAAGAGTGGTATCAGAGCTAGGTTCGACTGTAGGTCGTGACCTAAAAGGAAAAATCAAACCCTTAAGGATTTATTTTTGAAAATTAAAAATGTTTTGGTCTTCTGGAGTCCTTTCTCAACTTTTCTCTTTAAAAATGTTTACTAACTCATCTCCTTTTCAAAAATTGTACATGGCTGAAGTTCCGAACACCATTTGCCATTGTATTTTTGCTGGACATTGTGTAACATCCCAAAATTTTGAGAGTTTTTGAAAAAAATTTAAAAATAAAAATAACCATTTGCTTTTGTTGATAAAAGCTTAATTGGGACTTTCAGAAAATCAAAAGCAATTCAATTTGAATTTATCAAACTTTAATTAAATAAAAATCATCTTATTTGATTTTCTAATTTTATCTGGTTTTCCTTTTTCCCTTCGCCCGGTTGTTTTCCTGTGGTTTTCTTTTTATTTATTTTCAGCTTGCTCGCATTTCAGAGTTATTTTAAAGGCTTTCAAAACAAAATAAAACATTTTGTTTTCATTAATAAATGTAAAGCTTGAAATGTAATTTCTGAAGGAAAAATATTTTAAATGGCTAAAATAATCTTCAAAAAAAATGCAAAACTATTTTATTTGGTCTATTCAAGTTCCAAGGTATTTTCAAAAGAAAATTCTTGAATTTTCTTTTTCTTTCTCTCTCCTCCTCTCTCCAGTTCACTATTCTTCTTCCCGTGAGTCTTTGCCGACTGTTGTGCTGTCCCTCTGCAGCGTGGAGCCTTGTTCCCTGCCTGCCCGCCCCATGCCCTGGCACCTGCTCATCCCGTGAGCTCCTTTGCTCCTAGTGCAGCTCTCTCTCCCTTCCTCCCTGTCCTTGCAAAACTGAGCAGCAAGCTCCTCCATTCTCCTCTCTGCCGAGCTTTTCTTCCTGCCGCTGCAGGCGGTACAGCTCCTCCCTCCTTTGCTTGCTCCTTCTCTCTGTCTTGCTCCACCTCCATCAGTCGAAACCCCAGCAGCTGCCGACAGCCAGCTCCTCCACCAGCTTCTTCTCATCCGGCCAACCTCCAGCAGTCCCCCACCGAAGAAAAACTACTAGCTCCTCCTCACCTACTGCTGTGCCTTGCCCTCTACCTCTCCCACCAGCAGTTTCTCTCTCTCAGACCATCTTTGCCAAGACCTCCCTTGTCGCTGCAGAATGCTGCAGTGCACGGCCGTGCGCCGTCGCAGCTGGCTAGCTCTGCGGTGGTTCTCAAACCCCTTTGCGTCTGGCAAGTCCTTCCTACCTAGCCGAGTAGGCACCTAGCAGCATCTCGCTCCCTTCCTCTCCTGCAAGACCGAAGCAGCACACACACGCTCCGGTTTCCCCTCATGCTGCTCCCAGTGCTCCCCTTTCCTCCCCCTTGCTTTCCTACAAAAAAATGAGCTCCTCTGCCGCCCCCTTGCCGCTGGCTCTTCCCCTTGCTGCTCCCTCCTCGCCTCCCTAGGATCCCTGCCTCGGCCTGCCTATACTGCTGCGCCCTCCTTCCCGGCCGAGCAGAGCATGTGTCCCTCAGTCAGCCGAGTGCCTTCGTTTCCTTCTTGCATGTGTGCGTATGAATAAGCTAGGAGAAGTCCAGTGGCTCATGCATAAGCACTCATGCACGTCCATGCATGTGCACTCATGAAGCTAACTAGCAGCTCGTTCATGCTTGCAGCATGTACAAAAACAGAGAAATCAGCAAAGCCTTCTCCTCCTCGGTTCTCCTTCTCCGGTTATCCATTCGCCGCATCAACCGCGCCGCCGCGTGCCCCTTGGTTTCCTCTTTCTATCTATAGAATTCGCCGCTCCCTTTTTGCCGTGACTAAAAATGTTCCACCGGCGGTCGAACCGCCTTCTGTCGTCGTTTCTGGCGCCGTCTTTGATCTCCCGACGATGTCATCACTTCCGTTAGCGTCGCCTCGCGATGCTCTACGTTGTGCTACCTTCCTTTGCTCTGAAACATCATCGGGTCACTGCCGCCACTATTCCCTATGCACTGTTTTGCGCGCCGCCGACGCACCGGACCTCCGCCGGCGACGCGACCACCGCCATTATGTCCGTCTCATTACCGGGATTCCATTTTGCTAGTTCGCTGGCCGCCCCTCCCTTTCCCTCGCCGACGGCATCATTTTTAACTCAGAATGCATTATTCATCTGTAAGGATTTTCTATATTTCATGTGAAAGAAACTTCCGGATATTCGTTCTCCTTCATACGAAATCTGATTCTGTTGATTCTTGGTTCTTAATTCATATAAATTCAGCCCCTTCCTATCGCTACTAATTTCATAATTTTTGGATTTTATTGGATTTATTGTATTTATTTGGCTCTTTTCGCACGTGTAGATTCCGGCGTTTCGGAAGATTTCTTCGACCCGACGGCCGAAGACTCGCTCCTCGTCAACGAAGGCAAGTCGTCGGCCTTTGATCATGTTGTACCCATTTTGAAAAAGTATATTGTTTTAAATTAACATGCATAGCTAGTTTTATAAGAAAATAGTTTTGGGAGTAGATAATTACCAAATTGCCATTATTCCTCATTGATAAATTCAGAATGAAATATCCCCTTGAATGACATAATTCCATGGACACTTTAGGATGATTAATTACTAGTTGGACATTTGTATTACCAACATAGGCGCATATTATTGCTTAGCTTTGCTTTAGCTACCGTGGGATTTGTGATCACATGCTCAAAGAATGAATGAACTTGACTAATGACATTATGGAATAGTGGTGTGAGGCCACTTTTATTAAAAGATGTGGAACCAAGGCAGGGATTGCCATTTGGTCGGGATGAACCAAAAATGATTTATGCTCGGACTTGTGGGCGTTGGTGAAGGTGGGTGCGTGAGGCACACTCGGATGCGGAAAGTCTCGTCTGAGCAGCCAACTAAGGACTTAACCTTGTACGCCATTGATCTGGGTCACACCGTGCAACCACAAGTCCGGTATGGGACGGACCTGGCCAATTAATTAGGAAAGTTTTGAGTCGGTACTGTTTTGGATGGGAAAGGCGCAAGAGGGGGGCGAAACCTTAGCGAGCAGAACCGAGTCAAAATGGAACTTTGTAAAGGTCTTGTCACGTGCTCTAGACTGCTTACCTAAGGAAGTGAGCGATGGTATCGATAGAAGCCGAACAAACTATAGAACTCGTGTCTTGTGGGTAAAGTGTACAACCTCTGCAAAGTGTCAAAAATCTATTCGAATAGCCGTGTCCCCGGTTATGGACATGCCCGGATTCTTTCACGCAAGGGGTAGCATTTTCGGAAAAAAAAATGTGGTAATGGTTCGATGGAAAGGGTTTGGTTGGATGGTTGGGAAGTGAACAGGAGGTTCACTGTTTGTTTCAAAGAACTTGAATAGTTATGTATTAATCTTTTAAAACGTTCATTTACAATCTACTTATTGTATTTACTGTCAAACTTGCTTTCTGCAAATGAACCATAAAGCCATCCTTGTCAAGATTTACATGAATACTATGTGCATACATTTCTCTACGACTTGTTGAGTACTTTATGTACTCACGGCTTTATGCCCTTTGTTGATCAGTACCGACAGAAGAAATAGGGAACATCGAGTTCTACCAGGAAAGCTACTTTGAAGACTTTGCGAACTAGGTCACATACTCCACTCGATTACATGTGGGCATGTCGATTGGCCTCCACAACGTTTGGATTTCCGCTGCCAGAGCTCTTTTGTTGCTAAGCCCTACGCGGCAACTTTTGTAAGAACTTGACCATAAGGTCTTTTGCTGTTTTAATTAATATTACTTTGTCTGCTTCGTCTGTTACGTTGTTGTATGATTATAATAGCATCTTTGTTGTAACTGTGTGAGCTAGCTACTGATCATGGGACTAGCTCGGTATGCACAGAGGGTCTCGGGGTTGTATGACCTCGGGGTGCCGACACATTGGGCCGCAGTTCTCTGGAAAATCATGCAACACTTGGACTTTGAAGAAAGACCGACGTATCAAGGATACAAGAACAAGGTGGGAAATCAGGATCAGTGGAGGGTGGAAGTGATCCTCTACCCCAACCTATCGCCGAACACTGACTTCCATAACTTCGACGCCCTAATGCGACGGGACACCTTCGCCTAAGGCATCCAGGATGCAGCCAGGGAAGCAGTCCGCCGACTCCGCTACATCTACAATCACCGCCTCAACGGCACTGGGTTCCACTATTACCTGATGCACATCCCAACTCGGCATGACAGTATCTTCTGCTCCGCGAGAGATGAAGACTGTTCTGATCTCACGCATCATGTGCATCTGGCCAGAGTAATGGATTATGCCTATGGGAATACCTTGGGTGAGTTGTATCTTGTTCAAGGGAAATTACAAGAAGCAGAAGAAAAGTTGAAGGCCGCAGAAAACGAATTGGACTACTACAAGGCAGGCGAGGCTAGTTCTAGTGAGCCAGATTATACCCCAGCAACCCCATAGTTGTGTCCTTAGTTGTCCTTTAGTTGCAGTTTATGAGCTACCAATACCCTTGTGGTAGCCATAATGGATTCTCAACGATTGCTAAGCCTCTTACGCAATTGTTGAAGAAGGTGAAAAAGTTCATTTGGACTACAGCCTGTGAAGAATTTTCCAGGAATTGAAGAAGCGTTTGACTTCAGTTCTAGTGCTGATCTTACCAGATATTCGCAAGGATTTCGATATCTGTGGTGATGCTTCGCGACAAGGATTAGGATGCGTCCTGATGCAAGAAGGAAGAGCCGTCGCTTATGCGTCAAGGCAACTGAGATCCCATGAGGAGAATTATCCTACCCATGATCTGGAATTAGCTATCGTAGTGCGTGCTTTGAAAATTTGGTGACATTATCTTATTGGTAATTGTTGTGAAGTATACACAGATCATAAGAGGCTGAAGTATATTTTCACTCAGTCTGACCTGAACATGAGGCAGAGAAGATGGTTGGAGTTAATAAATGATTACAATCTTGGAATCCAATACCATCCTGGTAAAGCCAATATCGTTGCAGATGCCTTGAGTCGTAAGAGTTATTGCAATGCCTTGGAAGTGAAAGAATTTGTCTAGAACTTCAAGAGGAATTTCAGAAGCTGAAGCAAGAAGTTGTATATGAAGGATTTGTGGCTAATCTAGAGGTACAATCTACTTTGGAGAAATGGATTTGTAACACCCCAACCCTTCAAAGAGCCTGGAATGCTACTAAATAAACATGATAACCATTTAAACATAAGGCATAGTTCTAAATTTCGGCAGAACCTCCTTTGTATAATTAAGTATACCAGGGGTTCCAACAGATGCATATATTATTATCAATATCTCAACATCCAAAGTTCATCAAAGCATTCTTAAGTAATCTATTCAGCTAATGCATAATCAAGCATAATTAAAAATTTACCACTCTCATTATTACAAATAATCCAATGCATTCAAGCATAGCCAAAATTAATCCTTAAACTGTTTGCTTATTATTAAGGTACGACCTAAATGATAATCATCTTAAAAAGAATGTGTGGTAGTGAGTGCATCCAAAGCAACCCTACTCCCTCCCATGCATACCGTTCTTGCAAGTGGTACCTAAAAGCACAACAAAACCAAGAGGTGAGTCCAAAGACTCAGCAAATATAATAAATGGCATCAACAACATACAAGCATATAACTCATCAACTATACTTCACAAAACCACATATCAATCACTTTACACCTGCATGCTACGCAATATGGTCAACATGATCTTTTTCCTCCTCTTTCCCTTTTGCATTTTACCGGTAATGCAAAGTGCGCATCATCTGGTACAGGGACCTTTGCCCATACTCCACGTGTATGGGGACCTAAGCCCATGATCTTCAAGCATGGGGACCTTTAGCCCGTCATTAACATGACGGGGACCCCAAGAGTTGCTTGGTCATCACATGACCAAGACTTCAATAAACCAACATAATGCATATGTATGAATTCTCAAACTAACACAAACATGCATCCTCAACAACATTACATATGAATAGCCTATTCATACTCCAAAATCTCATAATCATAGACAAACAACCATGAATTACACGTAATTCATATCTCTAGCAACCATGAACAATACCAATTATGCCATCTTCACAAACATGAACACACAAGTACTCATAATATATGTTAAACATTGCCATTCAATAATATATATTATATTCATCATTATACTTGCCTTAACCGCGAGAGAACGAGGGATGTACAGAAGGTGTTGTCCCCGGTACCAATCCACCACCTGAATAATAATTATAACACACGCTAAGACACAACAGCGGACCAAAACAAACTATAACAACAACCATGAACTCGCAAAAACATCTAACTCGATCCCGTCCCCAAATTCCTAAACGTCGATCTGTCCCCTCGGTGGATACTCAACTTCAAAAATCCATATCTATTGGTACAGGAGTCCAAATAAGATGTTCGTAGACTTTCTGGAAAGGTAATTAAATTCTCCAACTAAGTCTAGTTGATGAGCCTTACTGAATCGGCAAAATACTACCCCTACCAGGCTAGTTAATAAAACATTAATTTCACGCCGAGCTCTCTGGATAGAGCACTAAAACCATCATAACTTTTGTTACGCAACTCGGAACGGGATAATCTTAGACTCTATGGAATCACGACAAAACCAGCTACAATAGTCTAGTTTGACAAGTCTCCTGATTCAGCCTCCTACTAATTCTTATATTCAGTTAAAGTTTCTGTGTCTGTAATCTGATAGTCAGTGAAACAGCGGCGGTAAAAATTCCATAACTTTTGATTGCCAACTCTAAAAATTGTGTTCTTTATCAACATGGAAAACTTACTGAATACTCTACAATATTAATATTGCGTGTCTTTTCTAATTCGGCTTCTAAATAATTCATAATGGCCACACAAGACAATCTGCTAATTCTCGTTAGCTCCCCTGGTCAGTCGCGGTAAAACTACCATAACTCCTAAACTGTAAGTCCAAATCAGGTGATATAGGTACCTAAAGAAAGCTAAAACTGAGGGATACAACTTTCTAGGAGGCGATCAGATCAAAAAACGTACGGATCTTAGCCAAAACTGACGAGCAACAACGCTGAACAACACCGATCTGCTACCTCGTCTTGGCCGTCACTCCAACGCTGGTGTTCTCGCCTTTCCTCCAATGGACCGCAGCAAGGATCTTCACTGGGGAGGGAGGTGGTGCTGCTGGGGAGTTGGTGGCGCAGGTGAGAGAGGGGTGGCGGCTATGGGGGAAGAGAGGGGATAGGGGGAGGTTGGCTAGGGTTTAGGGGGGAGGTCATCCCCCCTTTGGCCGGCCCCCCTCTTGGGCCACATAGGCTGTGGCCCAAGGCCCAGGTTGTCCAAATAATGCGGAAAACTCCTTTTTAATTTCAGAATTTTTACTCCTTTCTTTGCCCTCTCTTCTTTCAGCTGATTTTCTAATTACCTGATTCAATTCCGGGATATTACAAGATTCGTGAAGCCTAACCAAATGACTCGGAAATCTCCGATATCAAGAAAAAAATGACAGAAGGAAAATTCAAAGATTTCACAAGAGAGATCAAGATGTACTATGGATTAATGGATGTATCTGTGTACCAGACAGTGATGGTTTGAGACACCTAATCTTGAAGGAAGCCCACGACTCGAAGTACTCGATCCACCCTGGTAGTACTAAGATGTATCAGGATGTTAAGAACAATATCTGGTGGCCAAATCTAAAGTGAGAAGTCGCGGTGTTCATTGCCTTGTGCGACGCGTGTCAAAAAGTAAAAGCAGAACATCAAAGACCAACAGGTTTGTTGCATCCACTAAAGATTCCAGAGTGGAAGTGGGAAGAAATCAGAATGGATTTCATTACTGGTTTACCCAGGACTCAATCGGGTTACGATACGATTTGGGTAATAGTCGACCGTCTAACCAAAGTCGCTCATTTCTTGCCAGTTAAAACCACTTACTCAGAAGATCGCCTTGTAGAGTTATATATGTCAAGAATCGTTAGTCTGCATGGTGTGCCTAAGAAGATAGTGTCAGATCGAGGATCTCAGTTCACCTCTCGTTTCTGGCAGAGTCTACATGAAGCATTGGGAACTCACCTGAATTTCAGTTCTGCTTATCATCCTCAGACAAATGGACAGACGGAAAGAGTCAAACAAATATTGAAAGATATGTTGAGAGCCTGTGCTTTCGCCAATGCTACCAGTTGGGATAAGAGTTTGCCGTATGCAGAATTTTCGTACAACAACAGTTATCAAGCTAGTCTGCAAATGTCACCATATGAAGCCTTGTATGGTCGTGCCTGTAGAACCCCTTTGAATTGGTCAGAACCTGCTGAACGTTTGATATTTGAACCAGATATTTATCCAAGAAGCAGAAGAACAAGCGGCCACGATCAGATAAAGATTGAGGATAGCCCAATCCAGGTTGAAAAGTTCTGCTGATAATCGTCACCGTGATCTCAGCTTTGAGCCTGAAGATTTTGTTTATCTCCGAGTTACTCCACTCAGGGGTGTCAAGCGGTTTCATGCAAAAGGAAAATTTGCCCCTAGGTATGTTGGTCCGTTCAAGATTTTGGAACACCGTGGAGAAGTTACTTATCAGTTGGAGCTACCACAGTCGTTAGTAGGAGTGCATGACGTCTTCCATGTCTCCCAATTAAAGAAGTGTCTCGTGCGCTAGAAGAACAAGCTCCGTTGGATGCAATTGAGTTGAAAGAAGATCTCACTTACAAAGAGCAGCCAGTCAATATTTTGGATATCGCAGAGCGTCGTACCAGGAACAAGGCCATCCGTTTCTGTAAGGTTCAGTGGAGCAACCACTCAGAAGGAGATTCAATGTGGGAACGTGAAGAAGAGTTGAAAGCCAAGTTATCTAGGCCCTTCTCAAGCTAGCCTGAATCTCGGGGACGAGATTCCTTTAGGGGGGAGGTTTGTAACATCCCAAATTTCTGAGCTCTAAAAATATTTTGAATAATTACTTGTTGGAAAATACAATATTTGAATTTCTATTAATTTCTATTATTTTTATTTAAAGCTTAATATAGACTTTCATGTTAAAATAATTTAATGTGATTAATCCCAACATTAACAATTGCCAACACTATTTTATTTGGACTCTATGTGCATAGATATATTTTATAAAATTTTGTGGAATTTTTCCAAGTTTATTTACTATTTTCTAACTGCTATTTGGATTTTCTGTAATTATTTAAAAGAGAAATCTATTATAATTTCCTGAAACGAGAGCGGCCAAAACCCACCATTGTTAAAGTCGGCCCAACCCAGCTAGCCTGCTTTCTCCGCGCGCAGCTTGGTCCAACGCCTGCTGTTCGCTCGTCTCGATGACTGGTGGACCCCACCTGTCGGTCTCCTCCGCCCCGTGCCGCGCCGCTTCGTCTCACTGCCGAGTGGGTCCCACCACTACATCTTCTTCCTCGTGCCGGTTTCTTCCCCGCGCGCGCTCGCTCACGTCCGCCATGGCCAGAGCTCGGAGTTCCACTTGACAACGCGCTATTTCAACTGAAACACCCCGGATTTTCGCACCAATCGGTAGCCTTATCTCTCCCGCACCCGTTTTAGTTGGTATCAAACCATGATTCTTCCTCTATCCCCTAGAATCCGAAAATCCCCGATCGTGCCCAATTCGGACTCCAATTGGGGATATCCAATCCCGACATCCCCTGGCCCTATAAAAGGTGCCCTGAGGATCGCCAGCCCTCTCGCACCCCAGAGCCGCCAACCAATTCCACCCCGGAGCCTTAGCGCCGCCGCATTTGCGAAATTAGGTTTTGCCACCACCGTCGAGTTTTCTTCGATTGCATCGCCGTCGTCGCCGCCCTTGCCTCGCCGACTGCACCTCCGGGATCAGTGTTGCTCGGGCTGCCTCGTGCGCCCCTCCCCGCCGCCGAAGCATCACCGGAACCGTCGTCCGACAATAGCCACACCGCCTCCTCCACTCCGAGCTCGCCGCCGGCCGCTACCGTGATCCCCGAGTGTTGGTAAGGATGGCATCAGGTTCGCAATAACGCCAGCTACCAGCCGGAAATGCTCAACACCGGCGAGCGGCCGCCGTACACAGGAACCATCGGGTCCAGAGCGCATCCGCCGTCGATCTGACGTGGCGAGTCCGCGTTAGCTTCTGCATTAGCACCCGAGCCTACATGTCACCCAAGTGGTTGCTTCGTCAGTGCGTCCGTGGTACGGTTCACCGCTTCCAGATTCCAGGGGCTCGGTAGACTCAGTCCACCGTGAGCCATCTCAGATTTTCTTTTAATTCTTTTATTTCTGGAAATTCCGTCACCAACGTCAGCATTGCTCAATAATTTATTTTTCTTTACAAAAATAATTCAAAAATTCTGGAAATTCCAATTTAGGGTATTTTATGAAATTTCAAACTTCCAAAGCCCATATCTTTTGCATCCGAACTCCGATTGAGCCCATTCAAATATCTAAATTTATATAAATTTGAGATATATTTATTTAATTTTTGGGGTTTATTTTGTCTCTGTTATTTTTTTGTTTATTTATTTTATTTACGCGTAGACGTTATTTCCTCGGGTTTCAATATATTTATTTATTGCCTCACGATTAAGATCAAGACTAGTATCTAGACCTATTCCAAGGCAAGTTATACCTTTGATCATATTGCACCCAGTTTTCAAAATACTTTGTTTCAATATATTGCATTCTATTCAATTATTTATTTAAATGCTTTTGGGTTTAACTATTAATCCAAATTGTTATGTCCACCTTGTCTATTGTATGCCATGATCTTTTGCCATCCTAGGTTGGTTCATTATTAGTTGGTATTATCGTAGCACCAACGTGGGTTGGTTAGATACGAGTAGATTGCTTAGCCATGCCACGAGTCATCATTCCATGTGAGTTGCAAATATAAACTCGACTAGGTGATTATGGAACTGTGTGATGAAACTGTGTGTGTTGTGTGCTATTACTCGTTGATGGCATGTGTTGCACTTAACTAACAAGGTAGGAAAAGATTTAGACTGAGGCAAGTGGTGGATACTGTGTGATATGGTGGAGCTGTGTGTTGGGAATGATAATTTGTGTGACTTAGTTAGTAATTAGAAGTCTTGCCTTGGTCAATTAAGGACTTAACTTTGTGCGCCATTGAACTAAACCTTACTGTACAACCACATGCCTGGTATGAGATGGGCCTAACTTAGTAGGTTATGGAATCTTGCCATTGACAACTCAGGTTGTAGGTTAAGCTGTGTGATGGGCTAGAGGTTTGTTTATCACATCGCGGGATGGTACGCCGCATCCCTGTCCAACGGTGTGTGTCGTGCCAAACGTTGTGTGTATCGGTTGGACGATAGTAAAGCACATCGGGAGTGTCAATGTTTGAGATGAAGTTTCTAAAAGGTTTTGTCATGGTCAGTGCTAGCTACACTGATTGTATCTTGTGGGTAAAGTGTACAACCTCTGTAGAGTGTTTTAATCAATCTATTCGAATAGACACGTCCGCGGTCATGGACTTGCTCAGGAATTTCACACGAGGGGTAGATTTTTATAAAACATTTGGGAAGGGAGCTGTGTGATCAAAGTCATATCGCTGTGTGAATAACTTGTTTAGACTGTGTGTCTTTGCAAAATCCAATGATAACTTAATATTGTTTATTTGTTTTGAATTATATTTCCATTCTATTATTTGTATTCAATTGCAAATGTTGCCTTTCTGCAAAATAACCACAGAAGCCATTCCTTTGGAATAAGCCATCTTCTATAAATTGCATTCTGTGGTATGACTTGCGAGTACGGTTGTGTACTCATACTTACTTCAAACAAGCAACAGAAGTGGATGAGACATAGCCTGCATTTGAGGAGGTGTTCTACGAAGGTGTCGATCGTTAGTGTCTCGATCCCAGTCAGTTGCCTGTGGTGAATTGATGGGATTCCGCTGAAGTTTATTTCTATTCCGCTGCTGCTATTTATTTATGGTCAGCCATGCGTGGCTTAATAAATGTAAACTCGACCATAAGGTCAAAACCATTATATGTTATTCAAGATTAATCATTTATTTTATTAATCGTCTTGTGTGGATCGATATTCAACGATGTTGACACTGTGTGCACTAGCGTGTTCCTGGACTAGTGCAGAATACATAGAGGGTCCAGAATTGCATTTTTTGGTCCCGACAGTTCCGTAATAGAATTGTCTGTGATACTTATCACACACCATTCTTAAATATAACCATCTGTGATATACTCGCTTATCGCAGACGGTCCTGAAATAGAACCGTTTGTGATATGCTTACAACCCGGTGGTGGTCGCAGCTTTCTAATCACACACGGTTCTTAAATATTACCGTCTGTGATATGCTCGCTTATCGCTGACGGTCCTAGAATAAAACTGTCTGTAATATGATCGCTAATCGCAGACGGTCCTAGAATATAAATGTCTATGATATGCTTACGACTAGATGGTGGTCGTATGTTTCTTGTCACACACGGTTCTTAAATATAATAGTCTATGATATGCTCGCTTATTGCACACGGTCCTAGAATAAAATTGTCTGTAATATGATCACTAATCGCAGACGGTCCTAGAATAGAAATGTATGTGATATGCTTACGACTAGATGGTGGTCGTAGGTTTCTTGTCACACACGGTTCTTAAATATAACCGTCTGTGATATGCTCACTTATCGCGAACGGTCCTGAAATAGAACCGTCTGTGATATGCTTACGACCAGGTGGTGGTCGTAGTAAAGCCTACGACCATAGAGCCGCTTATCGCAGACAGTCCTAGAATAGAAATGTATGTGATATGATCGCTTATCACAGACGGTTCTTTAAGAGAACCGTCTGTGATATATGATATGACATATGGATCTTTTAGTGAACCGTCTGTGATATACATTTATAAGTAAGGGCCTCGCTAGGGTTTGCATCCTTACTCTTGCGAGCACACTCTCTGGTCCACCTCCCGAGCGCCCTTACTTGCAGTGTTCCTCTGATCCTCCTCTCTCCGTGTCTGTCGGACCCGGGAGTAACAACCCCAAATCCTCTGTGCACTTCTGAACTAGTCCCATGATTAGTAGCTAGTTCACACAGTAAACAAATATGGTAACCTCCATAAATCGCACAACTTTATTAATAAATATCAGAGTTGATTACAAGAAAGACTTACAAGCCAACTTTAAACAAACACAGCAGAAGATGAAGAAGTAGCGGAGTCCAGATGATCTGCCATAGGCAATCAACTAGGGTAGCGGCCTAGTTGTCGAGATCCACACTGGTGGTGAAGTCCTTGTCCTCTGAAATTTATTTGCATAAAGCAAGGGTGAGCACAACTTCTGTGCTCGCAAGTTACACCCAATAACAGATTATAATGCATGCAAGGATATATCAAAGGAAGGCTTATTGGTTGAATTTGCATAAAGCACTATTTTCTTTAAATATTTGTACTAAGTTCCAAAGCAATTATTTCATAACTAAAATTCATTTTATAAATTCTTAAGTTTTATAGTAGGATAACCACCATATGAGATATGGTGATGGATACGCTGCTATCACATGGCTTCCTGCCCAATTTCCTAATTGGATATAAATCCAAAACCATTTGATAAAGTCTTTTGAAAACAAAATCAAAGTCTAACTTTGAGTGGCTTTGCTCAGAATGTCCATGACTGTGGACACGGCTATTCGAATAGTTTTACACTCTGCAGAGGTGGTACAACTTTACCAACAAGACATGAATTCTCTAGTTTGTTTGGCATCCGTCAATACCACCGCTCACTACCTTAGCTAAGCAGTCTAGAGCACGTGTCAAGGCCTTCACAATGCGCCATCCCATCATAGTCCCACCTCGCTAAGGTTTCGCTTCCATTGGGCTAACCACCCGCTGGACTCAAGCCACCTCTTGCGCCATGTGGGAATATATAAAAAGTAGGTCATCCTGACACCCACACATCAATATGGCACAACTACGGTGGAATGTTACAAATTATTTGGCCAGGTCTCTCCCATTCGAGACATGTGGAAGTACAATATGGCTTAGCAAGATACGGCTCGAAGACCGGTCCTTAACTGACTTGGGTGACTTCCAAAATAACCCCTAGGCCTCAACCCTACCTGGATTGAGCCCTTGTATAAACCTGCACCCACCAACCATCCATTTCGCCCAAGTACAAACCAATTTTTCCTTTTTGCTTTTCAAAATTATTTGCAAAATCTTCCATAACAAACCAATGCCATAAACTTTTAAATAATAGTTAATCATTTGGCTAAAATTCCCCAAATTAAATATTTTTGGTCTAAGCATGTCTTTGCATGATATTTTCAAATGATCCTAGTTCATACTATCGTATCAACTAGGTTTTTATCTAGGGTGATAATATATTTGATTCAAATATCAACATTGTCCATACAAAGGATTTAGTCATAACTATAAATTTAAAATAGGTATTTAAAATTACATTGAATAAAAATAGGCATACAATATTAATTTTAAACAAAATTTAAATAATTCGAGATAATGGGACCAAATATGATCAAATGTATAACTTTCCTTGCTTGATTAATCGATTTTCTCAAACGGCGTCGAAATCCAGTTCTCTGAAGTCCTATAAATCTATACGTGTAAACGATCTAAATTAAAATAACATTCAAATAAAATGGAAATAAAATCCAAAAAATATAAAATAAATACTGGAATGAAGATACCTACTTTATATGATTTTTGGAATTTGAATCGACGAAGTTGGAGTTCGAACGAAGGAGAACGGGCTCTCGGAAGTTTTAGAGTCACAAGGTCGGAAGGAGGTTCGACTACAGGTGGTCGGAAGGACTACCTGGTTGGAAGGAGGATTTGACTACAGGTGGTCGGATGAACTACCTGGTCGGAAGGAGATATCGACTATCGAAAGGAAGTTTGCCTACCTAGTCGAAAGTGGTTCGATTGATAGGAAGGAAGGTTGGACTACTTGGTCGAAAGAAGTTAGACCAGTAGGAAGGAGGTTTGCCTACCCGATCGAAAGAGGTTCGACTGGCAGGAAGGAAGGTTGGACAACCTGGTCGAAAGAAGTTCGACCAGTAGAAAGGAAGTTCGACTACACAAGTGGTCAAAATGGGAGAAGGAGGATTTGACTGCTCAATGCGGTCGAAAGAACGCGAGAGAGAATAGGGCACAAGAAACTCACCAAGGCTGAGAGAGAGACTGGAGGAGGGGGTCGGTGGACAGCGAACGGCTGTGGGGAAGCTCGCAGTCGAAGGCGAAGAAGAACGATGATGAAGGGGTCGACCGGGACTGAAGGAGAAGTGGAAATGTGACGGCTCTGGCTGCCATGCAGGCGCTGACGCAGGTGGGCAGGCGAGGAGGTGCGCCCAGGTAGCGCACGGCCTTGCGCAGCCTACGGCAAAGACCACATCAGCGAAGAAGCTTTGACGGCAGCGCTAGTGGTGGTGGCGGTGGCGCTAGCTCCGGCTGGTGGTGACGCGACGTCGCGGTAAGTAGCGCACAGGCGACAGTGGCGCACGGGGCGACAGTGCTCCGGCGATGCTCCTGTGAAGGCGAGGTGAACACCACGTAGAACATCGCGAGGCGAAGCTAGCTGTGATGGAGTTGGTGGCAGAGCTCCACTGTAGACGGTGCTAGAGGTGGAAGAACGGCGATCGACCGACGACCCTTAAATCCAAAATTCGGCCAAAGTACCGGGAGAGGGGAGGAGAGGTTTTGCGAGTAGATTGAGGATGGAGAGGGGCTCCTGGTGCTCACTCTATATTGGGGAGGCGGTGGTCCGATCAACAGGAAATGCCTGAGAAAAAGCGACGGTTTCGGGTGCCATAAAGAACGAAATGAAAACTATCAAAATTTGATTGTATTTAGTGGATGAAACGTCCAATTGATGGTGGTATAATGTGGGTGATGAAGAGGAGGTCATAACGCTTCAAACGAAATTTAATTTGGTGTTAAGTATGAGGAGAACAGTAAGAAAAAGTGATGTTCACCATGGTCGGGAACCCGTTGTCGCCGACCATGGAGCTACTGAGAGCAAAGAATGAGAGGAGAAGGGGAAGAAAAGGGAGGGTGAGGTGGGCTCGACCCGGAGAAGGGCTGCGCTAGGAAGATGGGCTGGCTGCGGGGAGGCGCCGCCGTGGAGGGCACGGCCATGGAGTCAAATAGATGCAGCTCAGGAAGAACAGAAGGAAAGAAAAGCTCTCGGGAAGAAGATGAATTAGGAGATAGATGGAAGGAATAAATAATACAAGTGAGGACATAATTATAAGAAACAATGATGGACAGTTGGTAGTGCATGATATGGCTCTCCATGGTTAAGCAAGCTGCTCTGTAGAGAAATTCTCGGATGGGTGATCGACGGGAACTAAATTTTATTATTATTGATATACAAATTAAGCAATAAATTGAAAAGATTTTTAGAACATAGCAAATAGAGTCAAAAAATTCTAGAAGAATTCATTAAAATACCCATAATTATTTTGAACATAATCAAAATAATTTCAACTTAAAGTAGGCTTTTATTTTTAATTTTATTTTTTGAAAATTAGAAAAACCTTTTAAAATACCAAAAAATTTCAGAAATCAATTAAATTTTAATTTTCACATTGAATCCAATAAAATCCTAGAAAACTCAATAAATTTTCTTTTTGACTTTAAAACCAAGAAATTAAATAATTGGTTATATATATATTTTTTTTTTACCCAAGATAACTCCTTTAAATTACAGAAAATCAAGAAAATCTTTGACAGCTAGAAAATCCAATAAAATAATGACTTTATTTATTTTTATTTGGTTTGTGATGCTAGGGTCAAGTGGGTGGCTAAGCATTACAAGCTAAATACCCCGGATTCTCACATAGCACATTAGATTTAGTATCACACCATCTTCATTTTGTGCACTCCCGCGAGCCTCGCCGTGGTGTGAAGCACCAGTGAGCCCCTCACTAGAGCACCTACTCTCGTCAGCCTACCTGGTGTGACCGCGTCAGTGCCACAGTGATGCCACGCCAGCGGTAAAACCCATGTGGCTACCCACGTGGCTGTCATGTCAAACCTTGCGCCAGCGTCGCAACCCCCTTCTCACTGTAGCGTGATACACGTCTACCGTAGATTTTAACCAGCTGTAGACCTAGTCCATTGACTAGGGGCGCACCTGTCATAGTGACAAAAATATTTCCTTTAGAAAATAAATTCAGCTGGAAATTAGATTTTCCGAGGGTTGACGTCAGCATGCGCAATAATTCAAATTTTCTTTAGAATAAATAATTTGAAAAATCAATAAAATATGAAATTAGGGTTTACTTTAGATTTAAAATTTTGAGGAGCTCGTATTTTTTCATATGAACTCCGATTTAGGTGAATCAAATTTCTAAATTTATATAAATTCAAGAGTTTGTTAACTAAACTAAAATTATTTCATTTGGATCGAGTTGATTTGTGTGAGGACCCTGGATTATTAGGCTTGTAATGCTTAGTCACCAATTGACCCTAGCATCACAAACAAAATAACCCGTGTCTTCTAGACATGTATACTTCCCAGAAATGCAGTATACACACCTCTTTACAAAAAGTCATTCATATAGAACCGAAGCACAACAATAAACCAGAAGATACGCTAAATAAAGGATAGTTATTACAAAAGAGAGGCCGACAGGCCAAATACATACAAATACAAAAATAAACAGCGGAAGCAAAAGTGCCATAAGATGGCCATAAACAAAAGAGCCAATCAATGTGTCTTTAACTCACAAGGCAACCGACCGGGCTGCCAAGCTAGTCGTCAAACCCGCAGCACATCTCACAAAAGTGAGGCCCTTGGGGATCACCTTCCTCCTCTGCAACAAATAGTTAAGCAAAGCAAATGAGTTGTAATATTCTGAAAATAATAATAATAATAATAACGTCTTAAGGGCCTGTGCGTAATTAAAGAATTTAGATACGTGGAAATAAAATAATTTAGAGTTTTTACGGAGGGACTAGACTGCGTAAGGTATAAAATATCGTTGGGATTCTAGAAACCCTAGCAGTCTTTTCTTATTTTCTTTTGATCCAGCCGCCGCCGACTACATCCTATGTAATACTCTGGAAAAAAAAATATTAATATTAATAATAACGTCTTAAGGGTCGGTGCGTAATTAATCAAATAGTATACGTGAAAATAGGATAATTTCAGAGTTTTTTTAAGAGCTATATAAATAGATTGTGGGAATTCTAGAAAACCCTAGCCTTTTTTTTTTCTTTCTTTTTCTCTCCACCCACCAAGACACTGCTCAAGTCTCCGTTTTTCTTCCGAACGCCAGCACGCGCCTGCTTGGATTTCTCGGCCGCGTGAAGCTAGCCGCCACCTACCCGCCGCTGTCGCTAAACGTCGCAGGCACGCTGCTGTTGTATGTAGTGCATCCGGCACCGATTGCTCGCGCAGAAGAAGCGGCCGCTTCGCCGCTCGCTTTCCCGGCGGCTGCAGGTAAGTGAGCGACCTGCGGCCGCCGGTGTTAGCCGCCACTTGAGGTTTGCGTGATTTCTTTTTCCTGCCGCTTCAAAGGTGTCCGCATGCACAAGAGATCAATTCACCACGCCCTAGTTGGAGTTGTTTGATGCATGCATTTGTGAGCCACCATTGCCTCCCGAGTAAGTAATCAATTAGTTAGCATTGCATGCTCTCTACCGTTAGTTGGCTTGCCATTTGTTGCTACATCTGGACAATGCTCTACCGTTAGTTGGCTTGCCATTTGTTGCTACATCCTCGGACGTGGTATATGGAGATAGACTAAAGAAAAGGGGATTATTTGCTAGCAAAGAAATAGAAGGAAAAGATTAGAATAAAAGAAGCGAGAGATCCGAATTTTTGTGGGTAAAGATCTGTAATTTTATTTCTCTCTGCTTTGCTAAATTAGTTAGAGATTAGAATTGATATTAATTAGAGGTTTTAGAATTTTCTAGTCAAGTGCGGTTAATAGATCCGATTAGCCTCGCTGTTCTGTTGAACGATTTATTCGGGTACCTTAATGGCGGATTTTGGAAATCTCATCTACTAGTTAGTTGTATATAATTTCGATATCTTTCTATAACATATTTTATCACGTCAATCGGACAAGTAGAATTCGAGTTATAATTTTCGGAAGGCTGCTGTCATTGTGGTTGTCGTATTTCGGCGCTGTTTTGGTAGACTGTAGATTAAAAATAGTAAATAGCCTAATTAGAGTTTTTGATCTACATGAAAGTTGTAGATAATTGTCCAATGGTTCTGTAGAATCCAAGAACTCGAAATTTGGTTGGGTAAAACAAAAGTTATGAATTTAGTAAGACCCTCTGTTCCGAAGCGGACAGATCGGTTTTCTGGGCTAAAAACGGAGGGTTAGATGATTTAATTAGAAGTCTTCGTAATCTAAGAAAATGTGGGGAATTTTATGAAGAATCCAGAACAGGGTGGTTTGTCGTGATCGGACTTTTGAGTCAAAAGTTACGTTCGTTTTAGTACCAAGACAGAAATGGGTAACTATTCGGTACCGGAGTAACGTGGTATATTTGGGGATGGGTAGGAGCGATGTCTATTGATTGCTATTCTTGATGATGTAGCTTGTATTGAAGTTTGTGTATATAATGTAGGAGAGGCGTCGTACTTGTTGCCATCCTCTAGTCAAATCGTGCGTCGCAACTAGTAAAGGCAAGTGATGGTAGACAAATGATCAATGATGGATCACTGTTTTCTTTATCTTCTATTACCATTATTGTTGTGCTTTTATTTTATTTAATTGCAAACAATGGAATGATATATTTATATCTTTGTTGACAATCATGATGAAAAGTTGGATATGATGTTTATGATGGAGTTTGCATTTTTCATACATAAGCATTTTTGCATATGAGCAGGTGATCATGAATGATCACAACTCCACGGGAGTGGAGGAGGTCCCCGATCCTTATGGAGGAACGGGCTTGTGAGTGAATGTTGTCGCGAGCATTCACTCATGCTATACCATATATCTGCGAAAGAAGTGCATGTGGACATGTAGATTAGATTTGCATTGATACATGAGATTAATGGATGTGAATCAAAGAGAAGGTAGCTGCATGAGAATATTAATAGAAGTACCTGTGATGATAATGAAGTTATTGAAAGCTGTTGATTTATTATTGTTCGTTGTTTATGGATGTGTTTGCTGAGTCGTGGACTCACCCTTGCTCTTTTGTTGTCTTTAGGTGATCCTCGAGGGCGTCGTAACTGAGAGCGAGTAGAGCACATGGACAACACATGATCATTTGCCATAAGAATCTTTTCATTCAAAATTGGATTACCCTTGGACATGTTAGAGGTTGAATAAAGTTAGGACAATGTTTTGGACTAGATTATTTGTTTTAAAGATTTGGATTCATTGGTTGGTGCTATTGTGGACTATTTACCTGGTTATATTTCCCCTTGCTTATTTATTATCGCTTGATCCATAATTATGCATGTTCTTTGTGGTCCATGGATATGTTTATTGATGCTTTCCCTGTTGTAATTTTATAGTGTGTCGATAATTCTAGTTTGGAAGAGTAGTTTAGTGGCATTCCAGGCTCAGTGTTGGGCTGGGGTGTTACAGTTGGTATCAGAGTGGGCTTTAGGTCCGTGGTGAATAGATTAACAACATAGGCAAACTAAAATTGTTAAAATTTGTTTTAGTTTTAGTAAATCAACTAAAAATTTGCTAATGGTTAACCAACCTAAAATTTGACACACTAGTGCACAGTAGGTTAGAGAGAGGTACGAATATAGTTTTACGCTTCCGTTATGTTGTTTATTGATGCATGATTTTATTTTGACCTTTGAACTCATTGTGTATTGTTGATTGTGGTTGATAGCTATGCCGAGGGGTAGAGGACGTGGTCGTGGTGGCCGCGGTCGTGGAGGTCTGGGCCGCGCGAGGGTCCGTGGAGCCACCTCCTGAGAGCGTATGAGTCGATGGCCGAGGGGTTGCTGCTGACCGCCTCGCTGGGGTCCAAGATGAGACCCCGCTTTTGCCGAGAGTTGGTGGAGAGATCCGTGCTTTCGTCAACAGCGCCGGCAGCCTCGCTGTCATGCAGATCCGTTGTTGCTCTGCCGCACATCCACCGGTTCTCGAGGCGGATGACACTTCGAGAGTGGATGGGGTTGAGGTTGGATCCGCTTGACGGTCAGCACACCGGCAGTGCAAATGGACCTGGTTGCGCTACATGGAGAGGCGCTTGAGCTTTGGAGATGTCTTCACCTCGAGGGTCCGCTTTGTAGCCTTTCACCGAAAGGGCAAGCGGATATTTGGTGGGAGGGCGTGTTGTCTTCAAGGACCGCCACTCAAGGGCCAGTCACTTGGGAGGACTTTGTTGCTCAGTTCAAGGGAAAGTTCTACCCCTACTCTTTTGTTGAGAAGATGGAGGTTGCCTTGACGACCTTTGCTCAGTGGGAAGAGGTCTATTGCCGAGTATGAGGTCGAAGTTCAACAACTTGGTTCGCTTTGTCCCTTCAAGAGCTTAACGATGATCTTTAGAAAGCTAAGAGGTTCCGCTGGGTCTCAACCCGAGTACCGACATGTGTTGGGAGCTACTCCACTCCGGACTACTGACTCTGTTGTGGAGCAAGCCAGGGCATGGAGTTGGAGATGCACCACAAAGGGGCAAGCCTCGTGGATCGGTAGTTTCGTGGTGACCAAGAGGAGCTCTAGTGAGGGATGTGGGTGCTCAACACCGCTTTCAAGAAATTCAAGGAGGACCGCATCCTTCAAGTCTAAGCATCGAGGCCGTTTTCTTCTTGGCGCCTCGTCCTTTTGCGTGTACTCCGGCCTTCGTCTGCTCTGTAAGGTGGCATGCTTTGCTTTAAGTGCGGTGATGGACACTGGCCGCTGAAAGTGCTCTTGGACGGAGATTGCCGCCGATGTGGCCGACGGGTCACAAGGAGCGGTGTGTCGCCGAACCCGCTTAGCGTGATCAAGTGGGAGCCTGTGCCATCTTCTTCTTGATGGGTCCCGCCGAGGAACTTTCCAGATGATGATCTCCTCCGGTAGCGCCATTTCCTTCACTTGGGCGCCCAAGAGGGTACTCATCGGCACCGCCACCTTCGCACCGCTTCAAAGTTGCATGACCGGCTTTACCGCACCGCCACAGCCAGATTGTTGGGGCTCTCGCCGCGCCGCCGTCTTCTTTTCGCCATGGCGCCACTGAGGTACGCCATGCCCACAATGAGTCCGCGGGTCGCCCCGACGTGGTGACATGTACTTTACTTGTGGATTCGCTTGATGCTTTAGTCCTTTTGATTCGGGGCTACCTTTTCGCTTGTGTCGACGGCGTTTGCTAGAGAGCGAACTTGAGTATGCGATGGATTTTCAATCGGTGTTGGTTAGTTCTCCGGGGTATTATTGCGAGTTCTACTGCTTGTCCCGGTGTTCTATTGTCATTGATGGAGAGAGGTTCACGCGAATTTGATAGTTATTCAAATGGAGCCGCTCGACGTTATCTTGGGTATGGATTGGTTGCACTCTTATCGATCCGTGATATCCTGCTTCAGAGAGCGGTCTCGTGCGCACCCGCCCTGGGAGACTTTGACCTTTCAGGAGGCGCGCGCGCTCTCTTTCAATGTTGGTCGGACTGTTCTGCCGCCGCGGCAAAGTGAAATCGGGCTTCTTTAGCTCTTGCCGAGAAACCGAGCGTGGCTTCGCAGATTGAGGAGATTCCAGTGGTTAGTGATTATCCGGATGTGTTCCCGGTGAGCTTCCGGATTGCCACCATGCGAGACGTGGAGTTTCGTGATTGATCTTGTTTCGCATTCGCCCCATCTCGATATTCCATATCGATTAGCACGTCCGCTTCGTGACGAGTTGAAGAAGCAATTGGATGATTTGTTGGCTAAAGGTTTGATCAGCGAGTGTATCGCCATGGGGAGCTCTGTTCTATTCATCGAGAAGAAGGATGGGAGTTGGCGATGTGTATTGATTACCGTGGCGCTTAATGCGGTCACAATCAAGAACAAATATCCATTGCCCGCATTGAGGACTTGTTTGATCGGTTGAATGGAGCTCAAGTATTCTCCAAGATCGATCTCCATCGTGGTATAATCAAATCCGCAGCGTGAGCAGATGTAGAGAAGACACGCTTTCACCGATTATGGGCATTATGAGTATAAAGTTATGTCTTTTGGATTAACTAATGCACCTGCCATTTTTATGGAGACCATGAACAACATGTTACACGAGTATTTGGATGACTTCGTGGTGGTGTTCATTGATGACATTCTTATCTATTCCAAGACTAATGAGGATCATGAGCGTCACTTGAGGCTAGTCTTAAAGACTTTGAGAGAACACAAGTTCTATGCTAAGTTGAAGAAGTGTGAGTTCTGGATTTCAGAAGTGGGTTTTCTGGGTCATGTGATTAACCCTCAGGGCATTGCTGTTGATCCTAGCAAGGTCTCCACAGTGGTGGATTGGAAGAGGCCGACTAATGTGAAGGAGGTGAGGAGTTTCTTGGGATTGGCTGGTTATTATCGGCGTTTTGTGCAGGATTTCTGTATCATCGCCAAACCGATGTCTCACTTACTCAAAAGGTGTGAGGTTCCAGTGGATCGATGAGTGTGAGCTAGTTTACGATTTTGAAGGACAAAGTTGGTGACCTCTCCTATTCTCACTCTTCCCGAGCCAGAAAGCGGTTCACGCCTTTTTCGGATCGCCTCGAGTGGGTCTTGGCTGTGTTCTCATGCAAGACGGTAAGGTAATTGCTTATGCGCCGAGGCGCTTAAAGAAGCACGAGCGTAATTATCCCACTCATGATTTGGAGTTGGTCATGCGGTTGTCTTTGCTCTCAAGATTTGGAGGCATTATTTATACGGCGAGCTTTGTGATATTTTCACAGATCACAAGAGTCTCAAGTATATCTTCACTCAGAAGGATCTGAATTTGAGGCAAAGGAGGTGGTTAGAGTTGATCAAGGACTATGATCTTACTATTCAGTATCATTCAGGCAAGGCCAATGTAGTTGCTGATGCTCTTAGTCGCAAGGCGACTCCCGCTACTCTAGATTGCCTCATTACTGATTTTGATCGCATGGGAATATCTTATTGTTATGCGGGCACATCACATGTTGAGACACGCTTGATTCTTGTGTCACTATTCCGCACTGCAAAGGGAAGCACAACAGAGTGACCGGTTATTACAGGAGGTTAGGAAGCGTCTGGATGAGGGTAAAGAGAGTGATTTTAGCATGGACGATTCTGGTGCTTTGAGGTTTAAAGGCCGCCTTTGCGTGCCGCAAAAGGCGGAGGTCAAAGATGATATCTTGAGGAGGCACATCGCACTGCACATTGTTCATCCCGGTGAGACTAAGATGTATCGAGATTTGAAACATAATTTTGGTGGAAAAGAATGAAGGTGGATATTGCTAACTATGTGGCTTCTTGTGGTGTTTGTCGCCAGTGAAAGCCGAGCACAAGCGCCCCGCAGGTTGTTGCAGCCTTTGGAGGTTCCCAGTGGCCTTGGGATGATATCTCTATGGATTTTGTGGTGGCGTTACTGCACGCGCGAGGGAAGGATGCAGCTTTGGGTAGTGGTGGATCGATTCAAAGAATCACAAGACTTTATTCCTATTCGCACAACAAATTCAATGAGTGATCTAGCTCCTATTTATGTGCGTGAGATAGTAAGACTGCATGGTGTGTCCAAGACCATCGCTTCGACAGGATGCTAAGTTTGTCTCCAAGTTCGGGAAAGTCTGCAGAGTGCATTGGGCACACAGCCCGCCTTAGTACAAAGATTTCACCCACAGCATGATGGGCGTCAGAGCGCACTATTCGGACTTTGGAGGACATGTTGCGATCTTGTGTTCTATCTTGAAGGGTAGTTGGGAGGACCGGTTGCCACTTGCGAGTTTGCTTATAATAATAGTTACCATTCCAAGATTAGAGTCGCGCCATTTGAGGTTCTCTATGGGCGGAAGTGCGATCGCCGCTTTGTTGGGATGCGATTGGAGAGAAGGCGCTTTGGGTCCTGACCGATTCAAGACCGCTGAGCGTGTGGCCATGGTGAGGCGTAATTTGTTGGCGGCTCGAGTAGGCGTAAAAGCTATGCCGATATGAGGAGGCGTGACTTGGAGTTTGCATGAGGTGACGGTACTCTTGAGAGTGTCTCCCACTAAAGGTATTGTTCGGTTCGGCACCAAAGGGAAGCTTAGCCCGAGGTACGTTGGACCGCTCCTGCTATTGCAAGAATTGGGAAGTTAGCTCACCGCCGACTCGCCTCGAGTCCATGCGTGGAGTTCACAATGTGTTTCACGCCTCGATGCCGAGAAAGTTTTGAGAGACCCTGAGCATAAGATTTCATTAGAGCCACCGACTATTGAGCAAGACCTCACGCTTGAGTCGCGTCCCGCGATTCGAGAGAGGTCGGAGCGAGTGCCGAGGCACAAGACGTTGGTATACGCCAAGGTGTTGTGGACGATCACCGAGAGAGAGGCGACTTGGGAGTTGGAGTCTGCATGCGCGAGCAATACCGAGTTGTTCACGCTGCACGTGTTCTTTTATTGTTTAATTTCAGAAGGTAGTTTTTATTTGAGTAGAACGGCGAGTAGAATTCGGGGTCGAATTCATGGGGGTAGAATGTAATACTCGGAAAAAAATATTAATATTAATAATAACGCCTTAAGGGTTGGCGTAATTAATCAAATAGTATACGTGAAAATAGGATAATTTGTAGTTTTTTAAGAGCTATATAAATAGATTGTGGGAATTCTAGAAAACCCTAGCCTTTTTTTTTCTTTCTTTTTCTCTCCACCCAGCCGCCGCACACACACTGCGCCGTCTCCGTTTTTCTTCCGAACGCCAAAGACGCTACCGCTTGGATTTCTACCGCGTGAAGCTAGCCGCCACCTACCCGCCTGTCGCTAAACGCTGCGCACGCTGCTGTTGGCGTAGTGCATCCGGCACCGATTGTTCGCTGGCGTGAAGCGCACCGCCACGCTGCGTTTTCCCGGCGCTGCGTGCAAGTAGCGACCTACTCGCGGCCGCCGGTGTTAGCCGTCACTTGGAGGTTTGCGTGATTTCTTTTTCCCGCTGCTGCTTCGGTGTGTCCGCATGCACAAGAGATCAATTCACCACGCCCTAGTTGGAGTTCTTTGATGCATGCATTTGTGAGCCACCATTGCCTCCCGAGTAAGTAATCAATTAGTTAGCATTGCATGCTCTACCGTTAGTTGGCTTGCCATTTGTTGCTACATCCTCGACAATGCTCTCTACCGTTAGTTGGCTTGCCATTTGTTGCTACATCCTCGGACGTGGTATACAGGAGATAGACTAAAGAAAAGGGGATTATTTGCTAGCAAAGAAATAGAAGGAAAAGATTAGAATAAAAGAAGCAGAGATCCGAATTTTTGTGGGTAAAGATCTGTAATTTTATTTCCTCTCTGTTTTGCTAAATTAGTTAGAGAATAGAATTGATATTAATTAGAGGTTTTAGAATTTTCTAGTCGAAGTGCCGGTTAATAGATCTGATTAGCCTGCTGTTCTGTTGAACGATTTATTCGGGTACCTTAATGGCGGATTTTGGAAATCTCATCTACTAGTTAGTTGTAGATAATTTCGATATCTTTCTATAGCATATTTTATCACGTCAATCGGACAAGTAGAATTCGAGTTATGATTTTCGGAAGGCTGCTGTCATTGTGGTTGTCGTATTTCGGCGCTGTTTTGGTAGACTGTAGATTACAAATAGTAAATAGCCTAATTAGAGTTTTTGATCTACATGAAAGTTGTAGATAATTGTCCAATGGTTCTGTAGAATCGAAGAACGCGAACTTTGGTTGGGTAAAACAAAAGTTATGAATTTAGTAAGATCCGCTGTTCCGAAGCGGACAGATCGGTTTTCTGGGCTAAAAATGGAGGGTTAGATGATTTAATTAGAAGTCTTCGTAATCTAAGAAAATGTGGGGAATTTTATGAAGAATCCAGAACAGGGTGGTTTGTCGTGATCGGACTTTTGAGTCAAAAGTTACGTTCGTTTTAGTACCAAGACAGAAATGGGTAACTATTCGGTACCGGAGTAACGTGGTATATTTGGGGATGGGTAGGAGCGATGTCTATTGATTGCTATTCTTGATGATGTAGCTTGTATTGAAGTTTGTGTATATAATGTAGGAGAGGCGTCGTACTTGTTGCCATCCTCTAGTCAAATCGTGCTTTTATTGATGGATCACTAGTAAAGGCAAGTGCATGGTAGACAGCGATCAATGATGGATCACTGTTTTCTTTATCTTCTATTACCATTATTGTTGTGCTTTTATTTTATTTAATTGCAAACAATGGAATGATATATTTATATCTTTGTTGACAATCATGATGAAAAGTTGGATATGATGTTTATGATGGAGTTTGCATTTTTCATACATAAGCATTTTTGCATATGAGCAGGTGATCATGAATGATCACAACTCCACGGGAGTGGAGGAGGTCCCCGATCCTTATGGAGGAACGGGCTTGAGAGTGAATGTTGTCGCGAGCATTCACTCATGCTATACCGGTATACGCGAAAGAAGTGCATGTGGACATGTAGATTAGATTTGCATTGATACATGAGATTAATGGATGTGAATCAAAGAGAAGGTAGCTGCATGAGAATATTAATAGAAGTACCTGTGATGATAATGAAGTTATTGAAAGCTGTTGATTTATTATTGTTCGTTGTTTATGGATGTGTTTGCTGAGTCGTGGACTCACCCTTGCTCTTTTGTTGTCTTTAGGTGATCCTCGAGGGCGCCGTAACTGAGAGCGAGTAGAGCACATGGACAACACATGATCATTTGCCATAAGAATCTTTTCATTCAAAATTGGATTACCCTTGGACATGTTAGAGGTTGAATAAAGTTAGGACAATATTTTGGACTAGATTATTTGTTTTAAAGATTTGGATTCATTGGTTGGTGCTATTGTGGATTATTTACCTGGTTATATTTCCCCTTGCTTATTTATTATCGCTTGATCCATAATTATGCATGTTCTTTGTGGTCCATGGATATGTTTATTGATGCTTTCCCTGTTGTAATTTTATAGTGTGTCGATAATTCTAGTTTGGAAGAGTAGTTTAGTGGCATTCCAGGCTCAGTGTTGGGCTGGGGTGTTACATCCTATTTGCGCCGCCTCGCGTCGCTGCGTGTGTTGCTTCCCCCGCGCGTAACGCCAGCCGCCGTTGTTGTGCGTGTTCGTAGTTTGTGCCTAGAGGCAGCGTGTGTTCGCGTCTTCCATCCGGCCGCGTGGAGATGCATTCGGCCAGCGGCTCCTGTGATTGCCGAGCGTTCGCATGCATGAAGTACTAGCGCAGCCATGTTTTCATGAGTGCACACGCCGGCTGCACATCCACTTTTTTTGGTTGCTGCCGCTGGCATTAGTTAAAGTGTTCCCTGGTATATACTTTTTTTGGTTGCTGCCGCTAGCATTAGTTAAAGTGTTCCCTGGTATATCAAGTGGCTTATTGATTTGAGTAGCTCGGGAGATTGGAAGAACCCAAGAGTAAAAGAGGAGAGAAGCTTAGGAAGAAGTTGAGGTCTCGGTTTTCATCGTGGGTAATGATCTGACTTACTCCTTCCTTGTTTTCTTATTTTAATTAGAGACTAGAATCGAGATTATTTAGAGAGGATTCTAGAATTTTTAGTCGAAGGGCCGATTATTAGATCTGTTTAGCCTGCTGTTCTGTTGAACGATTTATTCGGGTACCTTAATGGCGGATTTTGGAAATCTCATCTACTAGTTAGTTGTAGATAATTTCGATATCTTTCTATAGCATATTTTATCACGTCAATCGGACAAGTAGAATTCGAGTTATGATTTTCGGAAGGCTGCTGTCATTGTGGTTGTCGTATTTCGGCGCTGTTTTGGTAGACTGTAGATTACAAATAGTAAATAGCCTAATTAGAGTTTTTGATCTACATGAAAGTTGTAGATAATTGTCCAATGGTTCTGTAGAATCGAAGAACGCGAACTTTGGTTGGGTAAAACAAAAGTTATGAATTTAGTAAGATCCGCTGTTCCGAAGCGGACAGATCGGTTTTCTGGGCTAAAAATGGAGGGTTAGATGATTTAATTAGAAGTCTTCGTAATCTAAGAAAATGTGGGGAATTTTATGAAGAATCCAGAACAGGGTGGTTTGTCGTGATCGGACTTTTGAGTCAAAAGTTACGTTCGTTTTAGTACCAAGACAGAAATGGGTAACTATTCGGTACCGGAGTAACGTGGTATATTTGGGGATGGGTAGGAGCGATGTCTATTGATTGCTATTCTTGATGATGTAGCTTGTATTGAAGTTTGTGTATATAATGTAGGAGAGGCGTCGTACTTGTTGCCATCCTCTAGTCAAATCGTGCGTCGCAACTAGTAAAGGCAAGTGCATGGTAGACAGCGATCAATGATGGATCACTGTTTTCTTTATCTTCTATTACCATTATTGTTGTGCTTTTATTTTATTTAATTGCAAACAATGGAATGATATATTTATATCTTTGTTGACAATCATGATGAAAAGTTGGATATGATGTTTATGATGGAGTTTGCATTTTTCATACATAAGCATTTTTGCATATGAGCAGGTGATCATGAATGATCACAACTCCACGGGAGTGGAGGAGGTCCCCGATCCTTATGGAGGAACGGGCTTGTGAGTGAATGTTGTCGCGAGCATTCACTCATGCTATACCGGTATACGCGAAAGAAGTGCATGTGGACATGTAGATTAGATTTGCATTGATACATGAGATTAATGGATGTGAATCAAAGAGAAGGTAGCTGCATGAGAATATTAATAGAAGTACCTGTGATGATAATGAAGTTATTGAAAGCTGTTGATTTATTATTGTTCGTTGTTTATGGATGTGTTTGCTGAGTCGTGGACTCACCCTTGCTCTTTGTTGTCTTTAGGTGATCCTCGAGGCGCTGTGAATCGAGAGCGAGTAGAGCACATGGACAACACATGATCATTTGCCATAAGAATCTTTTCATTCAAAATTGGATTACCCTTGGACATGTTAGAGGTTGAATAAAGTTAGGACAATGTTTTGACTAGATTATTTGTTTTAAAGATTTGGATTCATTGGTTGGTGCTATTGTGGATTATTTACCTGGTTATATTTCCCTTGCTTATTTATTATCGCTTGATCCATAATTATGCATGTTCTTTGTGGTCCATGGATATGTTTATTGATGCTTTCCCTGTTGTAATTTTATAGTGTGTCGATAATTCTAGTTTGGAAGAGTAGTTTAGTGGCATTCCGTGCTCGGTGTTACCGGGTGTTACATTCTATTTGCGCTACCGCGTCATTGCGGTGTTGCTTCCCTGCGCAGTAACGCCACCGCCGTTGTTGTGCGTGTTCGTAGTTTGTGCCTAGAGGCGCTGCGGTGTTCGCGTCTTCCATCCGGCCGCGTGGAGATGCATTCGCCAACGGCTCTCGTGATTGCCGAGCGCTCGTGATGCATGAAGTACTAGCGCACCATGTTTTCATGAGTGCACACGCCGCCTGCACATCCACTTTTTGGTTGCCGCTACCGCATTAGTTAAAGTGTTCCTCGGTATATACTTTTTTTGGTTGCTGCCGCTAGCATTAGTTAAAGTGTTCCCTGGTATATCAAGTGGCTTATTGATTTGAGTAGCTCGGGAGATTGGAAGAACCCAAGAGTAAAAGAGGAGAGAAGCTTAGGAAGAAGTTGAGGTCTCGGTTTTCATCGTGGGTAATGATCTGACTTACTCCTTCCTTGTTTTCTTATTTTAATTAGAGACTAGAATCGAGATTATTTAGAGAGGATTCTATAATTTTTAGTCGAAGGGCCGATTATTAGATCTGTTTAGCCTGCTGTTCTGTTGAACGATTTATTCGGGTACCTTAATGGCAAATTTTGGAAATATCATCTACTAGTTAATTGTAGATAATTTCGATATCTTTCTATAGCATATTTAATCATGTCAAGCGGACAAGTAGAATTCGAGATATGAATTTTGGAAGACTGCTGTCTTTGTGGTTGTCATCTTTCGGCGCTGTTTTGGTAGACCGCAGATTAAAAATAGTAAATAGACTAATTAGAGTTTTTGATCTACATGAAAGATGTAGATAATTGTCTAAGGGTTCTGTAGAATCTGAGAACTCGAATTTTGGTTGGGTAAAACAAAAGTTATGAATTTAGTAAGACTCGCTGTCCCGAAGCGGACAGATCGGTTTTCTGGGCTAAAAACGGAGGGTTAGATGATTTAATTAGAAGACTTTGTAATCTAAGAAAATGAGGGGAATTTTGTGTAGAATCCAGAACTGGGTGGTTGGTCGTGATCGGACTTTTGAGTCAAAAGTTATGTTCGTTTTAGTACCAAGACAGCAATGGGTAACTATTCGGTACCGGAGAAGCGTGGTATATTTGGAGACGGGTAGGAGCGATGTCTATTGATTGCTATTCCTGATGCTGTAGCTTGTATTGAAATTTGTGTATATAATGTAGGAGAGGCGTCGTGCTTGTTGCCATCTTCTAGCCAAACCGTGCGTCGCAACTAGTAAAGGCAAGTGCATGGTAGACAACGATCAATGATTGATCACTGTTTTCTTTATCTTCCATTACCATTATTGTTGTGCTTATATTTTATTTGATTGCAAGCAATGGAATGATATGGTTATATCTTTGTTGTTAATCATGAGGAAAAGTTGGATATGATGAATATGATGGAGTTTGCATTTTTCATACATAAGCATCTTTGCATATGAGCAGGTGATCATGAATGATCACAACTCCACGGGAGTGGAGGAGGTCCCCGATCCTTGTGGAGGAACGGGCTTGAGAGTGAATGTTGTCGCGAGCATTCACTCATGCTATACCGGTATACGCGAAAGAAGTGCATGTGGACATATAGATTAGAGTTGCATTGATATATGAGATTAATGGGTGTGAAACAAAGAGAAGATAACAACATGAGAATATCAATAGAAGTGCATGTGATGATGGTGAAGCTATTGATTACTGTTGATTTATTATTGTTCGTTGTATATTGATGTGTTTGCTGAGTCGTGGACTCACCCTTGCTCTTTTGTTGTTTTTAGGTGATCTTCGAGAACGCCGTGACTGAGAGCGAGTAGAGCACATGGACTAGACCCATACTTCAATCACATGATTATTTGCCATAAGAACCTTTTCATTCAATGTTGGATTACTCTTGGTCATGTTAGAGACTGAATAAAGTTTAGGTCACATTTTGGACTAGATTATTTATTTCAATGATTTAGATTCATTGGTTGTTGCTATTTTGGATTATGTACCTGGTTATAATTCCCTTGCTTATTTATTATCGCTTGATCCATAATTTTGCATGCTCTTTTGTGGTCCATGGTTATGTCTATTGATGTTTTCTTACTGTAATTATATAGTGTGTCGATAATTATTAGTTCAGAGAGTAGTTTAGTGGCATTCCAGGCTCAGTGTTGGGCTGGGGTGTTACATGAGTACAAAAATTGTACTCCGCAAGACTTACGTGTAGAATAACAGACCTATACATATGCTACATGCAAGCTTATTTGATTGGAGGTCAGATGTTTCATTTTCGACAAAGCAATCTTTATTTGCAATAATGTAGTACATTAAAAGCAAGTTGACAAATCTGTTTTTAATGTTCAAATAACAGTTGACAACAATAATAACAATAGATAGAGGACAACAACAATCCTGGAAATGACTAAAGCCATAGTCACCACAACAATAGCATGAATTACCCATCCATGCCAACCATGTCAAATTTTAATAAAAAAGTTGTAGTCTAACTCTTGCAAAACCTAACCAAGCGTGTCCATAACCTAGGACGGGGCTATTCGAATAGTTTTATCCCTGCAGGGGTGTACCAATGTACCCACACGCCAGACCGCCTTTTTGCCAAGCTATTAAGCACACTTCCTTAGGTATGCTGGCATATCTAAGTCCTACGAGATATTTCCAATATTGTGTATTAACTACGAGTCGCCCGTATGGATAGAAAACCATACGTTGTGTCGGAGTCACCGTAAAGCCTCGGTCAACTACCCATCGCGGGTAAAGCCTTGGACAACTACGATGCCCCTCGAGGTGGAGAACCTACCCGGAATCTCCACCACCGCACACCCAACACATTAACACAGATCATTTTTCACACAACACACACATCCCCCTCCTGCGACTCGGACATACCACACGCCAAAGTACTAAGTCAAGAGAGGTCCCATATCCCTCTCGTGTGGTTAGCACGCAAAATTGCTTGGAGAGTGTGACACAAGATGTTCGGTCCTTGTTGACTTAGACAAGACATCCACAAACCCAATAACCCACCATCCAACCACTTGCCCAAGTCCAAATCAATTTTTTATTTTTAGATTTTGACTTTACAAAATAACAAAGCACAAGTGCTGGACATAAAGGAGTAATAATTAGATGTGTGATCAAGATCATCGACTAAATCGATGATCGCTCATTACTACCGAAACTAAGCATTTCTAAGCAATTTCGATTCGCAATCTACTAAGTGACAAGAGCTCATCCATCGAACTCAAATCACAGCAAATAACCTAGGCTTCTGGTAGTAGAGGAGAATCAATTCCAACAGATTATGTAACTATAGGATACTAACCATAATTTAACAACAAAATAGCAATGCATACATACAAGTTAAAATCAATATATTAGACTTGAAAAATACTGGGATTAACATGATCAAAATGCTTGCCTGGTTGCTGTTGTTCAAGATATTGTGGAGGATCACTTAGGTTATCAATGTGTTCTTCGGAACCTAACGATAAAGCGAAAAAGAACCGATAAGAACGAAGAAAACACGAAGACTCAACATCAAACTTTCTCCAAATGCTTTGAAAATTTTACAGCAGCAAGAGCATGATTTATAAGGAATTTAGCAACAAGAACCAATTGATTTGGATTCTTAATCAAAAGATATGAGCAAAACAAATAAGCTCAGCCTTATAAATCATAAATGCTACTATGCATTTCAACTAAGATCTTCGCAAAAAATTTTGGAGCTATAATGAGGTTAGAAACATTTTTAGATTAAAGTTCAGTTAAAAACATAACTAACAAAATTTGAATCAACCGAAAAGGAATTAAAATGAAAAAGTTATGCATTTTACAAGTTAATTTCATTTTTTAGTTAACAAATAATCCTTTCGGGAAAATCCAAAATTAAAACGACGTGGACGAACTTGGATCGTTGATCTTGGATCCAACGATCCAAGTCCACGGGACAACGCGCGCGCACGCGGCTCACGCGGCTCATACGTTCACCGTTGGATTTGGATCCAACGGTTCACGTGGATCGAAGCGTTCGGGCGGTCCAAACATTCACACGCACATGAGCCGTTGATCTTGGATCCAACGATCCACGCGGATCGAACCATTCGGACGGTCCGAACGTTTACTCGAATCGGGACCGTTGTTATTGGATCCAACGGTCCATGGATCAAGGCGTGCGATCCGAACGTTCGCGCGATCCTGGGTCGTAGATCTAACGATCGACGGTCCACAGCGAACCACGTTCAAAAACTCGTGCCCAGTTTTGTCCGACAAAACGACGGCGAAAGGAGGCTCACCGCCGGCGACTCTGGTCACGGCGGCACGAGCTAAGGCCCAAAATGGGTCCGCAATAGTTTTGCGCACACAATGGGACCAAAAATTGCGGCTGCGGCGGTCTAGAATGCCGGCAAGCCGGAGTTTACAGAGGTGACAAAAATGGCCGAAAAATAAAAAATGCAAAGAAGCTCCGCTGCGGTCCAAGGAAGCTAGTGCCAAACATCTATGGACTAATGTGGAGCTACCTTAGCACGGAAGAGGCACAGAGAAAGGTTGGAGCTGCTCCGGTGATGAAAAACGGTGCTTTCGGCCGAAAATGGGGAATCTCCAATTCAGCCAAGCCCTGAGGATGATAAGTGAAATTGAGCGAGGGTTGAGCTCAAGAAAAACAAGAGGGAGTAGAGGGAATAAGAATTTGAGAGGAAAAGCCACTGCGGTACCGCCTTCACCGTGAGCTTGAAGTTCGGCAATGGCGGCCGAAATGGTTTCGGATGAATGCAGCTCAAACAAACACTGAGGTGCTAGCTAGAGTTGTGGAAATGCTAAAGGAAGCCAACAGGGAAGCAATGGAGCTTAAATAGCTGAGAAGGTATGGCAAGCCAGAAACCCTCTCGGTCAAACTCGCCATGGGAGCACTTGAGAGCGACGGGAGCAGTTGAGCTATGGACGTTTGAGGGCGGTGCACGACGGGCATTTAATGCGAGCAGAGAGAGCCGTTTAAAGGTGATCACCGAGGTGACACTACGCTGCTCCAGTTCTGCACATGTCATGGCTTTGACTCAACCGCATGCTTGCTCAGACTCTAGGAAGGAGACGACGCGGCCACCGTTGGATCTAAATCGAACGGTTCAAATGAGAAGGGACGATTTGGAACGGTTTGAACGTTCACTCAATACAGGCCGTTGATATGGATCCTACGGCTCACACTACGCGAGGTGTTCGGACGGTCCGAACGTTCACGCGAATCTGAGCCGTCGATCTAGAATCCTACGGTACACATGGATCGACGCGCTCGGATGGTCCGAACGTTCACGCGATCGTGGGCCGTTCGATGCCGATCCAACGACCCACAACGCCGCGCGCCGATCGATCCATGGCGGTGCGCTTAGTTGATTGAACCAAGTCAAGTGGCTCGAGCCCAAGTCTGACTCGCGCCCAAGGAACAGTGAAAACCAGGTAGGGTTTGATTTAAACAGCTAATTTTTGGAGGATTTTCTTAAGGTAGCAAACCAGCTCAAAAAATCATGAAGTTTTAACTAGAGGTTGCTGACTTAAGGATTAACCTTACATATAATTTCCAGAGATTTTTATGCACTGCATTCTTCTCCAAAAATTCCAGAAGGTTAGAGTTAGGGTTTGAACAAGCTTTAACTGGGTTTGACTTGCCTCCAAAATTATCAAATAATTTCTAAAAATTATGAAATAATTCAGAGGTGTTACCAAGCCTCTCTAGAACTCGGGAAAAATAATCACAGAGGTTTGGCACAAGATTTTTGCTAAGGAGGTTTTTGATTGGAGTCAATAGAGTATTTTAATTTTGATTTTTCCACAATCCCTGTACAAGAATCATGGAACTGATCAAAAATATCTAGGTGGGAGAAAAGTTTTAATTTCTCCTCATTTTTATACATTTGAAACACAAATCCACATTTGGGATGTTACAATTTGTATCCCTTTTTTAATTTATGAGTAATATTTGAATTTATTTGAATTTGGCTTGCTTTCGTGCATAGATTTTGACAAATCCGGAGAGCCTGACCCTTTTGAAGAGTTAGATTATCAGTACTGTGAGCAAGACAAGTTATACCATTGATCGTGTTGTGCCTACTATTGTAAAGTATTTAATTCTGTTTTAAATTACTATTGCATGCATAACTTTATTCAGTTATTTTAATTCTTGTGTTAAATTTTCTAGTTATTCCAATTCCTTTGTATGGCCAATGTTGTTATTTGAGTTATCATTTCCTTGTCACCTTAGTCAAATAAAAATTTGAAAATAATTGTATGCTTAGTCAACGCATAGATCAAACTTTTGAATTTGGGTAGTTTAGCCAAATTTGTCAAATTGGTTTTAAATTGAGTCTATGGTATTGTTGTACTATGGAGAGTTTAGAAAATATTTTACTTGAGAAATAAAATGAAAATAGTTTAGACTTGGGCATAATGGTCGTGGATGGTGCAAATCGATGCACATAATCAATTCATTGTTTTGATCGAGTCTAGGGTTTTGGATGGTTGCCCCGGTCAGTTAAGGACCGGTCTTTGAGCCGCATCTTGCTAAGCTACACCGTACTACAACATGTCTTGTATGGGCAGGACCAGGCTTATTAATTTGTGATATCTCATTTTCTTGTGTGTTGGTTAAACAATATTTCCACCTAGCGCAAGAGGGCGTTTCCGGCGGGTAGTTAACCCAAAGGAAGTGAAACCTTAGCAAGCGTGTTAGCCTTGAGGTAGAACATTGGAAAACGCTTTGTGGAAACGCCTACAGAAACGTGTATTGGATGACAGTAAAAGCAAATTATATCTTGTGGGTAAAGCTGTACACACTCTGCACAGTAGAAAACTATTCGAATAGCCGTGTCTATGGTCATGGACATGCTAAGCAAAGTGACTATAAGTTAGACTTTGTTTTTTTAATGATTTTTGAAAATAATTTTAGGATGGTAAATCCTTGTGGTAAAATTGGGCGGTTAGCCAAGTAATAGGAGGGTATCCATCACCATATTTCATATGGAGGTTATCCACTATAAAACTGTCAATGTAAAATCTAAATTTAGTTATAGGTTAAAAATTGCCATGGAACTTAGTATCAGTATTTAAACCTGAAAATGCTGCTTTATGCAAAGTAGACCCTATCCACCTCAATTGTTAACTTATGCATGCATCATATTTTTTTATTGGGTGTAACTTGCGAGCACGGAAATTGTGCTCACGCTTGCTGAATAATATTTATGCAGGTGAAGAATTCTGTCAGGACGATGAGGATCTTGACGACTGGACCTACTCCCCCAAATGATTGCCTGTGGCACATCGTATGGCTCAATTACTATTTTATTTTTCGCTGTGTTATTTTTCGGCCTTAGGCCCCATTTTGTAATAAACTATTATTTATATTAAATAAACGCGTGATATGATTGTGATGTCACTTTTGTTCGACTGTGTATACTAGCAATCCTAGACTAGTGTATGAAACATAGAGAAGTCGGGATCCTTCGTTCCTGGGTTCGACATTCAAGGATAGATAGACTGCGCCAATAGGTCTATCACCCTAACCAATGAACAAAGATTATAGTAGAATTCAGACCCATGACTTCTACAAAAGAAAGCTCCACCCTGTCTAGTCTAATGGAAGTAAAGCTTGAAGATATACCCATGGTACAAGAATACCTGGATGTATTTCCTGAGGAATTACCCGGCATGCCACTGGATAGAGACATAATGTTCTTAATTGACTTAGTCCCAGAGACCACTCCAATTTTGAACTGACCCTACAGGATGCTTGCAAGTGAGTTAGCATAACTGAAGAAGCACATTGAGGAATTGCAGAGCAAATGTTATATTCAACCTAGCTCATCACATTGGGGAGCACCAGTGCTATTTGTCAAGAAGAAAGACAATAGTATGAGGATGTGTGTGGACTACAGATCACTCAATGAAGTAACAATCAAGAATAAGTACTCGTTATACAGGATTGATGATCTGTTTGATCAGCTTAAAGGAGCTGGCGTCTTCTCGAAGATCGACTTAAGATCATGCTATCATCAGATGAAGATTAGGCCAAAAGAAGACATACCCAAGACTGCCTTGACAACCAGATATTGTAACGTTATGTTGGATCAGGAGCCTTCACAGCCAGATATTGTAACGTTTTGTTGGTTCAGGAGAATCAATCGGAGTTGTATGAGGAATTGAGGCACTTGAACTTGGAGATTGTTAGCCAGGGCTGTATCAACACTCTAGAAGTTCAACGAACCATTCAGAGTCAGATCAGAGAAAAACAAATAGAAGATGAAGACATCAAAGAAATCAAGAAGAACATAAGGATAGTTAAAGCCCTAGGATTTTCCGAGGATGAACAACGTACAATATGGTTTGGAAACCGCATCTGTGTACCTAATCATCAGGAAACAAAACAGCTGATTCTAAAGGAAGCACATGAATCACCTTACTCTATCCATCCCGAAAGTACCAAGATGTACCAGGATCTGAAATAAAATTATTAGTGGGTCAGCATGAAGCGGGAAATCGCTGAGTTTGTAACACGCTGTGATGTATGCCAATGAGTTAAGGCAGAACATCAGAGACCCGATGGTTTGCACAACCATCACCAATTCCCGAGTGGAAATGGGAGGAAATTGGTATGGATTTCATCATCGGACTTCCTAGAACCCAATCAGGATGTGATTCCATTTGGGTGACAATTGACCGGTTGACTAAAGTGACTCACTTTATACCAGTCAAGACCACCTACAGAAGTAGCAAATTAGCAGAGTTGTACATGGCTAGGATCGTCTGTCTACTTGGAGTACCCAAGAAGATCGTGTTCAACAGAGGTTCGCAGTTCACATCAAGATTTTAGAAGAGCCTACGTGAAGCTTTGGGAACCAGACTCAACTTCAGTACAGCTTATCATCCCCAAACAGATGGCCAAACAGAACGTGTCAATCAAATTCTAGAAGACATGCTTCGAGCATGTGCTATATATTATGGAAGAAGTTGGGACAAGAATCTGCCCTATGCAAAGTTCTCCTAGAACAACAACTGTCAATCCAGTCTGCAGATGTCTCCATTTGAAGCATTGTATGGCAGGAAGTGTAGAACTCCTCTCCTTTGGGATCAAGTGGGGGAACATCAGTTCTTTGGACCAGAGTTGATAAAAGAAGCCGGGAGTAAGGTAAAGACAATAAAAGAACGCCTGAAAGTGGCTCAGTCCCGACAGAAGAGTTATACCGATAACCATAGGAGAATTGTCCTTCGAGACAGGAGACTTTGTCTGTCTCAGAGTAACTCCACTCAGAGGAGTAAGGAGATTTAGAACTAAAGGAAAACTCACACCCAGATTTGTTGGACCTTATAAGGTTCTAGCAAGAAGAGGTGAAGCTGCTTACCAGTTAGAACTATCGACATCTCTGTCTGTAGTGCACGACGTCTTCCTTGTCTTCCAATTGAAGAAGTGTCTTAGAGTGCCAACAGAAGAAACACCACTTGAGAGCATCAATCTTCAGGAGGATCTCACCTATGTGGAGCAGCTAATCAAGATCCTTGATGTTGCAGAGTGTATCACCTGAAGTAAAGTCATCCATTCATGCAAGGTCCAGGGGAGTAATCATTCCGAAGAAGAAGCCACCTGGAGTGAGAAGATATGAAAGCCGAGTATCCAAACCTTTTTGCTGACCAAGTTTGAATCTCATGGTCGAGATTCCCGTTAAGGGCTTAGGTTTGTAACAGCCCAAATTCCAATTTCCTGTTGAAAATAAAATTTAATTATTTTTCTAAAATTTTAAAAGCTTTTTCCTATTTATTTCAAAGCCAAAATAATTTATTTGCAAAAATAAAAGACAACTTTATGTTGGAAATAATTTCATTAAGCCCAAAATATTTCAGGGAATTTCTATGAATATTTCCATAATGTTTGGACTTTATTTGCTAATTTCTAAAATTTAAATGAATTAATTTGATTATTTAAATTAGTAAATCAATTAAAATTCCTGGAACAGTTCTCGGGCCGAATCTCCACTGACCTACTCCTATTTCCATGCATGGCGAAGGTCGCAGACCCTGCTGCCAAACCAACCCTGGCCACAACACAAGACTCGCTTCTTCTGTCATTGACAATGAGGCCCGCCTTGTTAGCCACTCACTCTCACCCGTCTCGCTCTATCAGTAGCCGCCAGGTGGGGCCTACCCATGCCGTGTCAGCTCATCACCTTCCTTTCTTTCTTCTCCCTCGTGTGTCCGCGTTTTCCATCCGCCATTACCGCGCCTTTGGAAGCTTTTCAAAATCGGCCGAATCCGGCCGCATCTCCCAAATCTCTGTGCGCATTAAAACCGGCTCGTCAATTTGCATCTGACCCGGCCTTGCCCCTTCCATCTCTGGTGCCAAATCCCCCAAATCGCGCTGGTGACTGTTCAGACCTTCTTGCGCCGCACAAAGCCATGGCCTCTGTAAAACCCTGTCCATTCGGAAGCCAAGATGTCACCTAAATAATCTAACATACAACCATAAAGCGGAACAATTTAAACAATATCTCATCTAATGACATAAAGAGATCAAAATTTAATAGAACAATGGCATGAATATAGTCTGAATCCAAATAAGTATTTCAAAAGGGGTGACCAAGGTTCACAAGCAGCATTAATCATCCATATCATAGAGGAAGATATCAACCATATCTAACTTTATTTATTACAGTTCATCACTTGACGAATGAAAGACATAACCAAGTCTTATAATTTAAACTGGAGTATGGTGAAATGAATGAATAGTGCGTAGCTACTCCCTCCCAAAAGAGTCATCATCAACGATCACCTAAAATAAACAAACAAAGCAAGAATGAGTCCGAGACTCAGCAAGTACAGTAAAAAAAAAAGAAAACTGGACATACAACAAATATGATCAAGACAATATCATTAAAGAATATGAACATAACACCAAATAAATATATGGATTTAATGAAATGAAAGGACTGCACTCATGCGTATACCAGTATAGCTAGTGACACACCCGTCGGTGTTCACTTAAGCTCGCATTTAACAAAATACGGGGATCCAAATCCCGTATGAAGAAATTTTCATACGGGTGTCCAAATCTGCCCACATTGGAATGGTGGGTCTTACGTGCTCATACTAGAATTCATGGGTCTTTATAATCCACTCCCGTGGATGGAACACGACAATGGATGCATGTAATGAACTATGAATAGTGAATGACATCATCTCCAATCATGGGAATAACATATATGAAAGGAACATAAACATTGGAACTTCTCACGTATCATATAAAACACAATATGAACATCAAGCATTTAGCATTCACAAATCTTAAGAATGTCAAAGTACTTACCTTCCGTGTTGCGACGCGTTAGTAGGCAACGAAGGCGCCCCTAAACCCGAAGCCTCTCCGCCTACACAAGTAAGTACTCGAAATAAGAACAACATGGTACAGAACACTACCAGCAACATTCTACAACACCTCCCCGACCACCCAAATAATTACTAATAGAACTATTCTGAAAACAGACAACATAATCACAGAAACGAATCTGGACAACAGCACGGAGTAACTCATAACTATTGATCTGGGACTCAGAACAAGGTGAGCCCAAATCCAATGGAAACTTAACGAACATATCTACAAAATTATAGTTGACAAGATCTCCCAATTCGACCAAAATAAAATGCTAACCAGTAGATGAAAGTACAAGACAGATTATGTCTAGATGAAAAGAACAGCAGTAAAGAATAGATCACAACGTTTAATCTACAACTCCGATTGGGGTGTTCTTTATCATTCTAGAAAGTTTATAAAAATTGCTATAATAACCTAGTTGGGTGAAAACCCTGAATCTAACATTAACTTAATCATACTTTAAAAGACAACTCGACAGTTCATTCTCGTCAAGAATTCAGGACGGCATGGAAAGATTAGACCATAACTTTTGATCTGTACGTCGGAATTAGGTGTTCTTGGTGGATAAGGAAAGCTAAGAACAATATATAAATATCTCGAGGAGATGGAAATCTCCAATTCAGCCTCTATGAACCCAAAATTTACCACGCAAACCACTGGACAAAACTGATCTACAACAGAAAGAATTCGTTCCAATCAATTCTAATCAAATTTGCATCTACTACTTAGTCAAACAATGAAGAACGACATCCGTTACCCTTGATGAACCCAAGAAGACGATGAACGATCCTTGAAGAAGATGATCCTCCTTCTCCTCACCCTCGCCTTCTCCTCCTTTGGCCAACTCCACTACTGTCCTCCTCCTCTTTTCTCTCAAGGCCGGGCAATGGGAGCTCCGCTGTCGAGATGGGAGGCACCACTGCAGGGTGCGTGCTGGGAGCAGCAGGGGTGGCGGCTTGGGGAGGAGAAGTGGCGGCTTGGGGATGGGAAAGGGTTTTGGCCTAGGGTTAAGGGGGTGGGGTGGCATGGGCTTGGGCCTTGGGGCACCTCCCCCCTTCTTGGCCCACACATGGCCGGCCACTAGGCTGATCTAGCCTGGGTCGGAGGCCCAGGTTCCAAAATTCCCCCAAAATCCTTGAATTTTTAATTAATTCCCTCACCCGATTAATATTCTCTCTAATCTATATTCGGCGTATTACAGCCTCGCCCTCACCCTATAAACGAGAGCCCCGGATGAGCACTCCTCCGTTCATCCCAACCCCCAACACCCCCTGCACCATCTTCCACTCTAGCGCCCGTATTTTGAGTTTTTACAGCGGCCACCGAAGCTCGGTTCTTCGTCTTCTCCAGTGACGTCAAGCCCTCTCCGGCAACTCCAACCACGCCTTCGGCATCGCCTCGACATCACCTACCTCGTGCGCACCTCAATTTCACCGGAGAACCTCGGGAACGTCTTCGCCGCCGTTGACCTAAAACCGCCGCCGCTTCTTCGCTCGTTGCCGGAGACCCCGTCACGCCGCTCCGCCGCAAGTTAGCACATTAGATTCAGTATTGCACCTTCTTCATTTTGCGCACACCCGTGAGGCTCGCCGTGGGTCGAAGGCCGGTGAGCCCCTCACTGGATCACCTCCGCTCATCACCCTACGTGGCGTGACCACGTCAGCGCCATAGCGACGTCACGCCAGCGGTAAAACCCACGTGGCTAACCATGTGGTTGCCATGTCAAACCTTGTGCCAGCCCCAAAACCCCCTTCGCACTGTAGCGTGAATCGCGTCTACCGTGGATGTTGATCAGCCGTGGACCTAGTCCATTAACTAGGGGCCCACTTGTCATAGAGACAAAAAGATTTCTTTTAGAAAATAAATTCGGCTGGAAATTATATTTTCTGAGGGCTGACGTAAGCATGAGCAATAATTCGAATTTCCTTTAGAAAAATAATTCAAAAAATCAATAAAATCTGAAATTAGGGTTTTCTTTATATTTAAAACTCCCCAGAGCTCATATTTCTTCATACAAACTCCAATTTAGGTGAATCAAATTTATAAATTTATATAAATTCAAGATCTAGTTAACTAAGCTAAAATTATTTAATTTGGATTTGATTTGAATTCAATTTTTAATTTATATGAGTAATATTTGAATTTTGGTTTTAAAATAATTTTTGAAAATGATTTCAGGATGGTAAATCTTTGCGGTAAAATTGGGCGGTTAGCCATGTGATAGGAGGGTATCCATCACCATATTTCATATGGATGTTATCCACTATGAAACTGTCAATTTAAAATCTGATTTTAGTTATAGATTAAAAATTACCTTGAAACTTATTATGAGTATTTAAATTAAAAAATGCTAATTTATGCAAAATAGACCCTATCAACCTCAATTATTTACTTATGCATGCATCATATTCTTTTATTGGCTGTAACTTGCTATGGGACCCCGAAATCGAATACATTTCAATTCAAGCGATTGCGCAGAAGACATAACCCTAAACATAAAACGGACCTGATTTCAAGATTCCCAGATATGTGTCTCATGTTAGCTCCCAAGGATCAGTGACTAACATGCACATATCCAAACAACATTGATCACAACCATAGTTCAATATGCAAAAATCATCAGAATCAATGTTACAATTTCAATAAATAGGACCTTATGGCCCGATTTTTCATAAGGTGGCTGACTGGCCAAATAAAATCAGAGTTAAATAAATCGCAACAGAAGATAAACTTAAAAATGAAAGAAGAATACCATGTTGGCATGCCCATACACATAAGCAACCAATTGGGGTCAAAGCCGTTACACCTGCCGTAATCATCCTCGCCTGAACAAGCAGATATCCGGATTGAGTACAAAAGGTACTCACAAGTCTTACACAAACTAATAAAAAAATTATATGATAGACCCTATACAAAGGAGAAGAATTTATACATGCTGGAGGTTGATCAAAGGGAAAGCTTTAATGGTCTCATTTCCTCACACCACCTGTGTTTCAAATCAATATGACTTTTCCCTTACTTGACCAAGCGGCGCCCATACACCGCGTATAGAAGTACGAGTGATACTGTAATATTCTGAAAAATAAATAAATAAATAATAATAACGTCTTTAAGGGCTTGTGCGTAATTAAATAAAAAGAATACGTGAAAATAGAATATTTCAGAGTATTTTTAGAGCTATATAAATCGTGGGGAGCATTGGTTCTAGAAACCCTAGCAGTGTTTTTGTTTTTCCTCGTGCGCACCCGCCTCCACATTTTTTTCTCCAGCCGCCGCCGCCGCCCACACTTTTGTTGCGCCGCCCGTCGCTGCGCGTGTTCGCCCGTGTACTCGTTTGCTGTGCGTGAGTGCCGTGATGCCCTACTGCGTGGAGTCTTGCACCCGTTCGCCATGCGCGTGAGGATGTCTGCTGCTGCCCATGCGTCCGAAAGCAAGCGGCGCTAGCTCGGCCACGTCCCAGATTGGTCTGCTGCTGCATGTGCGTGTAGCTGGATTGTCTGGTGTTGAATGCATGTGGTTGTGAAGGCTCCAAGTATCTCCCGAGAAGGTAACATCAATCATCAAGCAAGCCATGCGTGAGGTTTGGTAGTTATCAATGCATGATTTCCATTTGTCTACAGTGACTAGAAATTGAGTTCGTTAGTTACAATAGTTCATGAGCACACATTCTGGAGAGATCAATTAGGAAATTCTAATTAGTGGTTAATTGGTTTGGCCGTAGCATTTTTGTGCATGCATGATTAAATAAGTAGAGATCCGATTTCTTGAGGGTAACGATCTGTAAGTTTGTTTCCTCTCTGTTTCACTAATTTAATTAGAGATTAGAATTGAGATTAATTAGAGAGGTTTAGAATTTCTAATCGAGGAGACGATTAATGTGTCTGTTAACCTGCTGTTCTATTGAACGATTTATTCGGATACCTTAATGGCGAATTTTGAAAATGTCATCTACTAGTTAATTGTAGATAATTTCGATATCTTTCTATAGCATATTTAATCATGTCGATCGGACAAGTAGAATTCGAGATATGATTTTCGGAAGGCTGCTGTCATTGTGGTTGTCGTCTTTCGGCGCTGTTTTGGTAGACTGCGGATTAAAAATAGTAAATAGACCAATTAGAGTTTTTGATCTACATGAAAGATGTAGATAATTGCCCAATGGTTCTGTAGAATCTGAGAACGCGAATTGTGGTTGAGTAAAACAAAAGTTATGAATTTAGTAAGACTGCTGTTCCGAAGCGGGTAGACCGACTTTCTGGGCTAGAAACGGAGGGTTAGATGATTTAATTAGAAGTCTTTGTAATCTAAGAAAATGTGGATAATTTTATGAAGAATCCAGAATGGGGTGGTTTGTGGTGATCGGACTTTCGAGTCAAAAGTTACGTTCGTTTTAGTACTAAGACAGCTATGGGTAACTATTCGGTACCGGCGTAACGTGGTATATTTGGGGACGGGTAGGAGCGATGTCGATTGATTGTTGTTCTTATGATGCTGTAGCTTGTATTGAGATTTGTGTATTTAATGTAGGAGATGCGTCGTACTTGTTGCCATCTGCTAGCCAAATTGTGCGTCGCAACTAGTAAAGGCAAGTGCATGGTAGACAGCGATCAATGATCGATCACTGTTTTCTTTATCTTCTATTACCATTATTGTGGTGCTTTTATCTTGTTTAATTGCAAACAATGGAATGACATGGTTATATCTTTGTTGATAAACATGATGAAAAGTTGGATATGATGTTTATGATGGAGTTTGCATGTTTGCATTCATAAGCATCTTTGCATATGAGCAGGTGATCATGAATGATCACAACTCCACGGGAGTGGAGGAGGTCCCCGATCCTTATGGAGGAACGGGCTTGAGAGTGAATGTTGTCGCGAGCATTCACTCATGCTATACCGGTATACGCGAAAGAAGTGCATGTGGACATGTAGATTAGAGTTGCATTCATACATGAGATTAATGGATGTGAATCAAAGAGAAGATAACTGCATGAGTATATTAATAGAAGTACCTGTGATGATAATGAAGTTATTGACTGCTGTTGATTTATTATTGTTCGTTGTTTATGGATGTGTTTGCTGAGTCGTGGACTCACCCTTGCTCTTTTGTTGTCTTTAGGTGATCTTCGAGGGCGCCGTAACTGAGAGCGAGTAGAGCACATGGACAACACATGATCATTTGCCATAAGAATCTTTTCATTCAAAATTGGATTACTCTTGGACATGTTAGAGGTTGAATAAAGTTTAGGACAACGTTTTGGACTAGACTATTTGTTTTAATGATTTGGATTCATTGGTTGATGCTATTTGGATTATTTTCCTGGTTATAGTTCCCCTTGCTTATTTATTATCGTTTGATCCATAATTATGCATGTTCTTTTGTGATCTATGGATAGGTTTATTGTTGTTTTCTTGCTGTAATTTTATAGTGTGTCGATAATTATTAGTTTAAGAGTAGTGTGGTGGCATTCTAGGCTCAGTGTTGGGCTGGGGTGTTACAGTTGGTATCAGAGCGGGCTTTAGGTCCGTGGTGAATAGATTAACAACATAGGCAAACTAAAATTGTTAAAATTTGTTTTAGTATTAGTAAATCAACTAAAATTTGCTAATGGTTAAACAATCTAAAATTTGACACACTAGTGCACAGTAGTTTAGAGAGAGGTACGATCATCGTTTTACGCTTCCGTTATGTTGTTTATTGATGGATGATTTTATTTTGACCTTTGAACTGTGTATTGTTGATTGTGGTTGATAGCTATGCCGAGGGGTAGAGGACGTGGTCGTGGTGGCCGCGGTCGTGGAGGTCGGGCCGCGGCGAGGTTCCGTGGAGCCACCTCCTATAGCGATGAGTCGATGAGTCGAGGGGTTCTGCTGACCCGCCTCGGTTGGGGTCCAGATGAGACCCCGCTTTGCCGAGAGAGTTAGTGGAGAGATCCGTGCTCTTCGTCAGCAGCGCGGCAGCCTTCGCTGTCGCGCATCCGTTGTTGCTCTGCCGCACATCCACCGGTTCGAGGCGCGATGTCACTTCGAGAGTGGATGGGGTTGAGGTTGGATCCGCTTGTGGTCGGGCACACCGTCCGAGCAATGGACTGGTTGCGCTACATGGAGAGGCGCTTGGAGCTTTAGAGATGTCTTCACCTCAGAGGGTCCGTTTTGTAGCCTTTCAGTTGAAAGGGCAAGCGGATATTTGGTGGGAGGGCGTGTTGTCTTCGAGGACCGCCACTCAAGGGCCACCACTTGGGAGGACTTTGTTGATCAGTTCAAGGAAAGTTCTACCCTACTCGCTTGTTGAAAAGATGGAGGTTGCCTTGACGACCTTTGCTCAAGGGAAGAGATCTATTGCCGAGTATGAGGCCGAGTTCAACAACTTGGTTCGCTTTGTCCCTTCAAGAGCTTAACGATGATCTTCGAAGGCCAAGAGGTTCCGTCGGGTCTCACCTCGAAAACTGCAGGCATGTGTTGGGAGCTACTCCACTCCGTGATTACAGCTCTGTGGTGGAGCAAGCCAGGGGCATGGAGTTGGAGATGCAGCTCACAAAGGGGCCGCAAGCCTCTGGTGGATCGTAGCTTCGTGGTTACCGTAAGAGGAGCTCTAGTGAGGAAGTGGGTCTGCTCAACGACACCGCCAAGAAATTCAAGGAGGACCGCATCCTTCAAGTCTAAGCAATCGAGGCCGTTCCTTCTTGGCGCCTCGCCTTTTGCAGTACTCGGCTCTTCGTCCGCCCGAGCGGGGCATGCTTTGCTTTAAGTGCGGTGATGGACACCGCACCTGCTGAAAGTGCTCTTGGACGGAGATTGCCGTCGGTGTGGCCGATCGGGTCACAAGGAGCGGGTGTGTCGCCGTAACCCGCTTAGCGTGATCAAGTGGGAGCATGTGCCATCTTCTTCTTGATGGGTCCCGCCGAGGATCTTTCCGGATGATGATCGCTCCTCCGGCGTTGCCATTTCCTTCAGCTTGGGCGCCTAGTAGGGTACTATCGGCACCGCCACCTTCGCACCGCTTCAGTTGCACGACCGCTTTACCGCACCGCCACGCCAGATTGTTGGGGCTCGCCGCCGGCGTCGTCTTCTTCGCCATGGCGCCACAGAGTGTACGCCATGCCCACAGTGAGTCCGTGGGTCGCCCCGACGTGGTGATGTGTACTTTGCTTGTGGATTCGCTTGATGCTTTAGTCCTTTTGATTCGTGGGCTACCTTTTCGTTTGTGTCGACGGCGTTTGCTAGGAGAGCGAACTTGAGTATGCAGTGGATTTCTCAGTCAGTGTTAGTTAGTTCTCCTGGGGGTATTATTGCGAGCTCTACTGTTTGTCCTGGGTGTTCTATTGTCATTGATGGAGAGAAGTTCACGGCGAATTTGATAGTTATACAAATGGAGCCGTTCGACGTTATCTTGGGTATGGATTGGTTGCACTCTTATCGAGCCGTGATATCCTGTTTTCAGAGAATGATCTGTGCGCACCCGCCCGGGGAGACTTTGACTTTTCAGGGGAGTGCGCCTCCGCGCTCTCTTTCGATGTTGGCTGGACTGTTCCCAGGTCAGCGTGCAGTGAAAACTGGGCTTCTTCTAGCTCTTGCTGAGAAACCTAGTGTGGCTTCGCAGATTGAGGAGATTCCAGTGGTTAGTGATTATCCCGATGTGTTTCCGGCGGAGCTTCCGGGTTTGCCACCTGTGCGAGATGTGGAGTTTCGCATTGATCTTGTTCCAGGTACTCGTCCCATCTCGATGTCTCCATATCGATTAGCACGTCCGTTTCAGGACGAGTTGAAGAAGCAATTGGATGATTTGTTGGCTAAAGTGTTGATCAGGCGTAGCGTATCGCCGTGTGGAGCTCCTGTTCTATTCACAGAGAAGAAGGATGGGAGTTGGCGCATGTGTATTGATTACCGCGCACTTAATGCGGTCACAATCAAGAACAAATATCCATTGCCCCGCATTGAGGACCTGTTTGATCGGTTGAATGGAGCTCAAGTGTTCTCCAAGATCGATCTCCAGTCAGGGTATAATCAAATCCGTGTGCGTGAGCGTGATGTAGAGAAGGCGCTTTCTCCACCGGTATGGGCATTATGAGTATAAAGTTATGTCTTTTGGATTGACTAATGCACCTGCCATTTTTATGGAGACCATGAACAACATGTTACACGAGTATCTAGATGATTTCGTGGTGGTGTTCATTGATGATATTCTTATCTATTCCAAGACTAATGAGGATCATGAGCGTCATTTGAGGCTGGTTTTAGATACTTTGAGAGAGCACAAGTTCTATGCTAAGTTGAAGAAGTGTGAGTTCTGGATTTCCGAAGTGGGTTTTCTGGGTCATGTGATTAACCCTCAGGGTATTGCTGTTGATCCTGGTAAGGTCTCCACAGTGGTGGATTGGAAGAGGCCGACTAATGTGAAGGAGGTGAGGAGTTTCTTGGGATTGGTGGTTATTATCGGCGTTTTGTGCAGATTTCTATCATCGCCAAACCGATGTCTTAGCTTACTCAAAAGGTGTGAGATTCCGGTGGACTGATGAGTGTGAGCGCTTTACGTGATTTTGAAGGACAAAGTTGGTGACCTCTCCTATTCTCACTCTTCCCGAGCCGGGAAGTGGTTCACGCCTTTTCAGATCGCCTCGAGTGGGTCTTGGCTGTGTTCTCATGCAAGACGGTAAGGTGATTGCTTATGCGCCGAGACAGCTTAAAGAAGCACGAGCGAATTATCCCACTCATGATTTGGAGTTGGTCATGTTGTTTTGCTCTCAAGATTTGGAGGCATTATCTATTCGGCGAGCCTTGTGATATTTTCACAGATCACAAGAGTCTCAAATATATCTTCACTCAGAAGGATCTGAATTTGAGGCAAAGGAGGTGGTTGGAATTGATCAAGGACTACGATCTTACTATTCAGTATCATCCAGGCAAGGCCAATGTAGTTGCTGATGCTCTTATTCGCAAGGCGACTCCCGCTACTCTAGATTGCCTCATTGCTGATTTTGATCGCATGGGAATATCTTATTGTTATGCGGGCACATCACATGTTGAGACTCAGTTGATTCTTGAATCGGCTATTCTGCATCTGCAAAGGGAAGCACAACAGAGTGACCGGCTATTACAGGAGGTTAGGAAGCGTCTGGATGAGGGTAAAGAGAGTGATTTTAGCATGGATGATTTTGGTGCTTTGAGGTTTAAAGGCCGCCTTTGCGTGCCACAAAAGGCGGAGGTCAAAGATGATATCTTGAGGGAGGCACATCGCGCTCCGTACACTGTTCATCCTGGTGAGACTAAGATGTATCGAGATCTGAAACAGAATTTTTGGTGGAAAAGAATGAAGGTGGACATTGCTAATTATGTGGCTTCTTGCGGTGTTTGTCAGCAAGTGAAAGCTGAACACAAGCGTCCTGCAGGGTTATTGCAGCCTTTGGAGGTACCCCAGTGGCCTTGGGATGATATCTCTATGGACTTTGTGGTGGCCTTACCTCGTTCGCCGCGAGGAAGGATGCGATTTGGGTAGTGGTGGATCGATTCAAAGAAGTCTCACAAGACTTCATTCCTATTCGCACGACAAATTCAGCAAGTGATCTAGCTCCTATTTATGTGCGTGAAATAGTAAGACTGCATGGTGTGCCAAAGACCATCGTTTCTGACAGGGACGCGAAGTTTGTCTCCAAGTTCTGGGAGAGTCTGCAGAGTGCATTGGGCACACAGCTCACCGAGTACTGCTGCTTCACCCATGCATGATGGGCGATCAGAGCGCACTATTCGCACCTTGGAGGACATGTTGCGATCTTGTGTTCTATCTTGGAAGGGTAGTTGGGAGGACCAGTTGCCACTTGCAGAGTTTGCTTATAATAATAGTTACCATTCCAGTATTAGAGCCGCGCCATTTGAGGTTCTCTATGGGCGGAAGTGCAGATCGCCGCTTTGTTGGGATGCAGTTGGAGAGAAGGCAATTTTGGGTCCGACCGATTCAAGACCGCTGAGCGTGTGGCCATGGTGAGGCGAATCATTAGCGCACCTCAGAGCGCATGTAAAAGTTATGCTGATTTGAGGAGGCGTGACTTGGAGTTTGCGGTGGGTGACCAGGTGCTCTTGAGAGTGTCTCCCACTAAAGGTATTGTTCGGTTCGGTACCAGAGGGAAGCTTAGCCCGAGGTACGTTGGACCGCTCCTGCTATTGCAAGAATTGGGAAGTTGGCCACCGCTGGACCCGCCCGAGTCCATGCGTGGAGTTCATAATGTGTTTCACGCCTCGATTTCGAGAAAGTTTTTGAGAGATCCGAGCATAGGATTTCATTAGAGCACTGACTATTGAGCAAGACTCACAGCTTGAGTCGCGTCCGCACAAGATTCGAGAGAGGTCGGAGCGAGTGCTGAGGCACAAGACGTTGGTATACGTCAAGGTGCTGTGGACGCATCAGTCCGAGAGAGAGGCGACTTGGGAGTTGGAGTCTCGCATGCGCGAGCTATACCTGAGTTGTTCACGCTGCACGTGTTATTTTATTGTTTAATTTCAGAAGGTAGTTTTTATTTGAGTAGAACGGCGCAGTAGAATTCGTGGTCGAATTGCGTTAAGGGGTAGAATGTAATATTCTGAAAAATAAATAAATAAATAATAATAACGTCTTTAAGGGCTTGTGCGTAATTAAATAAAAAGAATACGTGAAAATAGAATATTTCAGAGTATTTTTAGAGCTATATAAATCGTGGGGAGCATTGGTTCTAGAAACCCTAGCAGTGTTTTTGTTTTTCCTCGTGCGCAGCCGCCTCCACATTTTTTCTCCATTCACGCCGCCGCCACACTTTTGTTGCGCGCCTGTCGTCATTGCTGTGTTCGCCGTGTACTCGCTTTCTTTGTGCGTGAGTGCCGTGATGCCCATCGCATGGAGTCTTGCACCCGCTCGCCATGCGCTGAGGATGCTCGCCGCTGCCCATGCGTCCAAAGCAAGCGGCGCTTAGCTCGCCACGCCCCGCATTGGTCTCTCACGCATGTGCGTAGTCTGGATTGTCCGTGTTGAATGCATGTGGTTGTGAAGGCTCCAAGTATCTCCCGAGAAGGTAACATCAATCATCAAGCAAGCCATGCGTGAGGTTTGGTAGTTATCAATGCATGATTTCCATTTGTCTACCGTGACTAGAAATTGAGTTCGTTAGTTACAATAGTTCATGAGCACACATTCTAGAGAGATCAATTAGGAAATTCTAATTTGTGGTTAATTGGTTTGGCCGTAGCATTTTTGTGCATGCATGATTAAATAAGTAGAGATCCGATTTCTTGAGGGTAACGATCTGTAAGTTTGTTTCCTCTCTGTTTCACTAATTTAATTAGAGATTAGAATTGAGATTAATTAGAGAGGTTTAGAATTTCTAATCGAGGAGACGATTAATGTGTCTGTTAACCTGCTGTTCTATTGAACGATTTATTCGGATACCTTAATGGCGAATTTTGAAAATGTCATCTACTAGTTAATTGTAGATAGTTTCGATATCTTTCTATAGCATATTTAATCATGTCGATCGGACAAGTAGAATTCGAGATATGATTTTCGGAAGGCTGCTGTCATTGTGGTTGTCGTCTTTCGGCGCTGTTTTGGTAGACTGCGGATTAAAAATAGTAAATAGACCAATTAGAGTTTTTGATCTACATGAAAGATGTAGATAATTGCCCAATGGTTCTGTAGAATCTGAGAACGCGAATTTTGGTTGAGTAAAACAAAAGTTATGAATTTAGTAAGACTGCTCTTCCGAAGCGGGCAGACCGACTTTCTGGGCTAGAAACGGAGGGTTAGATGATTTAATTAGAAGTCTTTGTAATCTAAGAAAATGTGGATAATTTTATGAAGAATCCAGAATAGGGTGGTTTGTGGTGATTGGACTTTCGAGTCAAAAGTTACGTTCGTTTTAGTACTAAGACAGCTATGGGTAACTATTCGGTACCGGCGTAACGTGGTATATTTGGGGACGGGTAGGAGCGATGTCGATTGATTGTTGTTCTTATGATGCTGTAGCTTGTATTGAGATTTGTGTATTTAATGTAGGAGAGGCGTCGTACTTGTTGCCATCTGCTAGCCAAATTGTGCGTCGCAACTAGTAAAGGCAAGTGCATGGTAGACAGCGATCAATGATCGATCACTGTTTTCTTTATCTTCTATTACCATTATTGTGGTGCTTTTATCTTGTTTAATTGCAAACAATGGAATGACATGGTTATATCTTTGTTGATAAACATGATGAAAAGTTGGATATGATGTTTATGATGGAGTTTGTATGTTTGCATTCATAAGCATCTTTGCATATGAGCAGGTGATCATGAATGATCACAACTCCACTGGAGTGGAGGAGGTCCCGATCCTTATGGAGGAACGGGCTTGAGAGTGAATGTTGTCGCGAGCATTCACTCATCCTATACCGTATATGCGAAAGAAGTGCATGTGGACATGTAGATTAGAGTTGCATTCATACATGAGATTAATGGATGTGAATCAAAGAGAAGATAACTGCATGAGTATATTAATAGAAGTACCGTGATGATAATGAAGTTATTGACTCATCGTTGATTTATTATTGTTCGTTGTTTATGGATGTGTTTGCTTTGAGTCGTGGACTCACCCTTGCTCTTTGTTGTCTTTAGGTGATCTTCGAGGGCGCCGTAACTGAGAGCGAGTAGAGCACATGGACAACACATGATCATTTGCCATAAGAATCTTTTCATTCAAAATTGGATTACTCTTGGACATGTTAGAGGTTGAATAAAGTTTAGGACAACGTTTTGGACTAGACTATTTGTTTTAATGATTTGGATTCATTGGTTGATGCTATTTGGATTATTTTCCTGGTTATAGTTCCCCTTGCTTATTTATTATCGTTTGATCCATAATTATGCATGTTCTTTTGTGATCTATGGATAGGTTTATTGTTGTTTTCTTGCTGTAATTTTATAGTGTGTCGATAATTATTAGTTTAAGAGTAGTGTGGTGGCATTCTAGGCTCAGTGTTGGGCTGGGGTGTTACAGATACTTGGAGTGACAACCCAAAATTCAGTCCTTAACTGTCCACACAAGTCTTTCCACTAAACCCGAATCTCGTACATGATGGCACCCACACTATTAACCACTTGTCCAGACCAAAATCAGTTTTAAATAAACAAACTTTAGGCTCAAAAATCAGATTCAAAGATCTGAACCAAAAGCATAAATGTAAAACTTGTTCAGTCTTTCCCGCGATTGACGAGATAATCTCGCCAACCTAAACTACCGAATCTACTGACTTGCATGGCTAAGCATTCACATAAATAATAGATATACCAATACATAATATCTAACTTAAGCATAACTGTATGGAATGATTAAAGGTAAACCACAATGATTATGACATAACTAACAAGAATCACAAATTATTCATATATCAAAATCGCATGCACGCAATTATCATTGCAATTCAAAATACTAAATTACCAAAACTGTGATCAAAATGATGCAAGAGGATGCTTGCCTTATTGGAAGTCCACTTGTTCACTCTCGGAGGTGTAACTGTTCACCTCGTGCAGTTCAGAATCTAGAGAGAAAATACGACGGCGAATAAACACCGATAAAGCTGAAAAATCCAAAATGCTAAAAAAAATGCATGAGATTCACACATTAGTAAGGTTATGATTTTAGATGCATTTAGGTGATAATTTTAGTTCAATAGGAGTTCATTTCAATTAGTTAGGAATTTGTGAAGTTTAATCAAATTTCTTGCTTGCTAAAAGTGTTGTTTTCCTTAACAGGATACCTAGTACTCACAAGTACTTTATCCAGGCATTCTATGTTTACATCCATGATGATCATACAGTCAAAATCAATCCTCTTATATTCTCTCCCCTTTTGGCGTACTTTCAAGGTGATTGCGTGTACATCTATTATATGCAATCGTGTGCTGCAAAAGCTGAAACATTGGATCTTTTAATGTAACATCCCAAAGCTCTAGGGTTGTGTTTCAAATGTATGAAAATGAGGATAAATTAAACCTTTTGGATGCATCCTTGTTGTCATTTGAATTCTCTAGAATTTACCTTCTTGAAACGTGGACTTCAAATTCATTTTGGTTTATTGACTCGAAGTGTTGTAATTCAAGATATTCTAGTCAAACCTTGTGATAATCCTCTGGAAATATTTTTCCTAAATTCTTGATCATCCTGGTAACCACCCTGAGAAATTTCATAATTTTTAGAAATTATTTGCTATTTATTAAGGGCTGGTCAAACACCTGAGCAGCAGCTTGTGAATTTTCTAGCAAGAAATTCACTGCATTAAAAATTCAGTAAAATTTGCACACAGTTGATCTTGAAGTCGGGATTACTGAGTAAAAATTTCAGAATTTTTGAAGCTGTGGAGCTACCTCTAGAAATTCCCAAATCATCTCAGCCCTTTTAATCTAAATCTGGAATCACTGTTCCTCGGGCTCGAACCCGAGTCAGACCCCAACCCGAGTCTCACATTTCGGCCCAACCAACTGACCGCGTTGGTTGTGAGCCGTCCGATGGAAACTTAGCAGTCCAGATAGGGTAACCCTTCGGCTAGGTCCGAAAGCTCCCGCGCCGATTGGGGACCATCCGATTTGGAGATCAACGGCATGGATTAAGTGGCCGATCGGACCAGCCGATCGCCCCTTTTACTTGGACCGTCCGATTTGGGATCAACGGGCTGGATTGAATAGCCGATTGGACCGGCCGATCGCCCCATTCTCTTGAGCCGTCCGATCCCGATCGAACGCTCCCGAGCAGCCGTCAACTTACCGTTTCTGTAATACTCCGGAATAGAATTCGGTTAATAGAATGAAGCTGGAGGGGTAAAAGACAATTGCAAATTCGGAATTTCCAGTTCAGCGGGGGGGGTTTCTATTTTTCTTCGCCAACCTGGGCCGCGGGCCGCCACCCAGGAGGCCCAAGAGGGGGAGGCCGGCCCAAGGGGGGGCCGGCCAAGGGAAGGGGGGAGGCGCCCCCAACCCTAGCCGCCCCCCACTCCCTCCTCTCCCTCCCCCTTGAGCCGCCACCTCCCATCCCATGGCCGCTCCTTGCTGCTCCCTGAGTCCTCGCTGCTGTGGTGTTGTCTCCGTGATCCCGGTGCTTCTCCCAAGATCCTCCGACATCTCCTTTCCCCGCCGTCGTCACCGGCCATCCTTCGCTTCCATGTGGCCGGCCCTTTGGAGAGGGAGGAGAGGAGAAGGGAGGGAGGCCTTAGGGAACCACATCATCGTCGTTCTATGGGTCTTCAAGGGTAACGAAAGTCCCGATTCGTTGTTTGATTCCATTAGAGTTGAGAATCCGATTGGATTTGTAGTTTCGTTTTGATTCTGTCAATAGATTGATTCTGTCCAGTACGTTGTACCTCAGTTTTGGGCATCGTAGAGGCCGAATTGGACATCTGTGTCTTCTGGAGAATTGTTCCTGGTTTCATTATCTTTCTTTTGGCACCTGGATCACGAATTTTCACCCAGTAGTTTAAAAGTTATGACTGT